>OU015501.1:92295799-92493159 GCA_907164885.2 Dolomedes plantarius
GTAGTAAATGCTATCAACTTAAAGAAATTCCCATAATAAGATTAATGACAGAGATGATTTTAAGAAAGCGTACGAACTGCTCTTTTTTAACGAGTTTTCACCATTAATAAATTACTATTTTCCATAAAGCCAGCTAAGTTTGAATTTTAAGTTCAACAATATCGGAAACTCTTTAACTCATTCATCAATAAAAAAAATGTGACTAAAAAGGTGAAGATTTTTTAATCCTCAGTTGAAGCTTCTTCCTGTAAGTAAATATATTATGTTTCTCTATTTGAGTAAGTTTATACCGAAGTTTATGTCAGCTATAAGGAATTTTTTTCTGATTTCATTAAATGAATAATGTTTAACTATTCTTTCATATACACAAAACCATATATAATATGTTTTACATCCATTTTTTTCACAAAGAGGAATTTTTAAAAGTTTTCTTATTTTATTTAAATTATTTTTTTTAATTCTTAAATTTTTAAATTTTTAAAAAAAAAAATTTTTAATTTTCAATTTAGAAAAAAAAAATTAATATTTAAAATCATTAAATTTAGAAAATGACGGGGCCTGGAAAATTGAGTGACTCCTTAACATGTTATTATAAATAGTGGCAAGATAGCACTCTTGAACCACACACAGATTGCAAGAAGTCATCAAAATGCACCGGCTTCATTTAATCAGAGTTATAAGACCTGATTTGACATATTTATCAGCTATGGGGCAACAGAAAACTTTTAAGTCTTCAGACCGGCTTATTATTGCAATATACACCAGACCTGAAACTTTTCATTCCGGCCCTCTGGTGGAAAACTGAACTATTTATGTATTTAGAAATATGTGTTAATTGGCGGCCCACATAGTGGTTAGCTCTTTGAGCTGCGAGGCAGTGGGCTTGGTTTCAAATCCCGAATAAGGCTTGGTCATTTCCGTGTCGTCCCATTCATAGGGAGTAGTGTTGGCCCACCTGTATGGGGCTTCCATAATAAAGTTTAAAAAAAAGCGGTTATAACAAAAGTTGAATGTCTCATGGCACAATGCCTCCACGTGTATATATATATATATACCGGGTGGCCATAATTAAACTGACAGTGCTGACAGTGTTCTGTAGCGCGATCTATTTGCGAGAATGACGCCACATTTTGTAGGAAGATTAAACAAGACGGGGGACGAAGGATTCCGCGAAAAAATTAATTAGTTCCAAAAGTCACCGCTAGGGGGGTATTTGGCGCTGTGTAATAGAAAATAGAGTGTTAACAAATGCAAATTAATACGGAATAAAATTACCTTTTGTTATGCACATTTTCTTATTTAGTTCAAGTGCAATATGGCAACACTTTTAAAAAAGCGTAAAATCTACATATACACCGATAAAGTCTCGTGATCTGCAATATCACGTACGCTGAGCAGAAGAAGTTCCTAATTCAAATTTCACGTTACATCCATTGGCACAGTGCCAGCTGCTTGGGTTTTAAAAGGCAATGTGTTACGTTTCGAATCAATCGGATTGAAAGTTTATGTGCAATGTCTCCTTCTTTAGTTGAGCGTGCGTTACTGGTCAAATTCTTTTACCTCAACCAGTGCAACGCGTCAGCCGCTCTTCGTGCTTTTAGAAAGCACAAAAAAATTGCTTAAAGGTAACGGTCCTGTGTCAGTTAATGGGCTAAAAGCAATGGTTGCGACGTTTGAGAAAACAGGTTCTCTGAAGGTTCAGTCAGGCAGAGGACGAAAACCTGTACCACAGGATACAATCGAAGCAGTTGCCACGGCGATTGTCGACAGAGGACCAGACAATATTGCTGCCACCTCTAGCGCTCGTGCATTAGCTCGGAATATGGATATGCCTTACAGTACGGTATGGAAAATCTTACGAAAGATTATCAACTTCTATCCGTACAAGATCAGCCGTGTACAGGAGTTACTGTACCCCGACCATGATAAGCGATTGACTTTTGCTCTCACCTTTGATGCTTGGCCGTGGAAAATCTTATGGGGGAGACGAGGCCCACTTTTACCTGCATGGAACTGTGAATACCCAGAACTACCGAATTTGGGATGACAAATCACCACATGCAGTCGCAGAAATTCCCTTACATTCACCAAAGGTAACTGTTTGGTGTGGGTTCACAGCGGAATTTATCGTAGGTCCATCGTAGCGCCAAATATTCCCCTAGCGGTGACTTTTGGAACTAATTTATTTTTTCGCGGAATCCTTCGTCCCCCGTCTTGTTTAATCTTCCTACAAAATGTGGCGTCATTCTCGCAAATAGATCGCGCTACAGAACACTGTGAGCACTGTCAGTTTAATTATGGCCACCCGGTATATATATATACACAGAGTGATTTTTTTTTAAACTGACACTACTCAGAGTCATCTGTAGTGCGATCTATCAGCCGGAATTCCACCAAAATTGATAGAGGGACTAAGGACGACATGGGAAATAGTTTCCGTGAAAAAAAAAAATAATAATAATAATAATTAGTTTAAAAAGTCACAGATAGGGGAAGATATGGTGCTTTTGTTGTCGGCTCACACGAGAAATTGCATAAAAGGCAAGTAAACATCAAAATACAAATTCACGACTATGTTGTCAACAGCAGTGCCAGTATTTCGGGCTTTAAAGATAAGGGATGAATACCGAAAAAGTTGTAAGCAGACGAATGAATAACAAAGAAATTTCACTGCAACACCACTTTATGCAGAAAATTCCCTTATCCCTCCTTCAATGTGACCACAGTACTGGTGGAGACACATTGCACACTGAACACTACATTCTGAATGGCCAAGCGTAACATGTCACCAGGAATGTTCATCAAAGTCCGGGATATTTTGTCCTTTTGGTCCGCCAAGTTCGAGACTCCAACAAGATACACCGTAGATTTTAAATAACCCCACAAAAAAGTCACATGGGTTAGGTCCGGGGAGCGAGGTGGCCATGCAAGTGGAAAAAAGTGACTGAGTACCCTTTCTTCTGTAAAGCGAAGGTGCAACAGATTCCGCACCGATCTTATAACCTAAAATTCTGTCGCTGCTGTCGACTACGTAGTCATGAATTTGCATTTTGATGTTTTACTTGAATTTTATGCAAATTCTCGGGTCCGTCGATCACAACAGCGTCATATTGTCCTCTATAGGTGACTTTTAGAACAATTTTTTTTTTCACAGAATCTCTTTCTCGTGTCGTCCTTAGTCCCTCTATGAATTTTGGTGTAATTCCGGCTGATAGATCGCGCTACAGTATATAGGTACCTATGGATAATTAGAGAAAGCCTATTTTATTTATCCAAAGTGTAAAACAAGTGTTTGATGCAATACGTGTGTGTATGAGACAAATAAATTGACAACATTCTTAATAACTGAGACTCAACTTGAGCAGTTTTATATTTCAGTTCCATTCACTTGTATACATGGTAAACAAAATTTTTCGTTTGCACATCGAAACATATAGAAATAATTCAAATACTCGTAATTAGATATAAACACAAGTGAAGCACAGCTACTACAGTTTTTTGTTAAATGCTCTAAGTAACAAAAAAGCTAAAATGGACAGACTGAACGAAAAGTATACAATATTGATAACATTGTTCCACAAGCATAAGAATATTAATAAAAACTGACAAATGTAATCAGTTGTTCATCATAATAATATTTTTCACAGAGAAAACATCACAGACACGGTCAAAATACACTACAAAACAAAAATAGACAAACGAGAAAATGAAACACGCATCGTTAAAATAGTGTTTAAAATTAATTACCGCTTATACTTGAACATAAGACATCTTATAAATATGTAGAATATAAATATTTCAAACATATAAAATTCAAGATACAATGAATGGGTGTGTTGTAAAATGTATAAGCTCCAGAAGAACATAATCTTAATGCGCGAAGTATTTTCGTAAGAAATACTTGCTTTTGAGATACAAGAATCCAAAGCCACATGACAAATTTGTATCTTTTGAATGGGTTGTAAAGAATTGCTTCCATTTAGCTGAGACGAAACTTTAAGAGTGAGTTAAAATCACAAACGGTGTTATGGGTATTTAGATGTTTAATTTCACCCTCCAGTACACTCTCAAGCGTCTTCAAATTCAAGTACAAACGGTAATACACATCGTGGTTCATTATTCACTTGTGCAGTACGGGCATGAGATCATACTTAATGGTCATACCTCATAAAACATTTATAAATAGTCTTTGGCTCAAAGTTTATTCACGCCTAAACATTGTCAAAATTGTCACGTCTCTTTACTCTTCCATCATCGTGTAAGTATTTCAGATTGAAAAAATAACTTCGTTATACTCTGTTATGATGAAAATAATCATAGAATGTCAAGAGAGCGTAAAAATTTCAACTTTTTGTTGCATATCAAATACATTTTCAGTAAAACATAAATCAAATAAAAACCACATCCCACAGAACTCCTAATTTTAATTTTTAAACAAATGGAGCTTTAGTAGCTAATATGCATTCGATGAAAATATATGGCATAATTAAATATCTGAAAATAAATACAGCCCATCATACAGAAAAAAAACGAAAGCTTTATGTATATGGTAATAATAATAAAATATTTTACTGTCAGATAAACACTGATTCATTTTCGAAGCAGCACTTTAGTTTTGAACAAAACAGAAAATAGAAAATATTCTAAAATGATGAACATGATAGCTGCTTAAGTTGAAAAATAATACAGAATGCTGCAGAAATTCAAGTAGCACCATGGGTAAGGCTTCTCAAATACAAAATTAAACTTTTTGTTCATAGTTCAGAGCATTTTAGCTGAACAGGTTAGATATATAATGCGAATTTGAGCTATTTATACAAAATCAGTGTATTTTTTGTTTATATGTGAAAGAAAGTAACTTAAATATTTATCCTCCCTTTGTTGTACTCTACCTAATACGGCCAGATCAGTTTAATGTAGGCACAGGTATATGAAACGTTTACATAGTCGCATTGTAATTCACTTGAATAAATTAATAATTTTGATATATGTTTTACTTGCTGAAATTTTTTATTTGTTTTAAAAAACGCCAGACCCTCTAGCAAAACATTACACGTTAAACTTCCTCAGTTTAAGCACACACTTTTTGATTTCGGATGAAATTCAACGGTTCAAATAAAAAAATAGTAAAATTTGTTTACCTTTTTGTAATTTAAAAAGAAGTTTTGTATACAACAGCATCTAACAATTGTGATCATAAAAATATCTTTACAAAGCAAAAATGCTTGATGCGTGTAGAGTTATGGGCTGTTTCTACATACTTTTACATAGCATACAACAAATATATTTTCGTACCACTTTTCATACAAAATAGCAATAATTTCATGAAAACAGTTTTTAGTTTTTCCTCTCCGAACAAAGAACTCACATTCAAACATCAACTCGACAGAACCACAACTATACAAGTAGTAATTCTCAGGCTCTTGTATAAAATACAGTACTTGTCCCACCGATAAAAAGGGAATTTATGTAGAACGTCAATGATGATGAATTAACTTTCTTTGGAATATTCTTTTTTTTGCGTATAAAAGTCTCAGGACTACTTTTCTTTCCTCGCTGAAATGTAATGCACGTAAATAAAGCAAGCAGTAATTGTTAAAATACTCGTCCTTTACCTTTGTAAAAAATAATCAACAAAAAAGCAATACCAATTCATTCAGTCTGCTTTTTTGAATTCAGAATGATAGTGGTAATACTGTGGATAATATGCAGCACTATATTTTGTCTTTTAATGGTTTTGAGGAATTTTTACCATGTTTCTTAATATACATGAGTTCCCTTCAGCATACTCTTTAGATCCATGAATTCAACAAAGTACTGCAAATTATTACACTTCTGTGCCTTCTAAACCTTCCTCGGCATATCCTTCGTCAGGAGAGAATCTAGCCTTAGGTGGAAGGGTATAATGACCAGCAGAATTTGCAACCACTAAGGGATATCTTTTGTACCCATCGTCATGACCAGGGCTGGTACAGGAGTCATCTCTGTTTGAATCTCCCGGAACGCAATCGTATCCTGCTCTCAAGGTTCGGACCCTGTCATTTTGAGGTATATATCTATCCCCTGCAGCGCAATCAGGTAGTTGATGCACCCCAGCCGACTGCAACGCGTAGTTATACACATCGTCATCCTTCCCATAACAAGGATTCAAATATATCTCAGAATACACATTACTTCTAACAGGAGAAGACCCATCATATCTCGGTGCTTTGGGTTTCCCATGAGGCCAGTGGTCGATGGTTGATCCATATCCATCAAGGAGAGCTGGGGTGTCAGAATCGAGATGATTGCAACTGACAGTAGATGTCGATAAGGAGGGCCCATTATTCATATCTGCTATTTTACTGACAAGATCTGGTGTTAGTTGATCAGATCCATACCCGCTGCTGCCAGTTTCATGGCGGGGTTGCTTATCTGTAACTTTGATATCTTTCTCTTCTTTGTCTTCTCTCACGTCATTCATTTCCACTGCGTCTTGTTTCTTTGATGACAGGTGTTGAAGAACATTTTTTCGATTTATCTTGGAACCAAAAGATAAAGATACCGGATGATAAACAAGTAAGCATATGATAGCCGCGGCTAAAATTATAACAAATAATACTCCGAAAAGAAGCAAAGTAATTTGTGTATTACTCCAAGCACCACTCAGATGATTTGGGCAAACCACTGTTAATGTAAAATTCATTGATGAAGTCCCTGCCTTATTTTCTGCTACGCATGAGTACATATCGCTGTCACTCTCCAGTGCATTATAAATGGTCAAAACACTCGACTGACGAGATGGTAGTTCTTCACTTTCTACGTTGTACTTAATTTTCAGTTCTGGGGAAGTGCTGATGTTCTTTAAACTTCGACCAGACACTTCCCAATATATTAAAGCTTTGGGAATAGAATTTACCTGACAATGAATGGACGCGTTATTACCTGAAATGACTTTAGATTCCTTGGGGACGTTTAACATCTTTGGAGCACAAGCAAAATCCTCTAATGACAATGTATCCCAAGAAAAGCCTTTCAGATACGACGGGCCTTCACAGTGAGGTGGCTCACTTAATGGAATATTGTGATCCACCATCCATGTTCTTATTTCCCTAATTTTACAGTCACAGTGCCATGGATTGTTATGCAAATGAAGTCCAAACAGGTCTGGAACAGACTGAAATACGTCAATGGACAATGTTGTAAGTCGATTACCATCCAACTCAATAACATCGAGTTTCTCTAATCCGTTTAAAGCTCCAGGTTGTAGGTGTTTAATATGACAGTTGCCAAGACCTAAATAAGTTAAATGCGACAGGGGTGAAAATACACTGCTTTCAATCATAGTAATAGGGTTGTGCGCAAGTTGCAGACGTCGTAGATTCGGACAGAGATGAAGTGCATTTGAAGGGATCTTCTGTAGTTTATTGCGACTCAGATCCAATTCTACCAAATTGCTCAGCTGAAAAAATGCGTCAGCAGCAATGTGAGTTATCCCACACTCACTAATGTATATCTTTTGCAGATTAACAAGTCCTTTCTTTTGAAATGCTTTGCTTTCGATTTCTGTATAACTATTTCGACTGATATCTATTACTTGTGTTCCAGCATTGAGTTCGGCTGGTATTATAGTGAGACCTTTGCCAGCACATTCTGCCGTTTGTTTACCATGCTTCCATTTGCAGGAACATATACTGGGGCACATAAAACAGGATCGGATGCAGGCTAGTATCACTAATGTCACTGAAAACAACTTGTATGCTGAAATCATTTTGTTGAAATTCTAAACCTCTCAATAAGCACAACTGTGTGCAACATTCAAGCTATATGCTCTAAAACATCCAGCTGTTGTATCAGTCAAAATATATATGTCTGGCCTTGATATCACATAGCAGCTTGAAAGAATGTGGCCAAGGTGATGTAGCAAGGAACCTGTAACGAAATAAAAGAAAATTACTAATTGTGAAATGTGTATACTTACAAAATTTTATTACAGTAAGATATACATATTTGTGAATTAATGAAATTAAATTCGAATATTTCTTTAAAAGCAACAACAGAAAAACCCTTAATTTTTTATTAATATAATCTATGCAACAGTGGAAACATTCGGGCTATAAAGAGATATGAATGTACTGAAGTAAGTATAAGTATACTAAATAATGCAATGAAGAAAAATCTATATAAAGAATGATAGCTTAATGTTCTTAAACATTTTTTGTGGGAGGTAAATTTTGACTATCACTTTAATTGCATATATGTATTATTGTATATCGGTGGTATTCTCTTCGAATTTAGAAAATATCTAAATATGCCGAGATATACACATTAACAAACATAAAATTCGTATTTCCAAGGTTGGAACACTGATATTAGCTCGATCCTTCTTGAACTCTTTTCACCCTTATCACATCCAAAAATACGTAAAAGGAAAACACTAGATTACGTTTTTTACATTTTTATGAATTAGTGTATTCAGTTTAAAAGTTTCGAAAAAACTGTCATATTCAGACAAAATATGAGTTCAATAGCTGATTCCCAAAGAAATGTTCGCAGATAAATCTATGATGTAATTTCAATGACAAGATAGGAGGAGAATGTTTCCTTTAAATTCACTATCTTCTCGAATCTGGAATGTATTTTGTACCTAGAAATATTGCAGTAAAATTCAAATTGGCGCTAGAATCAAGTACGGATGATTTATTGTATGAAGTGAGCTACGACAGTGAACTTATACCTGGAGTTAGTAGTGAGTGTAGCAATTAAGGACCATCAGAATATAATAAATACGACATAAAACATAACTTATATTTTGATGCAACAGATTCTAATAAATATTTCATAAAACATATTCTAATGAATACGATATAAAACAGAACTTCTATTATTCTAAATCTTAAAAGACATAATTAAACAAATATATTATAGGAATGCCATAAACATAAACTATTTACCATCAGCGACAATAATATTTATATATGAAAATTTTGACTAAACATTTTAAATTGAAAAAGATACCTGGATGTGTTTTTATGAACTTCGTTGATGAATGCTTGTAATTAATTTATTTTAAATTTTACTATCCTCATAAAATGTCGCAGATGCGAAAATTTTGAAACAGTTTCAATTGGTATCACGATAATAATAACTTATTCTTCAGTGCATGTTTCAGTTCTAATAGTTATCAGCTGCATTTCGCATTAAATGATCACGTTTCAAAATTAATTTGCCAACCTCTTTTGTCAGAGTTTTGAAACAAAACTTATAATTGTGAGTTAGCAAATCACTTAACTAATTCAATGGAAACATTTAGAAAGGCTTTGCTATGGCGAAGTATTGAAACACGATACTTTACTTCATTTCGTTAATTTCCGGTGGTTGTATTTATGTCGTAAGTGGATGTTATCAATAAAAGATATGGGATTTTATCAAAACTCCTCTAGTTCAAAGATAAATATGTAAATTATTATGCTAAATTCATATGTTGAAATATGCAGAGATGAGCTTTGGCGTAAAGAAAAGTGATTAATTGATATATGTATGTTTTGACAGAAGGATATTCCTCAGTAATAAGATTATATTTTTAACATAAGTAGTAATCTAAAAGGAATCAATATTCCTTAAAGCAGCCTGAAGAACAACTAAGCAGTTCACGCAGGAGGAAGACTGAAATTAATACTCTAGTCACGTGAAAAATGGCCTCTTACAGCCACGAAATAATGATTATATTAAAGCACTCACAGTTAATATTTTAAAAAAGTTTCCTTTTAAATCTTTATCATGCTCGCAAAGAGGACAAATCATTATGCATTGTGAAATGTAATTTTGTGTTCGAAAAATCATAAATTTAAACTTATTCAGCCTATCAGTTTTATGTATGGTAAGGTTGCTAATAATGCATATTTTGTTTTAATTTCGGCTTTTTAAAAATGTGATGTGCTGACCATAAAATTGGATTCAATTTCAATGAATTTCAATAGAATAGATTTAAAAAGCAAATTCAGATGAATTAATTTAAAATAAATAATATCATGAATCTAAAATATTAACTCCCAAGTGGTACCTCATTTATTGTATTCCCCATATTTACAGTTTATGGCGAATAGTACAAATGTAAATCTAGATTCTTTCGACTATATCAAATATTTAACCCAATAGTAATTTTTAAAGCATGATGTTGAATTAGCGGTAGACAGCCAGGTATTTAATCTCGTTGTTTTAAGATAAGAGCTGTTGTCTAAAAGAGTTACCGGATAGAGAGAATACGTAGATGTTCCCACAACCTGTCAGATTTTGCTCTACTTTGTATTTTGGAATTCTAGGCATTGTTGGGGTTTATGCTGACAAAGAAAAGAACGTTAGAATATAAATATAGGAACTAATTGATTGCGGTTCATTATCCACTCAAGCCAAATAAAATTTCACGAATCCACCCAAATGTACATCAAGAATTTTATGCATAAATAAGGAAGTAGAACAATACCGACGAACTTTCTTTTTAAGGTATGTTTTATTGCAAAATACAGGTTGAGTACCTCTTTTCCGAAAACTGAAAATCAGATATGCTCCTAAACCTGAAACGGCATTACACCAGAAGTGTAAACCAACCACTTAACTTCATTTATTATTATCCTCTAAAACGTATACCACAGTTTTAACAGTTAAACAATTACTGATTAGTAAAAATTATCTATCCATCCACACACACACACACACACACACACACACACACATATATATATATATATATATATATATATATATATATATATATATATATATATACAGGGTGATCGGAAAATGTCTGGCCAAAATTTAAAAGGGGTTAGAGGGGACGGATATAAAAGGATTCGCAGTACAATGCATGTCCCAAAACACCGCGTGAAGGTGGCATAGGGTACTGTGTAGGACAGTCGAAACAAGCCGGAAATGCGGGAAGCTGACATTCCCCGCTGTGATTTCATATCGCATGCAGCGCTTTACAAATGATGAACTAGAAGATATCCATCTAAAGTATGAAGTTGCGAATGGAACGGGGAGAGCTGCACAAAGTTTGTACAGAGAACGATTTCCCAACAGAGAAATACTGAAACGTCAAACTTTCGAGCGAGTGCTCAGACAGCTTCGCGAAAGCGAAGATGCTCCCTCGCTGCTCCAGCGAAAGCACTCTAGCAAGATGGAGCGCCGGCACACTTGCCGTGATGTTAAGAATTACCTAGACGCTACTTATCAACACCAGTGGATTGTTCGAGGTGGACCTGTTCCCTGGCTGCCACGATCACCAGATCTGTCCTGCTTGAATTTCTTTCTGGGGCGGGGGGCACTTGAAAAGCATCATCTACGATACCCCTGTGGACTCCAACTTCGATCTCGTATCCATATTGGCTTTTGCTGCTGGAGATGTGCAGGACATGTCTGGTGTTTATGTTAATGTACGCCGTTCCATGCGCTGGCGATGTGAAGCTTGTATTATGGTTGGTGGTCGCTCTTTCGAGCATTTGCTGTGACACGTTGATTTAATAAAGGGCGTGTTACATTTGTTTGTGTCTCTTTCATTTTACCTTTTCACTTTCTTTACTCTCTAGGACTTTCACGCGGCGTTTCTGGACACGCATTGTAATGTGAATCCTTTTATATTCGTCCCCTCTAACCTCCTTTAAATTTTGGCCAGACATTTTCCGATCACCCTGTATATATATATATATATAT
This sequence comes from Dolomedes plantarius, assembly GCA_907164885.2. NCBI lineage: Eukaryota > Metazoa > Arthropoda > Arachnida > Araneae > Dolomedidae > Dolomedes > Dolomedes plantarius. The sequence continues at coordinate 92,307,488 of OU015501.1, forward strand.
ATATATATATATATATATATATATATATATATATATAGAGAGAGAGAGAGAGAGAGAGAGAGAGAGATATTATACATAATTTTTATTAAATACTGTAAGAAATACAATTTGTTATTAGTAGCACATGTACTCACAAATTTACTGACACGAATGATGAATAATGATGCTGCCAAACAATCATAAATTGCCCATTCCGAAATCTGAGCACGATATGTATCAATATATTTCTGATGGTTCGGTGTACACGAACTTCACTTCATAGGGGCTTCATATAGGTGTCTCAACACTGCTCTTTATGAGAGAACAGAACATGAACAACCCTGCCTTAGTCGGGATTTTAACCTGAGCCCACATCGTTGAAGCTCACTAGCCACTATACGATGCGGGCGGCCTAATGTGTTAATAGGAATACCCACTGAAAACCTTAGTAAGGCTTACGGTTCCTATTCATGTCCGCTCGCAATATTTTACTGAAATAATAAAGGAACGAAGTCTTTAGGAATAACTTTTTTTATGTTTTTAACAATTACTTGAATGCACGAGTGTGCACATATACTCCTATTATCACAAATATATCCCTCTGAACCAACATATCTGTATAATAAATGAAAATATCTTTATAGTAAATGCAAATATCTTTATAGTAAATGCAAATATATTTATAGTAAATGCAAATATATTTATAGCAAATGCAAATATATTTATAGTAAATGCAAATATCTATATAGTAAATGCAAATCTAAAATATAACCCAATTCTTAAAATCTTTATTTCATCCTACGGAGCAAAAAAAAACATATATTTCTAAGGAAAATTTCGCAAGAAAAATTGCTTCGTAACAATATTCTTCCTAAACAGTAACAGATACTACATAAATAAATAAAACGAAGGACTTTAGCAAAATCTGTAACCCTATGGAAAATATTACACAGATTTAGTTTAAACAAATGCTCCTCATTGCGTCATGCAGAGCACATAAAGACTAGACTTAATTCGAAATAAATTAAACTCTTAGTTGAAACAAAATACCATAACAGCTAAACGAGCAGCTGAATTCTAAAGGAACAACTGCAGTCTGATTGACTACAGCTTTGGGAATTTTTATCTAAGAAATCGTCTTTGTAAGACCAAGCATTTTGATCCCTCACGGCTCGTGGATCCTCATATGTGTTGCACCTCACGTATGGTAGTCGCACCATCAATTTGCTCCATCCCCAACGTTAAAAGAGAGTGATTCGCGATGTAATAAGGCACTTAAAGTTTAAACTTTCGTAGAAAATTATTTCAGAAGCTTAAGTTTTATTGCCGCTTTACTGCCCATTGAGCCTTATTTGTAAATAATAAAGACAGAAAGAGAGCGAAATGCTTGGCTTTTTTCTTGTGTTTTCAATGAGTAGATTTTTAAGCAAGAACCATATTTAAAAGAGTAAAAAGGGCAAATAAAGTTAAAAAAAACGCGTATAAATTGAAACTGCAGACTAACACATGAAGGAAAATCAAATTAATATTTTTACTGCAATCAACTTTAATGATAACATGTCTGGATTAACAATGGCGGCATTATAATTAAACGACGGATCTTTTATATTTTACATAAAAGAAAAAGCTATGAAACTTTAAGATAAAAATAACTTCTTTCTACTCAGAATCGATGAATCATGAACTGTAATGCCTGCAATATAGCGGTTGTATATATACACTGATTGGTCAATTTATTATAACCACCAGACAATTCTATGAAAATCAGCCTTAAAGTCACAGTTTTATGCACATCAGTTGTAACGTATTTGTTGCTACTAGAACATGAAATATCTATAAAAAGAGATAACTGGATGACTGTAAATAAAGTTGAAGTGTATTGCTGGTGAAAAAAGGGGTAAAAGAACGTGATTTAATGGACTTTGAAAGAGGAATGATTGTGGGGACTAGAAGCAGTGGAGTGAGTGCCTGCGAAACTGCTTCACTCGTGAAGTGTTTGAGAGCAGCTGTTGTTGATGCTTACAAAGAGTGGGCCCCAAAAATTAAAAAAAACGGGTCTCAATATGGTTGTGATCGGCTACTGGATGCTGGAGTGGAGAGTTTCCAGACTTCACCAGTCCAACAAAAAGCCACAGTGCATGAAATTACAGCTAATCTTAATCAGGGACCATCTCGCTGGCATCTCAATGCACTGCTATTCGCACATTACACCGTACTGAGTATAGAAGCCGAAGGCCTGTTCAAGATCCTTTCTTTGCAGTTAACAAGATTAAGTCACCAGTTCACACAAGATCACGAGGATTGGACTGTAAATGAATGGAAAAGGGTAATAGTATCCCATGAATCCCGTTTTTAAGTACATCATACAAATGGCATTATGCGAGTGTGGAAAAGACAACATCAAAGCATGTAATCTCAGTGCATTGCCACACAGTTCAAACTGGCAGGGGCAGTGTTATGGTTTGAAGGATGTTTTCTTGGCGTTATTTGGGCCCTTTAGATTTTCGGGTATGGTCTCAGATTCCTCAAGACATCAATATTTCATTGATTCCATATCAAAGAGAATATCAGTAGTATTGAAAGTAAATCGTAGTTCAGCGTTGTATTGAATAGATGACCATAAAAAAATTGCTATTCAAAGTGTGTGTGTGTGTGAGAGAGAGTGTATACACATATATATATATATTAAAACTGAAAACCAAGACATGAAAGCATATAAAAACATATATCTGTGTATGTGTTTTTCGGTCAAAAGATTCGACTTAATATATTCGACTTAATTCGACTTCGTGCCAGTATACAATATCATCAGTTTCATACCGTTATAACAAGCACATAACTATTATTCATTTACTGTTGAATCTAGAATTATACATACATACACACGCACGCTAAAAGTATAATTACGGTCTCTTAAGTCTTCTACCGGCCCAAAAAAAAATTATTTTAAAAGGTTTTAATTCACACACTTTCATGAATCAGTATCCACTGCCTAGTTACAATAAAAGCAACAATGTTTTTTAAATTATATGTATTTATCAATACTGCCTTTATTTTGAGTAACCCGTATGTCAGATGCTAGGCCTAAAGGTTAATAATTAATTTTTCTTATATATTACTAGACTCACGTTGATCCCGAGAGGGCACAAAATAAGTCAGATTAAATATTTAAAAACAATCCATTTTTTAGCATGATTTTTTTTATTAATTCCGCTTTTTTTTAAACTTTCATTATATGGCATGCAGTATAATACATACGCGTGTATGAGTGTTTCATAAAATATTATGGTTCAGATATATAATCTAGGCTTTACGAAACATGCATATTCAAATTTTAATACTTTAAAATACATTTTAGAAAAAAAAAAGAAAAATATATTAATTATTTATTTCCAATCTAATTCAGCTAATTTACTCTATTTTTTAAGACGTTTAATTTTCCAGATAAGTTTACAGTTTACCATTTAGGTCCATACTTCTATAAATACAAAAACCTCTATAAGATATATAAAGGAAAAATTGACACAAAAATCGGTTACTGTTGGGCGAATTCGACTTTTAATAAAAATAATTCATATCGAAAAGGTTCATTTCACTTTTCGAATCACGTTCGAAAAATATGGTCTTCATATTCTCATTTCATCTTTCGTTAAAACACCGGGATCAGAATATAACAGAAAAAAATACCTAATAGTAATAGTTCAACTTTCATCTTAAGCTCTTTTTTGTTGGTTAAGCGTTCATAAAGCCTTTTTTATGTAGTCTACAACTTTAAATTACAATAAAATCCGTCTAGAACTTTTTTCTAGAATGCATTAATGTGCAATTTCACTGGTAAACTATTTGTAAAAATGTAATTTAGCTATCACTGGGACTAATTAGATGGATATTGTTGACTTTTATCATTGGTCTTTAGAGAACAGTAGAAGAATTGACAAAATCGTTTAAAAGGATCTAGATGAGAGTTTGCTTAGCTCGCATTTATTTGCAAAACATTGTACAAAAGATATGAACGCTGAGTGAAAGATAATGTGGAAATAAAAAAGCAAAAATATTCCAAAATTTTTAGATTATGAATTTAAACATAAAGTAGTTCTTTTTTGAACTATCGGAAACTGCAAATTGTAGAAAACAGGCATAATTAAATATAAATTATTTCTTAAATTTTTATTTTTATTTTTATGTTCGCTAAAAACAGAATGATGGAGGGCCCGAGGTAGCACATCGGTAGCACATCGGGTTTCGATACTGAGGGTGCTCGGATCGAATCCCAAGAAGAGTCGTTAAACACCATCGTGTCTAGGCCGGATATAGGCATGTTAAATCTATAGACCAGAAAGTCTTGAGGTTAGTGGGTGTGGAAGGTAGAATGCTCCCCAGATGTCGCCTGTGGGGGCGATGTTTCAAAATTATGGTGGCACCAAGTCGGAGTCCGACCCTTGTGGTGCTTTTATAAACCAGAGCCGCACTACTCAGTCCGAAACCTATATGTACCTGTCATTGAACTTCCGGACAGGAGGCCTTAGGAACAACAAGAACAACAATGATGGAAATAAAATTTAGAAAATTAGCTTAAATTAGAACTGTATAGAAAATTATCATACACACTACGCTTTTATAAGAAAGGATTACGTTTGCAGCTCTTGTAAGACATATTGTTTGGAATCTGATGTAGGATTACAGTTTACTCATTGCATTCATGCTTTACATTCTGTTTATTTGACTCTTAACCCTTTCAGAGGTAACAACCTTCACAGATTGCGCAGTGCAGATTTTTTCCCCGTTTTTTTCAACCTAGAGAATCTTGAAAATTTTTCCAATTAAAGGTCGCAAAATGTTTTTATTTCTTTAAACTGATAACAGATGGCAGTACTAACCCTTTTAATGCTCATTTATCTGGAATACATTGAATACAAGTGGGAAAAAAAGACTAGATTTAGGTTTTTGCACTGTGCCAATGGCGCCCCTCAAAGGGTTAATGTATCAAACATATAATACGATTTTTTTTAAATGGACTCTTTATAAATTATCTATTTAAATGGAAATAATATAACAGGACTGTTAATACAGTTCATGATTTCACAGCTTCTAAATAACCATTGACTGTAATTAAGAATGACAGAGAGATATATCTCATAAACTGATACGCAGCAATATTCGTCTATCAGGACACAGACTTATAAATTAGAGCTCTGCAACAAAACGTACCCTCCATAAATGAAGAATGCATGTTGATGAATATCTTTACCAGTCTGTCGTACAAAAATCAAATTGAATGACGATTAAATCTACTTGATATTACGAATGAAGGAAACATATTAATCATGAAGTTTATTATTAAGTGCCGGTCGTAGGAAAACTTCATCGGCAAAAATTAATCGGAAGTAAATCGAAAATAGATTGAATTAGATCGAAAATCCAATCGAAATTTAATCGAAAACAGATCGAAGTATTTCAGCTACTCCAAAACTACCCAATATCAGGGAAATCATGCTGCACATTCTCCACAGCTTTCGACCAGAAACTTGACAAGATTAGAGACACCATTTAATAGGCAAGTGTCATTAATAGGTATAAAATAGAGTTCTTAAAAATACAATGTCAAGGGCAAAAATAAAATCATAAGTTTGCGGGGAACAGAATGTTGCTATCCCAAAAGCACAATGCTTTGCATTCCAACAAGGATTTAAATCACGCAGTTGGCTGCAAAACTACAAGAAGTGTGGAGCTTTACCTAGACGTATCGAGATTCCAAGTTGAAACTGAAGAGAAACAAAAAGATCTTCACCAGGCACTACTTGTCCTCAAAGGAGCTGGTGGATAATGTTACGAATGCAAAAGTTCTTAGCTGGTATTTACACAGATCCTGACATCTTCAGGCTTAACTAACCGGAGTTGCTATACTTGCTTAACTATAGCTCATGATACTGATCTGAATTTATTCGAACGAAAGCCCTCCTTTCAGAAATATTAATAGCCAGAGGAAAGAACAGCAGCAGGGCTGATTTGTGACAATAAAACCTTAAAATGACAGAAAGAAACGGTATTTTTTTAAGCTCTAAAACTCAAGACCCCTTTTACCCATAACCAGGCTCGTAGTCTATACAAGACTATATTATTTATTTTTGCCTGCTTGTGAATAGATATTCATAGCAACCGAGCCTTGGTTATTGCGATTGCTGAAGTCAATGTTTTCAACCCTGATGTTTGCAGCAATGTAAGGTACTTTTAAGTTTTCGTGGTTTGCTTTCATGTAGTGTAACTGACACATTTTTTATTAGAAAGTCATCTCCATGGTAAGAGTTATTGAAGGTAGTCATAGTTGTATATATTTTTTTCTGCTTACTTTGAATTTTTTTTAATTAAGCTAACATTGAAAGAAATGACCACTGGGGGCCAATTATCGACACAAACGCACATTTTAAATGCGTGCAGATAATATCTTTCAAATCTTGAAAATAAAATATACAAATATATCTCAATATATAAAGTTCCAGCACAATTATTTTATTTCTGAGCACAGGAAATTCAAATAAATTCCTCTGACCTTTTAGTGTTAGGCAGTTACGACTGTGATATGAATAATATGAAGTGATTTAGTAGAAAGACTATTCATCACATATTTAAGCGGAACGTGACTGTGAGTTTATAAATGAGATTCTTTGTTGATCACATATCGTGCGCATTCTAGTTCCCCGTTAATCTGCATTACAGATCAAAATTTCCGAAATTCAGAAGCATAGAACATATCCATATTACGGTTTGAATATACTATTTAAAGGCATACTGTAGTCTCAAGGCTGCAATCCCTGATCTATTTTTTTTAATTATTATTTAATTTTGCTCCATATGATTTTTGCTATTTAATCTGTTAGGTTAAGAGGGAATGTTTTTGTCAAAAACTGTTTATTTTCTGAACGGGATGTTTTATGTTCGAACTAGAAACACCCTTTCATCCATGATCATTTATATGAAGAATGGGAGAAATATTTAACCATATAGATAAATACTTAAAACGCTTAGCCCAAAATCTTAATCTTGAATTTTTATTATTTGTTCAACTAATTTTGAAATTTAAGTAAAATTAATCTAGACAATACAGTATGAAAATAACAAAAATGCCAATTTAAATAAAGCTGTAAAATGTTATTTTAGATCTGTGTAATCATTTCATTTAAGCTTTATGAAAATAGTTTTATTCCTTTCATGAATTATTCAGTTTTCTACCATCATTGTATGACTGCGAAATCAAGAATATAAAAGCAAGATTCGTATAACTGATCAACAATAAAGATATTACGATAAGTTTTCTATCAAGCTGATTTCACTCTCAGTGTTGGGTTGCTGACGTAGGCTGAAAATTCTGCAAATAAAATCCGTATGGGTGTGAAATGTAATCTTTGTTTAAAAAGTTTGCATTTAAAAGTGCGTTGTAGTGACAATATTTTTTATATATTCTTTAAAAGGTTTTTAAGTGTTGTAATTTAAGTAAAGACAAGTATTTTAGTTTCTTGGGAAATGTTGTTGGAGAAGGGTTCAGCATTCCTTGGCTTTAAAGTATGATTGATAGTAGTAGGAAGCATTACATAGAGGTAAAGAAATGTAGTGACACAATGTTATAATTGAATTCGACCGATAATGGTACTCCATGATTTACAGAGAGTATCAAAGTCTGTATGCAAGGTCTCATTTCTTAATTATGAACAAAATTGCTAAGTCTGAACATTTGAATTTCAGTGGATTTCAGGAGTTCTTGGTCTCTGTTTACTGAACAAAAGATTAAACGGAGTGGGGACTACAGTTTAAAGCCGAACGAATACAAACTTTCATGTCTACTGTAGTGCCCCAAATCGCAGGCTTTGATGCTGATGACCAAAGCTATTTGGCCATTCATTTGAATGCCAGAGGTGCATACAAGACGGCTCCTTTCCGTGGTAAGAAGACTACTAGATACGATTCTAACTGTTTAAGTAATTAGGATGCTATTATTTTAGTTTAATTTCCATTTAATTTAATTATATGAAGAAACGGACTTCAAATTACTACGGAAAAGAAAAAAAAGGATATCATCATGTTCAAACTAGTTTTGGAAAAAAAAATGACTGGACTGATCTTAGCGCTGATGTTTTGAGGCCTCCTGTTTTAAATAACTTGTTCACATACATTTTGCGAGAGACAAAGGTCATAGTTACCTAGATGTATATGTTGGAATTTAAAAAAAAAAGTCAGGTATTTATCAGATCTCCAATTTAATGGTTTTAAAAACAGATCCTTTAAATGATTTTAGTAGTGTAAAAGAACTAATTTACATTAATCAGATATGCATAGTTTCTGTTGCTCAGATTGGAAATTCTCTGAGGGTCCCATTGAGCTTGCAAAGGGAATGAGCTTGTTTACACTGGTTTATTTACTCTGATCATAAAATACATCCATCTGAATTTCTGAAGAAGTAAAGAAATTGATTAGATTATGTTATAAATGCGCTATCTGAAATAGATATGATGTTTAAATCTTTCCCAAAATTGTATTGTGTAATAAAATCTTACCAGAAAAAAGCATATAAGTTGCATAAACAATATCAATATTTATTTTCATTCCAAGGCAATTTTATTGCCTATATTTGTTTTCAGATTTAATTTTATATAAAAAAAATTAAATCCATTTAAAACCTTCGGAATGATATTTTCAGAGATGTTAGCTCGAAGTAGGCGAAAACATAAGTTTCATAGACGAGGGATTAAAAAAAAAACTTACTTAAAGAAAAAAGAGGGCGTATACTCTCACAACAGAAAGGGTTATTAATTTAAAGATATTTGTGATAAGTTATCTTCGAGTGCCTATTAAATTATAAAATTGATAACACCTCAAAATTTATAAGTAAAATAATAATACAGTAACCACTGCTTATAGTGATCAGTGGTTATAAGAATCAACCGTTTATAAGAATCAAGATCGCGAAAACAAAAACAAATGTATTATTTCCATGTTAAAATTTTCGCTTTAAAGAATCAATCCACCGGTTTTAAGAATCAGTTGACACTTTTCACAAGACACATCGATCTCTTCGCTTTCCTTTAATTTTTCAAAAAAAGCCACTTAAACCCTCATAAGGCACGAAGTTCTTTCTTTTTTTCCTAAAAAAGAAAGATTGATAAGATGGGATGGTATATAGTCATAAAATTCATCCCTTTCTTTATTAGACATAACATAATAGTTTCCCCCTAAACGCTTAAGCACAACACTGTCCTATTAGCTTGACCCAGTGACATCTTTAACCGTCCGGGTCCGATTTCACGTTTCTCTACTGGCAAACAAAATTAGGGACTCTTTTTTCCCACCTCCCACATCCTGGTTGCGGCTTCCTGGACCCCGAAACACATAAATATTCGGCGAAGTGTCCACTATGACTTAGGCAAACGTGACATTCGTAGATTCAGCACGTTATCAAACCGTGAAACGTAAGCTAGAAAGTGAATCTTCGTCTGAGACTATTAGTATTGAAAGAGGTATAAACAGCCTCCTGAAAACTTCATTACGTCAAACTACTATAGAAAACTTTTCTTGCTCCCTTCCTGTAGTTGAAATGTTAAAACTGTTAAGCAGGTATGTTGTAACAAATATTGGATTTTTTCTTCTCTTACTATAATCATGTGTATCTACTTATAGGTCTAAAAATTAAGTTGTATATTTAAAATTATAAAAGATAATTTTAATAAAAGATAATTAAAGTAAATTAAAGAGTATATTATAGTAAATTATCTCATATACGCATATATAGATGTGTGTGTGCCTGTCCAAAAACCTAAATTTCGGCTATAAGAATCAACCGCTTATAAGAATCAAAAACAGTAATAACAAACGTGATTCTTATAAGCGAAAATCACTGTATTACATCTAGGAGGAACTAAACGAAATGCCTAAATTCATTAATTTATTTACCCTCTCAATAGAATAAAGTAAACATTCCAGAAGACAAAAGTCTAAATTCACCGTCTGAAAAGTTTGTGTAATTAATACTGATAATAACACAAGTGTGTGAATGTTTGTAGAAAGGGGATGCATTGGGTTACAAGTAATTTAAGAGGAAATATGCCTTTCCATATTTTTGTTAGTTCAATCCACCGCGAAACAGATTTAAACAAATTCATGTTTATAATATCCGAACTGAATATGAGTCCGCATCACAGTTTCACCCTTAAGCGCCTTCCAAAACTTTATTCATAACAATCCATATCTTCTTACGGTATCTGATTGTATTTAATTAAAATAAATACGAAAAAAATGCATAAAGAGTTGAGACTCGTTGGGAATAAAGATAAAATTACAATATGACAATTCCATCACAAATTACTCAAGTATATATATATATATATATATATATATATATATATCAAAGTAATCCGAAAAGATACAGCAACAATTGCAGCTAATTTAACTTAAGATGAAATTGCATATTAAAATGCTTACAATTTCCACGTGTGCAACACAAGGAAAAATTAAATACTTTCGTTGTTAACTTATATTAGTTGAATATTACTTTCTGGACGAGTTCCCAATGCATTCCATTAGCACCAGCATTCGTGCGAGATAAATTTAAAGAACGAAAGAGATTGCCATCGCATTCCACAAACTCTTTATCAGCAAACAACAAACTTACAGAAACATACATGCTCAACTAATCTAAACACGCAATAACGGACGCCTGCCTCAAAACGGATACCTTCCACATTGTTTCGAAATTCCACTTTCGAGTTTTCAAGAAGTATTAGAATGATCCAATAATTCGCGCCACTCTGCTATCCTCTCCGTAGTAAAACGTGACGATCAGTCTTATGCTCTTGATAACATTAGCATTGAGGAAAACAGGGGGAGGCGGAATTGCTAAACTAGGCTTAAATGTAGAACAAGGCTTCAGTCGTGCAGGTGGATATGTCTAGCCAACCACTATCCGTTTCGGATACTTTGAGGGGTGTAATTCGTATTATTCATTCATTAACTGTGTGTGGAACAGAAAGTAAGAGCTGGGAGGGTAAATAAACACTGCACTCGATGAGAAATTTTTCTAGCTATTCTAGTATAAGTAATCGAAATTTCGAGGCAATGCAATTTTTTGATTTGTTTAATTGCTGTGTTATTTTATGTGAGATATTTAGCAATAGTGAGCTATTATTATGCCATTCTAATTCTTATTCAAGATTCCCTATGGTTTACGTTTTAAATCCTGTGTAAAATTTTAGATAAATTTCTCATTCTCCTGGGTTATTTAATGATACTTCACTTTAAATCTGAAATTCAACTCGTAAATCAAAATGAATGAGTTATGTGAGAATAGTACAATCAATCAGTTTTATGTCATGAGTTTGCCTTTCACTAACTCTTTCGTTTCCTCTCTGGAGAATGAATTTCAGAAGCGAGAAACCAAACTCGTACGAGACTGCAGTGCAATGCGGAAAACAGGCCATCAGGATACTCTTACACGCTGAGCATTAACATAAAGTGGTAAATACTGTATATAGTATATTAAATATATCATAAAATTACATACTACGAAGTTTTGTGTCTGAATCTTTCATTTGTATTATCTTAAAATTTAAATAGTATTTACTGACAAGCTTTAAATAATACCTTTCAGTTGAAAAAATGTTCTCTGCCACTTATATGCTCTACACGATAAGTTATTTATTAACCTTCTCCTTATGGGGTGCGATAGCATGTATCCGAAGAATACGGGCCCGAGAATGAAAATAAATATATATATAAATATATATATATATATGCAATATATCCATTACATCTTGTTCTTAAAATGCAACCTAAAAAGGAAAGCTAGCTCAAATTTACATGGCTGGAGCTAGACTCAGCCTGAAAGGAATTAAAATTTTGAAGCAGTCGGGTCGAATCGTTTTATTTAAGCGACAGAAATATACGTCCATTCATTTCAGATGCTCGGAGCGAAGTGTAATATCACCTTTCAACCTTACGCGCTAGAAGCGAGGTACATGTGCCTGTTATTTTGAAGTGTCAGCGGAATTTGGGGCTGTCGATGCGAACCCACGCCTTTCTCGAGACGTATACACGTGTAGAAATGCAACGTTTGCTGTTTTATGGGAAGTTCTGTTGCTATGAGTTTTTAAAGCGCTAAAGTAATGTTACTGGGGATTGGACTCCGGAAAGGGAATTTAAATGATAGAATGGAGGGTCTAATATTTAATTTATTATATATATATATATATATATATATATATATATATATATATATATATATATATATATATATATATATATATATATATGTAGGAACTCGATCTCGAGCGAGTCCCCACTTTTTGTAGAAACTGCGGTCGGTGTCTAGGGGTTGTTCTCAGTCTTATAGAAACCTTTCCGCTTACTGCACGGCGGAACTAGACTCTCTTATACTCAGAGTAAGACAGTACTCAATTAAAGACAGAGTCACTGCTTAAAACACAAACACATATATTGACACTTATCGACTATTTACAGTTGTAGAAATACGTTGCATATAAAATTACACGTCAGACCGCACCAGGCCTCCACAATCAGAATGGGTTAAAGTATCCGGCCGTCTGCCGCGATAGGGTTCACTAAGCCGCCATCTGCTGCTTATCAGGAGCCAACATCATGCCCCCGTCGAGACTGTCTCTCCCGTCGCAGCCAGTCTGCTGCTTTCGTCACCTCTTACCAGGTCGGGACCCAATCTCAGTCTCCTCTCAAATACTTTTCTCCCCGTTCATCTCTCGAAAACCTAATAGCGCTGTCGTCGCATAGCGTACACGGCGACATATAGCTCATAACTGGAGCCCTGGGATAACACAATTCCCATATATATATATATATATATATATATATATATATATATATATATATATATATATATATAAGAAGAGCTGTTCTAACTTAATTTTTATTCCATAGACAACCCCCTTACCCCAGACATCACGGAGAGAGAATTCAACTTATTTTATACAACTTGGTTAGCCATGCCGAAATCAAATCATTTAATTATTAGCTTCTGTGAGAATTGAGATTCGTCATTTCTGCGTCCAATTAAGTTTCTTTTATTTAGAACATCGATGATTGCTGCGTTAGTTTATTTGTGAAATGAAGCATTATGTTTTAACATAAGCAAAAAGAAAAAAAATGCATATTAACTAATTTTTTCTGCATTATTCTAAGCTCAAAGACCACGTTTCCCCTGAATATAGAGTATTCGAATGTATGGAAAATGTCCACAAAATATTTACATTTATGTTATTTTTAACTCTCTGAATTATAAAATTTATACGGTTATATTATTTTTTCTGATTCTTATCTTTCTATGGTTCCTGCCATTTATAAAATTATAATTCTTCGGAGATTTACATTCTAACTTTATTCTCATTGCTAGTCATACGAATTATATTTAAAAAAAGAAAAAAAATTGGTATTCTGTTAACATTATGAGGATAATGGGATTTCAGAGCTTAACGAATTTAGCGTGCTTGTCTCATTTTTTTATTTTTATTTTAGTCCTTTTTTTTTTGTTAAACCCAAAAATTACGTGTTCCGCATAATATACTGAATATATCATTGACTCTTTTACTCTTATTTTTTTTTATTTTTTAATCTTATTAGCATAAATCTCATAACGAATCCTAACAATGAACAGAATTAGCTTACGAATCTTTAAAGGAAAATAAACTATTCGTCTGATGTGGAATAATTGACGTCCACGTGAAGGAATTAATTTGTTTCTATTGTCATAAAATCTTAGATTACAAATTATTTATTTGGATTTAAAATCTGAGTTCCTGTCTGTTCCTGGTCCCTCGAACCTTAGATTTGGAGTTTGTTCTGAATTTACCCTAGTTACTTATTTATCCAAAGACCAAAAAATAACTGGAGCTCCCGAAATTATAAAAAAAAGTGTTAAAAAAAGCTTAAGGACAGTTAGCTTAAAATATAATATACATATATATTAACGACACATGCTTATTTTAACCCAGTTTAGGAGAAATCCATGTTATGAGGGCACCTAGTTTTTGAGCTTTTTACCCTGTATATTCACTTGAAAAATATTCAAATTTAAGAACCCTTATTTCATGACATAAAAAATATTACAAAACCGTTATCTCTTTGTAATGTTAGCAGTGGCGCAACTGAATCTTTCAAGACCTGTAGAGAACAGATATTGGGGAAAAAAAATAGCCTTGAGATCTTTAAATGTTAAAAAATATTACTTTTTTCCACGATTAAAACTCAAAAGCAATCGATAATCGAAATAAAACTATAGACCTGAAATGAGTAACACTTTCATTTAACGATACACGAAATACTTGAGCTGCAAAGAAAGAACATTTTTCTTTCACTGTTTGAAGATCTGATATATGAGAAGGTAAATATACAAACTCAATATTTCAGATCCTTTCTTACAACAGACCAAAATAAATAGGTCACAGAAAAATCAATTTTAGTTCAAAGATCTGCAAAACCGTATGCAATAACCTTGAAAAATATCCATCATTCCTCGACACCAAAAGCGATCAATCACATAACTCTTTCCAGGGAGAAAACCCTGCACTAAAATCAGATAAGTAATGAGTATGTCCGCAGATGTTCAAAGCACTGAAAGAAGATGTACAAGTCAATCATCTATTCCTGAAATTATCAATACCTTGTCAAACAGATAGAAAAGCGGTTAGAATATTTGCATGCTGTTTCTTTCTTAGCCTGTCAGAATCTCCAGATAATACAGATGAATCCTTCTCTAGTATATAATGGATGGATAAACAATGTTTATACAAAATGTCTAAGATAAATGTATTATTATATTTTTTAGGATAAAATTCGCGTGCCGAATAGTATGAAAAGTGTTTCTGAAGTATGCAATATTTATGAATTTAATTACGTTGCACATATAACAAAAGTATAAACAATATATCATGCGTATAAACAATCGATGTCGGCATTACAGAAATTCATTAAAATTTCTATTTCACCTGAGAATTCCAGTATCAACAACCTCCATATTTTTTTTTCTTACAAACCGGATTATGCAAGTAATTTCGGAAGTGTTTTCTATTTCTAATTCCTCAAGTTACTTTCTTTAGGGGGGGGGGGGGGGAGAGTTTACAATATCTGTTGCAGACATAAGATGAGATGACACATATAGCTTAATTAATTGTTTTTCATAGTTAACTATATTTTTACAATTAAAAATATTATTACCTAAATAAAAATTCGAAATTAATAGTCTAGAGTTAATTAAAGGGATAATTGCTATTCTTATGTTTCAAAATCATGTCCCTTCTCAAATTATTTACGATAATTTTTGCATGAAATTAGAGGTTAATTTTTAGTGACACATACGTAGTAAAAAGATATACTTTGACAGATTTGGCGTTCGTAATACTTCTTGATTTGCGTAACATAAGTCCGTAAATAAAAGTTATTAGATTTTACGATACCACAAGGTTATTGATTTTCTGGGTTTTTTTTTTTTTTTTTTTTTTTTTTTTTTTATTTTTAAAATATTTTGAATCAGTGAATTTTTTTCTAAATCAAACATATTTTAGAATGCGGTCAATCTAAATTTCATTAGTATGATACAACGTTAATAAAGTTAACCAACAGAATGTGGATCATCCGATGGAAGTGGCAGGATCCCAATTTTTTTTTAACCTTCATAAACAAAAAGAATCTTCAATGGCTTTCTCTCACGCGACGGAATCCACGAAATCACTGTTTTTGACATTGCTTTTCACTTTATATGGTGAAGAATTTCTTCCAATAGAACACATTCTCACACATTTACCAATTTATGAGAACCAAAGTGAAACTTAAGATAAGGTGTAACGTGTTGATCGAGGTAGCAATCGACTCAACAAAAAATCACAGCCAAATAAATTAAAATCGACGAATTTATTTCAATTCGGAGGAGAAAATTTAGAGATTGAAGATCCGTTATACAGTTAATGAAAGTCCTCTAAAATGACGACTGAGTCCGTTAGGAGGAGTTACCACTTGGAGTTTCACTAATTCAATATCATCGAATAGTTCGTTGAAATTAGAGCAAGTCCCTCGATTTTCACTCCCTGCAGGGCGGATGACTGCGAGGCACTTTATAGAATCAGGATGATCCGGACTGATGATTTCGTTGAACTGTACCCAAGCTTCCTAGCCGAAGCTAAAAGTTTTCTTCGTGAGAAATAAGCCGCCGACTACGCAAGTCCGCGTATAGCCGTTTTCTTTCGACCCTGGATGGTCGGAGGAGTCTACCACAGCTTAGCCGGTCGCTAACTGACTTTTTGTCGCCCCGTCTAATTTTTGGACTCTCTCGCTCCGTCCAGAGAACTCGTCTCCTATTGGCTCTGCTAATCGTGATGTCATTCTAGACTTTTTGATTTGCTGGCAGGCAAGGTTGAAATTCTAGTGATTTCATGGTGGTCCGCGTCATTAATCTGGAGCACCGTGGCGAATTTCTGTTCCGCCAAGTTGTCACGCTTTTCCCACCGCTTTGTGTTCCTTTCGTTCCAGCTCGCTGTCACCTGTTATACGTTAAAGGGGGGGGCGTGTCGGTCAGTTTGGACATATTCCAGCCCTGTGCTGCGTATATTTTAATTGTGAGAATTATTTTAATTCGTCACAAAGGCCTAATCAGTGATTTTTTTTCTAAATCAAACATATTTTAGAATGCGGTCAATCTAAATTTCATTAGTATGATACAACGTTAATAAAGTTAACCAACAGAATGTGGATCCTCCGGTGGAAGTGATTAGGCAGGATCCCAATTTTTTTTTTTAACCTTCATAATCAAAAAGAATCTTCAATGGCTTTCTCTCACTCGACGGAATCCGCGAAATCACTGTTTTTGACATTGCTTTTCACTTTATATGGTGCAGAATTTCTTCCAATAGAACACATTCTCACACATTTACCAATTTATGAGAACCAAAGTGAAACTTAAGATAAGGCCTAATTAGTAATTTTCTAAAATACCCAGCAACAGTATTCAAAATATTCCTAAATTGGGGACTGAGATCGTAAAGCTAATCAGGGACTTAGATCGCAAAGCAATCATTCATATACCGTTCGGGGCGAGTGAGATACTCGTGGTTTTCCTGGCTACATGGTTTGAACCAGTAACCTTGAGATAGTATCATAAGACCACGACCAACGCCGATAAAGCCTAATTCTATTACATTGCGTCTATGTTATCTAAGCCCACCTCAATCCATAGCGACCTAGTAACAAATTCAGAGAATAACTCTTAGACTTTAAAGACAATAACTTTAACATATCGCATTATTCGTTAAGCAAAGTCTGTTGATTCGTCTGTTGATTGTTATTCGTTAAACAAATACTGTTGAGATCCAAACTACCTCTCTTAATTAAAAAATAAAAATAAATAGTGGAATTATTTTTCCCCATAATTTCCACTGAACATGCATGGACTTGCGATTACCGTGGCTGTAAAAATTATACAATGGGATACTTTTTCTAGGAAGTGTATTTAATAACTATGTTCAAAATATGACTTCAGATTTTAAAAGAAAATTTATGCCAATATAATTTCAAAATTTGGTAAATCAAAACTCTTTATTAAAAATTTATTTAAATTTACATATTCCTACTGTAGAAATTCATTTTACCTTTAAATGTCTTGGAAGATGAAAAATAGAGTAAAAAAAATTATAAACATTTATAATACGATTGTATTAGAAATTCTTAAATATTATAAGCGAAATATCCCTAAAGTAGATCTAACAGTAAGACATAAATATATGAAGTATTTACTATATGTTGTTATTGTAAAGTTTTTTGTTTTGTTTTCTTTTTAAACCAGATATCCTGAGAGAGTTTACAGCGTGCATCAAAGATGATACAGTTTTGTTATACTGCAGCTGAATAGATCCATTAGTGTTATATAGACATACTTTATATTCATGATACAACCTTTGTCCAGAAAGTTCTAAAATTTTTTACCTGCGAATTTTAGACCAATGATTCTCGAGAGAACCTCTTTTCTGATATTCGCATTTTATTTGTTAGGAGATTCTATGTGCTGTTATAGGTGTTGGACAACACAACCTACACATAAAATTTTAAATTGAATCGCTTTTATTTGCCCATTTAGAATACTGTCATTTTTTTTACATACTTTATTTAAGCATAAAATGGACTATTATTGCTTTGAATTTTGTTCTCATTATTTCAAAAGATCCCTTTTGTATCTTAAACTTCTTTATAAAATCATTGATATATATATATATATATATATATATATATATATTTATTTATTTATTTATTTATTTATTTATAAAAAAATCGTAAGGGATATTTTATAGACAAAATAATGTAGAAGAAAATATTCAAATTAAATCTAATAGGACATACTAAAGAATATAGTACAGTTAATATAGTACTGTTTGAGGAGCATATCTTTTACTGTAGTTTAATATTTTTTGGATAATGTCCAATCGTCTGCCGCATTAGCAATAAAAAAAATTGTCTATCCCGTTGTAATGCACGTGACGATCAATTTATTTAAAGTACCAGAAAAAGAAACCACGTGATCACCATTTAATAAATTAAATTCTAAAAATTCATCTTTAAAAATTCACCAAAAATCAGAAAATGGAGGAAAAGATTCGAAATAGATTTCATTTTAAAGGAATTTTTATGATCATTCTCGTGATATAAATTTTATAACCCTCAAATTATTATTTTAGATGCAAACTTTAAATAATTTTTCAAAAACAGCTTAAAAATTTAATTTTAAAAAATCAAAGAGGAATTTTTCAAAAACCTTTCTTAGTGCACCACTACACTATAAGAAGAGTCCGCATGCAAAATTTCAGCCAGTTAGGTCCAGCGGTTTGGTTATATATATATATATATATATATATATATATATATATATATATATATATATATATATATATATATATATATATATACAGGGCTAGATTTGAGGCGGAACGCGCCGGAACGGCGTTCCGGTACCTCTCTTTAGGAGAAAAAAAAATTACGATAGTTAAAAACATTTATTCAATCATAAATTACTCTGTTGTTAGTGAGTGAACCTGACCTACTACTCTTTACACTTCACGTAAAAGAATCATTCGCAGGTCGTAACGATCGATTATGATGTGAGGCTAGGGTAGTTTGTTGAGCGTTACTATTGAGTACAGCGAACTGCGACTATTTCACTGAAGAGGGTGGTATTGTGGCTTGACCTTGGCCGGCTGACGGGACGGTAGTCTGACTCATTTTTGCGGACTACACTGACTTTTCGCGGGTTTGCAAATGAGGTATTGATTAGCCCGGACCCCTCATTTCAAGAATCGACCTCCCCGAGGCAGCTACCTTTCTTCCATGTTGTGTTGTTGAGGTTAGTTGCGTTTGAGCAGTGTCAAGTCTGTGTGAGTGCGATAGATTGTGAAGTGAAATGAGCAAAATACTAACCGATTTTTTCTCACTTTCGGGTGGCAGTAAAAGACTCAAGCACAGCATTTGTTGTGACGACACCAGTGATGTAAAAGTGGTTAATGACGATGACGGCGAAACGAAAAGTCTAAGTTCGCAACCGTCCTCTAACACTACAAGGGAAATAATGGCTTCTGAAAAGCTTAACTGTAATGTAGAATACCCTAAAGAAAAAGATACACCTGTTGAGTGCGACAATGTGTTGCCAGATTGCTGGACTAACTCGCAAAAAACGAGTTTTGCCACAAATATGACTGGTTGTTTGTTAAAAATGGAACGTTTGGATGCAGTGTTTGTGAAATGGTTGGGGTTTTATCTGTCCCTAAGAAAACAGGTATGAAAATTTCAAAAGCGTGGGCAAGTGGTGAGATAAGTAGCTACGGCGACACTAAAGAAAAAATGCAAACTTCGTTAAGGAAAAAAAAATGTATGAACACAAAGAAAGTGCTGGTCATAGAGCAGCTGTCAAAATTTTATGTGAAGGTAAAAATGAAGTATTGGAGAAAGTTGTTTTGAAGCAGCGTGCTCACGGAAAACAAGCTACTGAAAACATATTTCGTACTGCAATTAAGATTGTTAAAGAAAATCAGTCCTTGCACAATTTTGAAACAGAAATTGATTTGCAAGAACTTAATGGGGTTGACATGGGTCGCATTTTACATTCATAGAAAGCCTGTACTAACATTGCTTTACACATAAGCAAAGAAATGAAGAAAACATTTGTTAATAAAATAATGAAGAATGACACGAAAATTGGCCTGATAATTGATGAGTAAACTTCACTTCGTAACAAGTCAAGTCTGATTGTTTACGTTCGTTGTTCTTTTCCTAAAACTGGTATGTGTGGTTCTACCAACGTCTTTTTAGATTTAGTAGAACTTGGTGGTTTTACTGCTAAGGCGGTATTTGACTCTTTGATTAACTGTCTTCACTCTAATGGAATAACTGACACGTTTTTAAGTAAAAACTTAACAAGCTTAACATGTGACGGCGCTGCTACTATGATTGGTAAAAACAAAGGTGTTGGAGCATTATTTATGAAGCACTAGTCCATGACTTTAAAGAAGCTTCAAATGACCCAACCAGATACAGAAAAGAAAAAAGTACGTTTGAAGGCCTCCTCAAAAAGATTATTGAAACTAATTTCATTTTAGACCTGGGCTTGATGGCTGATGCATTGCAAGAGCTCTCGGAGTTAAGTGAAGCTTTGCAACATCGCAACGTTGATGTTGATCTAAGCTATGCTAACAAAAAGTAAAAAATTACAGCTTCTTTGTTTGAGGAAAGAAAATCAGTTCCAGGATTTTACTCATCGATGGCTCAAGAAGCAGTAAACAACTTGTCTTTTTTTTGGAGTTCCTCTCCATGTAAAAGAAGGTAGGAAAAACAATGAGCCTTTGAACTCCGAAAAGTTTTACGAGGTACTTAAAAAGTATATTGAAACAAGACTGCTCGGTAAAAAGACTTTGAGCTTGCTGACACCATCAAAGTAATGGATGAAAAAAACTGGCCACAAAATATCCCAATAACGTTTGGGGAAAATGAAATGCGGAAACTTGCCTCCAAGATCAAACTTAATGAAAGGCAACTAATTACAGGATTCCAAGAGTATCTCCACTTCATAGTGTTCCCGGAAAGTCTTAACCCGTTGAAACAGTCAATCAATTCGATAGCCATATCGTCGAGTGTATGTGAAAGAGGTTTCTCACAGATGAACCTCATTATCACACCATTGAGATCATCACTCAATAGTGCAACAATTTCTAGCCTGTTGTTTGTAAAGATCAAGGGACCTCCTCTTCGGCTCTTTAACCCAACTAAGTATGTTGACTTTTGGCTTATGTCTGGACACCATTCAGCATTAGCAGTCAAGAGTAAGGAGAGGTCAAGAGACAAGAAGTATGAAGAAAACATGTTGAAGTTTTGGACAATGTTTTAGGATGGGCACAAAACTTAAACAGTCCTGAAACTGTGCTTTTTTACTGTTTTTATTACTTTTTTACAACGCATTTTTGTACTTGTCTTCTTCTTCTTCTTCAAAAGCACAAGCACAACTGTCCCTTACAGGCCCTGGCATCTTCAACCACGCGCTCCTTCCAGCGTCTTCTATCTGCGACGACTCCTCTCCAATTTTTTTTTAATTTTCAAAGTTTTTAAGTCTTTTTCAATGTCATTTAACCATCTAGTCGGTGGTCTATCTCTAGCTCGGGATCCCTCGGGTTTTTTAAATCCCTCTAAGATATTGATCTTAGAGGGATTATCTTCCAAGCTTCTCCAAACATGGCCAGGCCATCAAAATGTATTACTACGGAAGACTTGTGTTATTTGTGATTGCCTATATAAAGCCTATACAGTTCAAAATTACATCTGGTTCTCCGACGTCCTTCTTCCTGCACTGGGCCAAAGATAGCCCTGAGGGTTTTTCTCTCAAACATGTCCAGTGAGCGCTGCGTGTCTATGCTCAAGATCCATGTTTCGCTTGCGTAAAGTAAGACAGGTAGTATTAGTGTCTTATAAATTCTTCATTTAGTTTTGCGAGATTAGATCTCAATTGTCTTCTCAGCCCAAAGAAGCATGTATTAGCCATTTTGATTCTGTTATCAATTTCTGTTCTAAGTTTATTTTTGTCATTAATTATAGTGCCAAGGTATTTAAATTCATCAGCTTTTTTTGTACTTGTCTTGCAAAATAAAATTTGGAATTAAATAAAATGTTCAAGTTTTTGAATAACCAACGATTTCTTTTTTTCAGGCCAATATCCCCCCCCCACACCCACACCCCCCGGAAGGTTACAGTTCCGGCACCTCTATTTCTAGAAATCTAGCACTGTATGTATATATATACATGCATACATACATATACGAGGGTTATTCGGAAACTAAGGTCCGTTTACTTATAAAATAGAAAACATTACAGATTTTTTCAAAAAACTTTATTTTTTAAATTCCTTACATGTGTCTCTATTTTTCTACATAGTTTCCATATTTTTTCAAACATTTGTCATAACGTTCTACAAGCTTCTGTATGCTTAAGTCGTAGACGTCTGCCGCCTGTGAGGATAACTAGTCTTGAACTGCTCCTTTCACCTCGTCATCTGTGGCGAATCTCTTGCCTCCGAGAAACTCTTTTAGGTAGCGGAATAAGTGAAAATCACTCGGCGACAAGTCTGGACTGTACGGTGGGTGGTCAATCTGTTCCCATCCAAAAGATCTGAACAGATTTTGGGTGTGAATGGCAGAATGGGGTCTGGCATTGTCATGCAGCAACAAAACTCCAGACATCAGAAGACCACGTCGCTTATTCTGTATTGCACGTCTAAGTTTAGTTAGGGTAGCGCAGTAAGCGGCTGCATTTATTGTTGTCCCTTGCTGCATAAACTCGACTAACAAGACCCCATGTCTATCCCAAAACAATGTTGCCATGACCTTGTGTTGAGATTGTCTGCTTGGCCTTGACTCTGACTGGTGATGTTGTGTGACGCCATTCCATTGAGTGACGTTTAGACTCTGGGGTTCTGTGAGAAACCCACGTATCGTCCCCTGTGACAATCTTCTCTAAAAATTGATCACCTTCTTTATGATATCGATCCAAAAAATCAAGAGCACAAGCCATTCTTTTCAGTTTGTGTTCCTCAGTAAGCAGACTGGGAACCCAACGTGAGCACAATTTGCGAAATTTCAACTTTTCGGAAGCGATTTTGTGCAAAGTTGTTCTACCCACATTCGGAAATTCCAATGCTAAAGTTAAAATTGTGAATAGCCGGTCTTCACGAATCTTTTCATCCACGGCATTGACCAAATCATCTGTGATCACTGATGGTCGACCTGAACGCGGTTCATAATGAGCATTTTCCCGTCCGTCCTTGAAAGCTCTCACCCACTCACCTTGAAAGCTCTGTTCAGATCTTTTGGATGGGAACAGATTGACCATCCACCGTACAGTCCAGACTTGTCGCCGAGTGATTTTAACTTATTCCGCTACCTAAAAGACTTTCTCGGCGGCAAGAGTTTCGCCACAGATGACGAGGTGAAAGGAGCAGTTCAAGACTGGTTATCCTCACAGGCGGCAGACGTCTACGACTTAAGCATACAGAAGCTTGTAGAACGTTATGACAAATGTTTAAAAAAATATGGAAACTATGTAGAAAAATAGAGACACATGTAAGGAATTTAAAAAATAAAGTTTTTTGAAAAAAATCTGTAATGTTTTCTGTTTTATAAGTAAACGGACCTTAGTTTCCGAATAACCCTCGTATATATATATATATATATATATATATATATATATATATATATATATATATATATATATATATATATATATATATATATATATATATATATATATATATATATATACATACACACATATATATATATATATATATATATATATATATACATACACATATATATATATATATATATATATATATATATATATACATACGCACACATATATATATATATATATATATATATATATATAATCTAGAAGGCTTGAAACACACGCTATAAAAAATAAAAAATAGAATAAAAAATTGACGCACCAAGAAGTTGTTATATATATATATATATATATATATATATATATATATACACATACACACATATATATATATATATATATATATACATACACACACATATATATATATATATATATATATATATATATATATATATATATATATATATATATATATATATATATATATATATATATATATACATATATATATATATATATATATATATATATATATATATATATACATACACATATATATATATACATACATATATATATATATATATACACATACACACATATATATATATATATATACATACACACATATATATATATATATATATATATATATATATATATATATATATATATATATATACATACATATATATATATATATATATATATATATATATATATACATACACATATATATATATACATACACATATATATATATATATATATATATATATATATATATATATATATATATATATATATATATATATATATATAATCTAGAAGGCTTAAAACACACGCTATAAAAAAATAAAAAATAGAATAAAAAATTGACGCACCAAGAAGTTGTTCGATTTTGACAAGAAATGGTGGAAGTGAAGAACATGCACAGAAAAAAAGGTTAAAATTTCAGAACAATTGAATGATGTATTCCAGAGATTGATCGTTATAAAGTAAGGAATTCAATACGGTGATGGTCCACCTCTGGTCTGGATGAAAGTTGTTATCCGTGGCATAGACTAATAAAGTTCCCGGATGGTGTCCTGCTGGATTTCTTGCCAAATAGTCTCCAAATGTCGGGCTAAATCGGCAACATTTTGGGATAGTTGCAATCGCCTTCTCCCCAAGTCCCAAATGTGCTCTATGGGGAAAACATCAGGCGACCTAAGTGGCCAAGGAAGTGTTTGGCAAGCTTGAAGACAATTAATTCATAGCAACACGTGCCGCATGCGGCCGGGCATTATCTTGTTGAAAAGTAAGTCCGGGGTGGCGCAAGAGGAACGACAACAAAACGGGTCGCAGAATGTCGGCTACGTACCGCTGTGCTGTAAATGTGTCATTAATGACTACCAATGGTGTCCGGCTATGAAAGGAAATGGCAGCCTAGACCATAACGCCATGTTGTGGGCTTCTGTGGCATGTGATAGTAAGGGCAGGATCCCCATGCTGCCATGGACGTTTCCAGACACTTCTTCGACGGTCGTCAGCACACAGATGAAAACGGAACTCGTCAATAAAGACGACACGTCTCCAGTCAGCGCAGTTCCAAGTTGATCGAGTTAAGCACCACGGTAATCGGACTTGACGGTGTACAGGCGGGAGGGCTAAGGGACGTAACGGTCGGCGCAAGCATAGATTCCGCCTTCTTAGTCATCTGTCAGAGGTCATGTTGAACTGTTGTGTGCGGGTCACGCGTCGTATGGTTGATAACGACGAATTTGGTGCTGTGACAGATAATATGACAGTCGCTCTGTCTTCCCGTTCTGATGTGGTTGTAGGTCAACTCTTTCGTCTTGACTCTTAAATCTGTCGTTGTTGACCCATTCGTGCCAGCATCGCCTAATCGCTGCTACCCAGATGTCGAGCGATTCTTCGATTTGCCCAACCAGCTTCTTTCAATCCGATGATAAGATCTCTTTAAACTCTGAAATATGCTCGTAATGAGCACGAATACTTCAGCGATGCATTCTTAAAGTCGACTTAAGATATCCACGGTCGAAATGCAACAGAAATTTTGAACATGAGATCGAGAATCTCTCCTTATATATACCTGCTGGATGCGCAGCTCTGATGCGCTGGAGATCCCGCTATTCATTCTTGGACACCAAATTTTAATCATTTGCATGTTCTGTCAAAGCTTCTTTGCATACGAAATTTCATTACAATCGAACAACTCCTTCTTGGTGCGTCGATTTTTTGTTGTTTTATTACAGAGTTTAGTTTCTTTATTCTCTGTCGTAATAAAAAAAAATGATTAATGATCCAGTTCCAAAAAATATTGACACTGCACCATAAGCAGCAAAATAAGTAAAAATCAACTATCAAAACATACAAAAAAAGTTAATTTTTTACTTCTAATTAACGAAGAATATGCGTGTGTTAAAGAAAGTTTATCCAGTGTACATATGGCTGGTATTAAGTGACCATTACCAATGCTAATGGCCCTTCAATGATTCCAGTAGAGAGAGTCCATTCCTGTTGTCGCTATGAATGGAAGGAGGATGTTGGTGTGACACAATAAGCGTCAGGTCTGTCACTCAAGTCTAGCATAGGTCTATCAGTCGAAAATATGATGTACGTGGTCTAAGTCTAATATGATGTACGTGGTCTAATACGTTTTAAATGTTTCTCAAAACGAAAGTGACAGCATGATGTTTTCAAGGTTACCAGATCACCCTCGAATTTTACCCATAATGATATGCTATTCAATTTCCCAAACACATTTATCTCTTATAGTACCACGATTATGTAAACATGAGATCGGCTAAGATGATTGAACATCTTCAAAAGATATATACTCGTATATATATTTATGTGTATACAGAGTGAGAGAGATAGAGATAGCGATAGAGAGATGGCTAGATAGGTAGATAGATAGGCAGTTCGACAAATAAATTGAGAAATAGATAGGTAGAAAGTTATGTACTAAATTAGGAACTTATCATAATGATAATTGTTTATAAATCGGATTACATATAGAGAAACACAATTTCAAAGACCAATGGAATTTATTCGCAGGACTTTTGTCACTGGGGTCAAATCAAAACAGGCTAAGACCCAGACACGCTGAATGAAACATAACATTTTACATCCAAATAACAACTTGCGTTAGAAATGACTTTATTTATAGTACCAAATACTCATCAGTTAACATCAAACATACAATACAGATTGTAGCTGTACAAAACTCCTAGGCAATGGAAATCCTTAGCCAAAATACGATCCCACGTGTTAAAGGTAAGCATGTTAAAAAAAAAATACTTAGAAAGTATATTTTCTTTCATGTTTTAAAAATTCTGGTACATTTCCAAGCAACCTCAGTACACTTAAGATATTTCTTGAAGAAAAGAATCTTCTCCTCTCAAAATGAAGAAAGTAATTTCCTATGAAAGGGCAAAATGTTTCATTCTTCCCAAGTAAATAAATGCGTAGCAAAAGTATATTTGAATGTATATTAAAACTCACTCTAGATATTGATTGCAGCTTTTGCTACATTATCAATATATGTAGGCAAAGTGAAAAAAAAATCGAATTTCGTTCACCTCATTATTTTTCTGAATCGATTCATTTTCCAACTGACAATGAACACTAATATTGATGACGAACCTTTATGCGTCAATCTCGCACGCTATGTAAACTCCCCAAAAACTGTTTTTAGAATAAATGTTACTTTTATTTTTTCAAGGTTGCGTAATAGCCTCAAAATATGTTTTAGACGATCATTTGTCATACGACAGGCCCGTTGATTCGAAAGCAACAACAGTCGTAGGACGTGTATTTGATAAAATGATAATGGCTTATTATTTAAATATTGGCTTTAAGAAAAGTCATGGCTTTCAGTTAAGAGAAATGTTAAAAGCTTTATATTGCCTGTAAGTATGTACCCATTAATATACGAAGTGATAGTTTTAACTAAGATGCTTCACTTTCGATTAAGAGTACTTGAATTTCAAATTTTACTGTACTATTAATGTTGTAAAAGATGATATGCTGACTTTTAACAGAATAAAAAAAAACACATACGGAAATATATATATATATATATATATATATATATATATATATATATATATATATATATATATATATATATATATATATATATATATAATGTATGCGAATGTACATAAATTTAAGATCTTTATTTAGTCCTGAATAAAAGCATACAATAAAAAATAGATACTCTTTTACAAACTTCTCAAACAGAGAGAACAAGTCATGAAAATATTCAGTGATGTAACTTTGTATCTATCTGTGAATTACTATTTCGTGTTCCTGTTTTTCATACCATATTGTTAATGTCAATGTGTTGCAGCCAGTAGTTATTTATTTTTTTTACATTCCTATATACGTATGTATTTTACTTAACATAGCTATGTGTTATTTACATTACTTTATATAACAATATACACGTGTGTTTCAGTCACGTTAAAAATAACAATCAGGATTGCAAAATAAAGAAGAGATAAATTACTTTTATTTTGGGGAAACTTCCTTATAGTTATATTAATTTTAGTATTTAGTTACAATTCAAGGTGACTGCTATACTTTATATTCTACGAATCATTAACGTGAACTCCCTTACGTATATTTGACATAATTTGTCAATAGTTTCCAAGAAAGATTTACAAATAAAAACTGCTTTTCAACTAACTCTAAACATATTAAAAAAAATTAAAGATTAAAAGAAGTCTGTCTTCATTTTGGAGGCAATCACTAATCGCATGTAATAATTAAAATGAAAGTAAAACCCAGCTATAAAAATTAATTGTATTGATAAATATTACCTATTTTTATGTTCATTTAGAAAGGTTGCATGATGGTTTTGGCTTAAATATTAGGTTAAGCAATGATGGAACATGCTGTAATTAAACCACACCCTTTTCTGTTTCCGCTAATTGTTCCCGATTGACACAAAAATAACTCTCTATTTTATCTCATCTTTGAACACGCGTCTTTTGATAAAGTGTGTGGATGATCCTTCCCTAATAATTCTGGTATGCTCTTACACGGAGGCTGATTATAAATATTCAGCAGCCGTATACGGTCTCAATGATTATAATGGAGGGAATAAAAATCGACAAAAAATTAATTTTTTGTTTTCTCCGGATTGGTCAAAAGGATTTTAAGGCATAGGTCCTTTAAGGTTTAGGCATAGGTTTTTAAGGCAAAGGCATTTTAAGGCATAGCATTTTAAGGTTTGAAGAATTTGATACAGTGATATAGAATTTGATAAAGTGATACACTGCTTGATACAGTTATATATAATCAGGGCCCGATTATGAACGCTGGGGGCCCCTGGGCAGATGCTATTTGGGAGCCACCCCCCCCCCCTTACGAACATTTATATAAAAATAAGAACTATGCATGGGCTATACATACTATCAGCAGTACTAGGTGCATACACCAAGGGGTTTTGGGGCCCCCTAGAATCAGGGGGCCCTGGGCAAAGTCCCGATTTGCCCATGCGATAAAAAGGCCCTGTATATAATTAATGTTTGGTTGTTTTTATTGTTAACAAAAACTATTGCTAATAATACACACGCCCTCATACACATAAGGGTCTTACAAATAACTACATTTGTTAAGACACATTGCATTAATGCGGACGCGCGGAAAACGACACTCCGCGTCCGACCGTGACCTTCGAAACCGTTTAGAACAGCAATTCACATTCTGTGGGTCACGACCCCCTGGGGGGGGGGGGCGTAGAATAATTTCAAGGGAGGCGTGAGTTTTAAAAAAATATAAAATAAAAAGTAAAACTAACTGTAATTTACTGTACTCAATTTTGCGGTCACAATGTAACCGTAACGTATTTTCGACATACGGACACGAACACGACAATTGTCGTAATTGTAAAAACACGATAATTGTCGTACGTCTGGACGTTGAAAGTCACCTGAGGTGTGCTTTGTCACAGTTACAACCTAATATTCAAAAACTTGTTAAGGACAAACAGTGCCAGCCCTCTCATTAATGTTGTGAAAGTGACTGGTATTACATGCCAACCTCACCTAGATCCTTGATTTCCTCAAATATATTACATCTGTATTTAATTCTTTTATTTCATATGTTCTAATGATAATATGTTCCAAATTAAGATATGTGCAGTAATATTAAATTTTGTGCATGAAATTATCTATTCTATATTTTCCTTTAATAACCAGCTTCAGTTTCAAATTCCGATTGTACTACTTGTATTGACCACAAATGGTGGTCGTGTGGTGGTGGGGAGGCGTATCCTCACATCAGTGTTCAAAGGAGGGGGGGGGGGGGCACAGAGCCTGAAAGGTTGAGAACCCCTGTCTTAGAAGGTCATGGTCCGACCCCTGGTGGTTCAGTTCTCTCTCAAAACAAAGATGAGGCTACTTGAGGCATACAAAGCAGCGCGCTCTCGTGATTGAATGCTACAATTGCTTTCAAAATATAACTTTAATATCCAGTATTGTTAGTCCTTTTCACTATTTTTGCCATAATTATTATGATGAATGCTTATCACATAGTTTGTGAGGAGTTGTTTACGATATTGCTATTTTCGAATCCACAGATTGGTTTATAAAAATATTATTTCATAATTTTAAAACTACAAAAACGAAATTAAATTGGGTAACAGATTGTTCTCCTTTCAAAGCTAAATTTCTGTTTCTTCAAAATTCCTGCATTAGCTTTCTGTTTAATTTTCTCTTGTTAAACGTTTTTCAATGGACGTATAAAATTTTTCGGCTAATCATCCGCAATATGAAACATAAAATTCCTTCTTCAATGAACATAGAAAAGGAGAAAGAATGAAAACCGTGTTCAGAGGATAAATATACGTATTGATATTACATAACTCGAAACGTTTGCCATCAGAAAAGATAACTCAGTTTTGTAAAGCAGCAAATGTTATTAGAAGTATAACTTCTAATATAACTTCTAGAATAACTTCATTTTTCCAATCTTCCCCCTTATTCATTCGAAAGAATTTAAAAGAAAGAATATATTTAATTTACAAAAGTATTGTTTCGAAAATTACCTTTAAAGGGAAGATTTTTTTTAAATATGTACTAATAGATTTTGTCTAGTAGTTTACGGTATAGTAATTTAAAATGCAAGAATTTTACAACATGTTACGAAGTCAATTTAGTGCTCAGCTGAACGCAAAGAAACTATATTATATCCACTTTGAATGCTAATTTAATTATTATGGTTTATTAAATTAAAACTGAATATCTGAGAAAGTTCTTTAAACGGAATTTTTTCATTGTT
Source organism: Dolomedes plantarius (assembly GCA_907164885.2). Taxonomy (NCBI): domain Eukaryota; kingdom Metazoa; phylum Arthropoda; class Arachnida; order Araneae; family Dolomedidae; genus Dolomedes; species Dolomedes plantarius. The sequence goes on from OU015501.1 coordinate 92,338,478, forward strand.
ACGTATTTTGATTAGTTTAGTTTAAAGACTGCCTAACACATGTTTCTTTAAAGTTATTTAAACATCTTTTTAATTCCGATTAACATATACAGTGATTTCCGCTTTTAAGAATCAAATTGTTATTACTGTTTTTCATTCTTATAAGCGGTTGATTCTTATAGCCGAAATTTAGGTTTTTGGACAGGCACATACGCAAACACGTATGTACACATATATGAGATAATTTACCATAAAATACTCTTTAATTTACGTTAATTATCTTTTATAAAAATTATTTTTTATAATTTTAAAAATACAACTTAATTTCTAGACCTATAAGTAGATACACATGATTATAGTAAGAGAAGAAAAAAAATCCAATATTTGTAACAACGTACCTGCTAAACATTTTTAACATTTCAACTAGAGGAAGGGTGCAAGAAAAAGTTTTATATAATAGTCTGACGAAATGAAGTTTTCAGGAGGCTGTTTATAACTCTTTCAATATCAATAGTCTCATGGTGCATGTACACACAAGCGATTCAGCTCCCGTGTCCCCTCTTGACACATTTTGGGGTCGATTAGTCACTCTTGTCCCTTTGATCATTCGTAGAGCGGTCGGAGACGAATCATCAAAGGGACGACTGCGAGGGGACCAATAAATCACTGCTCTCCCCTACACACTTCGCTCTCAGTTTCGCGTACGTGTAGTTGTAGTATCAGACGAAGATTCACCTTCTAGCTTATGCTTCAATGTTTGATACAACGTGCTGAATCTACTAATGTCACGTTTGCCTAAGTGATAGTGGACATTTCGCCGAAGATTTATGTGTTTCAGGGTCCAGGAAGCCCCAACCAGGAAATGGGAGGTGGGAAAAAAAGAGTCCTTGTCTTTGTTTGTCAGTCGAGAAAAGTGAAATCGGACCCGGACGGGTAAGATGCTCCTGGGTCAAGCTAATAGGACAGTGTTTAGCTAAAGCATTTAAGGGGAAACTATTATATTATGTCTAACAAAGAAAGAGATGCATTTTATGACTGTATTCCATCCCATCTTATCAGTCTTTCTTAAAAAAAAAAAAGAAATAAAGAAAGAAAGAATTTCGTGCCTTTTGAGGGTTTAAGTGGCTTTTTTGGAAAAATGAAAGGAAAGCGATGAGTGTAATCTGATTCTTAAAACCGGTGGATTTATAATTTAAAGCGAAAATTTTAACATGGAAATAATACATTTCGTTTTGGTTTTGCGATATTGATTCTTATAAACGGTTGATTCTTATAACCACTGATTACTATAACCAGTGGTTACTGTAAGTAATTTTCCATACAAGAAATAGCTGATATTTTAACCAACTAATAAAATCGAAAGTAATTCATGTAGGAATAGACACATTTATTTAATATTGAATAACGTTTCAAGGAAATCTCAAAATATGAATAAGAAATTTTCAAATGCAATATTCAGTTATTTACGCCCTCAATTTTATTTTGTATGAAGACTGATAACATTATCTGCCGTTATATAACACAAAACCACTAAATAAATATTATTGCTCTAGCTGGAATATAAAAAAAAGGTAAGAGAAGATATGACCCACAGGTATCATCTATTTAAGTATGATACGTTTCTAGAGAGGCTTGTATGAATAAATAAAATCAATTAGATTAACTAAATCTCCCTTTTTACAAAACTTTTAAATTTGAAACCATGACATTATTTTCGATATTTCATAGCCTTATAATCCTTTCAAAAGATTCATCTGTTAAATGTCTCAATATGAAACTCATTTTGAATCAGATGAGAGTAAGAAAACTACAGATAGAAAGAAAAACAAAATCCGCTATTTCAATGCCCGAGTCTCCAACGTAAACAATCCGTCACCAGACCCTGTATTACTCTCTAGAACAAACTTTCTTACCAGTGCCTGATAAATGAGCAGGGTGTTCCAGCATTTTCTGTGTATGTATGAAAGAAGTCCTTAAATCGATCAATGCACTTGCCAAACTATCAATATATCGGCAAGCGGCGGGCAAGGAGAAAATCGAGCTACGAACATCTCATTATTTTTCCCGATCGATAGCTTTTCTCAATGACACAATGAACACTAATTCGGACAGCGTGCTTCAACATGTCATGTTCGCACGCACTATGTGTTCTTATAAGACATCCCTTTTATGTAGAAATAAAGCTCTGTTTTTCAGGGTCCTTGGAAAAAGAATGAAGGTCGATAACTGAGTGAAGTATTTGCTGTTAGAGAAGAAATACAGTACTGCCTAACATATTGGTGAAGTGTTAATGAGTCTTTGTTAGAATATCAATCTTCAAGACATGAAGGATGGACTACTTGATTTTCATGCAAAAAGAGAAGTTTAAAGATCCCCACAGGTAGTGAAAAATGACTTAAACATTACTTTTTGAATGCAAGGATAAGTAGTGTTTGTTTATTTCTAATTTTCCTGGGGAACCTTTCATGGAGTCAATAATTACTGACCTCTTGAACATTGAATAAATACCATCAATTTATGCTAAAAATTAAGATTTGTAAACTTCAGTTTTTCTTTAAGGGATTTCTAGAGGTAAATGTTTAGTAACTTAATGAAACACATGCAATATATAAATGAATAATGTAAAGTATTATAGTAGAACTGGGAAATTTAATGAGGGGAAGAAAATTAAGTTATTATTCCGAAATCACTTTTTAGGAATTTTTTTTTTATGTTTAATGAATAATTATATATATGATGCCAAACTAAGGAAATAAATAATAATAATAATACTGTGATCATTCAATGAGTTATTGGGAGATTTATAAATGGATATGACTATAAAATATTAAAAAAAAAGTGAGAAAATAAGAGATTCAGACACGGAAATGATAAAAATTAAAAAAATATTCACTGGGTAAAATTTTTTTAAAAATTCAAATTGAGAAAGACAATTGTTTAAAGTGAGAAAATATTTCGATTAGTATAAATTTCAGAGCAATGATATATTATTTTGTACCGGAATATGAGAAAGGTATTTTGACATTACATCTAACCTATACAGTTATAATTTAAGAAAAAAAAATATGAAAAGCACACCAAAACAAACTGATAAATATGAGTGAAATGCTTATAAAAAATGCTTAAAATTGAACGTGTATACACGTTACAGCTGTGCACACACACACACACACACACACACACACACATATATATATGTGTGTGTGTGTGTGTGTATGAATGGCGTAGCTGTCGGTAGACGGATCCACTTGTTCCAACTCAGGCTAGGAAGTTTATGCAACCAGAGGTAAGTTTGTTTTGTTGATGAGTTTATTTCACTACTGCGTATTATCGTGATTGCATTCGAACTTGCGATACGCCCTTCAATAATTAGCTTATCCGCAACACGAAATGAAGAACCATGAAGCAGTGCTTAAAATTCCTATTTTAGCAAACCCAGCAACGTACCAAGCCTTAAGCGCAAAATGGCTTTACTAGATTGTGGGACCGTACGATCCAGTTTTATCTAAAGAAAATTAGCAGTTTGTGAAAACTGACAGGTAAGCTTCCATGCAAGGAATGATACGGCTAAAATAAAACATAAAATCACCTGGGAATTAAGTTTATAAAACTTAATGATTACATGCGAAATTCGATAATTACAAAAGAATGATTATCATTTTTAAAAAAATCATTTCGATCTGCACTCACAATCTTTCCTTTTTTTAAATTTTTCATTACAATTTTATGCATGAAATAATGGTCTTACATAATTTTAAACCATGTTATTAAGAAATAAAATCATCTTTCGTACAACCAATCCCAAAAAGTACAAACAAAATATTACCCTTCAGGCTGGCAACTCTATAACAATTACAGTAAGAAGCAATATTCGATCATCTTTATGAAGGGAAAGGCTTTTTCTCTCTTCCTAAAGTTAATCCTTAAAAAACAATTCAATACCAGAGGGCAAAATACAGAAATAAAACAAATATCTATTTCAGCTATGAAAACAACTGGAAAATGGTAACTTACTTAAGTTTTAACTAATACAACGTTAGCTATATACTTTGAAAGGGCAGAAAGGAAAATATTTTTCCTTGTTTGTTTGTTTATGGGCTAAGTCGGAAAATAAAGTTTTGAAACAAATAACTTCCAAGAAATTTATAAAGTTTTTTTTTATGATTTTTTATTTTTTTTTTATCATGGCATTGCAGAAAATGAAGTAAAAATGAATCTTAAGAAAACTTTAGCAAAACCTAATCAGATGGAATCTTTAGCAGAAAATGTAAAAAAAAAAAAAAAAGTTCTGAACTTCCGAAAAATCATAAGAATTTTAACTAGAAAACAGTCATGGAGAAGGAAATTATGAGCAAATTCTTTAATGTACCTAACATAGTAGCAACATATTCATATATCCTTAAAATCTGTCATTTTGATAAAGTAGGTAAAATTTTAAGATAAGGTAAAATAAAAGATAAGGTAAAATTTTTAATTTTTTAAAAGTTAATCCACTTAATGTTCATGTTCAGATGTCATTCAAGAAATTATAATATAAAGAAAAGAAAACAATTAGAATTCATTTAAAAGATAGAAAAGAACAAATTAGAGCTTTTGTCGAATCGTTTGTGCCTCAGAAACACTGAAAATTCTAATAATTAAAATATATATTCTGGAGTAGTTCAGTATACAAATATATTACCTTTTATTGGTCATGGCAGTAGATAAAACAATCGAAACATATCTATTTTCTCTAAGTATTGGTTACTCCTGCCGAGGAAGAAACAATGTCAATAGTCATTGCCACTTATTGAACGCTTCCATTATTTCTACTTTTATTTTCGCTTTCTTGATATTTCCAAAAATTCACCAAGGCTGCAATATGCATTTTGTTTGTTTGTTTGTTTGTTTGTTTTAAGTTTCTATGGGATAATTGTTACAGCTGTAGGTACGTTTATCTCATGAGTAAGTACAAAAAGTTATACCACGGGATATTTTTAAATACTGATCTCTTTAAATTTAAACTGTATTACCCATTTTCCCATTTATTCACTGATAAAGTTTCATTTTTTGTTCAACTCAGCATAAAATCCTATCGACCTAATTTTTCGAGAGTCGCGGAGATTAGTTGCAGGGTAGCTGGATGAGAGGTAAAACTCACAATAACTCTTATCTCCCATTAAATTACGACTTAATACATTTCACAATGTTTTCCATGTAAAATAAAAATTATTCACTGTATTACAACGCAATACATTTCATAAAATTTATATTACTATATCAAAATTTGTGCATAGCATGTTTAGTTTTCGAGTAGAGAAAAAAAAAATATTATAAGGAAACTCAGAAGAGTACAGAGTGATAGAACAGAACAATGTATTAGATTTAAGTGCTTTATAAAGTTTACAGGAAAGAGTCTATAACTCGACGTGAAATCTTGAAATATTGAATAAATTTGTGGCTGTAGAAATGCAATGCAATCTTTGGGGTGGAGGACACATAACTACAAATATATATATATATATATATATATATATATATATATATATATATATATATATATATATATATATATATATATATATATATATATATATATATATATATATATATATACATATATACATATATATATATACATATATACATATATATATACATATATACATATACATATACATATATACATATACATATATATATATAAATATATATATATATATATATATATATATATATATACATATATACATATATATATATATACATATACACATATACACACATATATATATATATATATATATATATATATATATATATATTTATTTATTTATTTGTACTTACACTGGTGTTTCTTACACTGGTGTAAGAAATTAAGAGAATTTGCAGACTTGGTCGATTATGTCTAGAACTACTGTACCGATTTTATGAAATTTGATATGTACATACATTGATACAATACAAAACAAATAACCCTTCAATAATTGTAATACACACGCATGATCTTGCGTAACACTCGTTGGAGTCGGAAGGTATGAAACAGCAGTTGCAGAATAAACAAAAAAATGTGTTAATAGATGGTTTAATAGGGGGTATGATCCCCTCTTACAGATATACATGTCTCGCAGCGTGATTTCATACTTGAAAAAAATATCAGTTTATCATTTCCTGTGGCAATTGGTCCCACTCGTTCAGCAAAGCTGTTTTCATTCCCTGGATGGTTCTCTAAGGGGGGTTGCGATCTGCAATTGCCCTCCCCAGAGCGTCCCAGACATGCTCTATAGGGTTAAGGTCTGGAGATCTGGCTGGCCAATCCATCCGGCGAATATCCTCACTCTCTAGAAATTCGTCGACCAGAAGAGCTCTATGTGGCCTCGCGTTATCGTCCATTAAAATGAACTCAGGGCCAACTTCATCCCTGAAAAGGCGAACATGGGGCTCCAAGACATCATTCCTTTACCTCACGCCAGTCACAATGCCTCGTTCAAAGACATGGAGAGGTGTGCGGCCATCCAACATGATGCCTGCCCAGACCATTAAACCTCCTCCGCCATAATGGTCGATTTAGCGGACATTGGAGGGTAGGTAGTGGGTCCCTGATTCTCTCCATATGAACGTACGGCGAGAATTGGGTTTTTAGGCTGAACCGGGACTCATCAGTGAAGTGAACCGTCGCCCATTGATCCGTACTCCAATCTCTATGCTCTCTGCACCTTGATAAACGGATTCTTCTGTTCGTAGAAGTGAGCGGGACGCAAACAGCAGGTCTTCTTGCAAACAACCCTCTCTCATGAAGTCTTTTGGAAACAGTCACCCTTGATACACGGGTTCCTGTGGCTGCATACAAGTCACGAGAGAGCTGAGAAGCTGTAGAACTCCTGTTACGCCTCGCTATAATCGACAAATGGCAACCTTCTCTGGCCGTCGTGGCTCTTGGATGACCTTGCCCAGGCTTTTTCTCGATGGATCCGGTATCCTGGAACTGTTTCCATAAGTTACACACGACGCTGAGCGTTAAATTGAACTCTATACAAATTCGGACTTGAGATTGGCCTCCTTCTAGCCTCCCCACAATTCGCCACCTCATTCCATCATCTAAACGTTGGTGGTTACTCATTTTTACTGTTACAATTTGAAATTAATCGATTGCTGCAAAATAATACCAAGAAATTCGCCGAGGTGTGCTAGCGAACGAAATGCGTCTTAACTTATGCGCGCTTATAAAGCCTGTTTCTCTACTGGATCCATTTACACACGCGTGTACGCTTACGTATTTGACGTACAAGATTTGCATTTTTGTCTAGAAGCAGTGGTTTTACATTCAGTTAAGTTATTTTCATGAAATTCGATAAAATATGCAAATTCTCTTAATTTATTTCACCATCGTGTATATATATATATATATATATATATATATATATATATATATATATATATATATATATATATATATATATATATGGGGATATACAGAGATAGATAGTATAAATCGACAAATTCATAGATGCAAAGTTATCACATTTTAATGCAGAACCCATAAATAAATCTAACACAAGCAAAATTAGAATTCTTCATAAATGAAAGCACAGAATGGATGGGAACTTAAATAACTCTTTGTTAAATAACTGTCGAATGTAAGTTTGTTGCAATATTTACATAACTTAGCGCTTCAGTTCGAGATCTTAAACATTTGACACCAACAAAGGACTATTTCTTTCACGCAAATGTAACATCCAAAGATTTCCCCGAAATGAGAGTAATGTCAGTAAACTTGAGTAAAACTCTTTCCTCCTTATATCGTCCACGGCAACAGCTGTATGTAAGTACATATCATTAACAATAGCAGAAACTACGGGAAGAGTACCGTACGAAATGAAGCACATTAGAGCCTCCCTTTCAGACGATTCATGCTAGTACTAGTAAGTATGTTGTTGCTGGGTCTCAGGAGAATCCCTACAAGCGTCGCTTTCCTAATTGAGTGTAATTAATTCCAATTACTTTCATTTGCAAGAATCTAGCGAATTTAGAGGTTGTCTTTCGCATAAAGGAAATTTTGTATTATTGGCACAGGCATATGTATTACGGGCAGTAATTAAGCGATTGATAAATAATTAGCTGAACATAAATGAATGGATGATAAAACAATTTAAAAAATCACGAGTCAGAAATGTGGGAATGATAAAATGTAGCAATCAGAGAGATTGGGGTAGAATAAAATGGGATATTCATTTAACAGCATTTTCTTTTTTCTTTTAATTATTGATTATCTTTATCTAGGTCATCACTGAAATCTGATCAATAGCGACATAAATATCAAAATGGATTTTTGCCTGTAGCTAAAGGATTGTGGTGGGAAATATTTATCAAACAGAGCAATTATTTCTAATTTTGAAGTTTTGATAAAATGCTGTTCAATTGCAAATGAGCTTTAATTATAAACTAGTTGTTACCCGTCAAAACTTGACGGCTGGATAGTAAATAAATATAGTAATACACAAATAATACTCAACACATCATTGCCAAATGTTGAAAATCATAATATTAAGAATAGAGAATTACACTTTAAAAATTACTATTGAACCCAATAAAAAGAAATAGGGTTACTCAACAACTCGAAATTAAAAAAAAATATCCGTCAGGTTTAATTCTATATCTTACAAACATAATTAAAAATAAAAATGGCAGAGAGAGAGCTAGAGAGATTCCTCGGAATAAACAAATTAGCGTGTTTATGCGGCCTCGTGCTTAGTAAGTATCTAAAGCCAGATTTGAACATGTCACTGAGCATGCGCAGAAAGCAATTTTCAATTGTAAATTATCACTGATTAATAGAAATTGCGGTTATAAAAACCAAATTTGGCACGTCTCTAGATTAAAATCTTTCGTTTAACACCAAAGTGACGTAAATGGATGCATTAGTTTTCTTTCACGGACTGCCCAAAGAATCGGCTTAGCAACTTAAATATATAGATATACCGACACAGGAAAATAACATTAAAGTTGTTACCCGTTGTTACCCAGTTGTTACCCATTAACTCTATGTCATGAGTTCAGTCTACAATTAATCATAAAAGTAAGAGCATTTTTACTTGTGGTCACATAATCTAAGAAATAAGTGATTTTAAATATCAAGACACATCATAATAATTAATACAGACATTTTTCGCAAAATATGTATTATTGACCTAGGTAATTTAAACAAAACTTCATTATTTTAACTGTAACAGATGCTAGAAATGTCTGAAATCAAATGACTGCATATCAGTAATTCAGTAAGTTAATATGAAAAAAATTAATTGTTGTCTATGCATCATATTGCTGAAGCATATCCTTGGTTCTTACTATTACATTTCAAGACCTTATTTCAATAGTGGTCCAACTCCCTTCTTGTTCATTTTGAGATACAGAGACTACAAAGTCTAATGAGTGCTGAGAAATGACTGTCGAAGTCTGATTTCTAATGCCCTTTGTTGGGAGCAAAAATAAGCTGGAGGTGTACCAGTTTAAAAATAAGATAAAAAGGACTTGTATGAACATGAAAGTGAGGTTAACTCCATTTTTAAAAAAAGTGGAGTTGAACCACTATTCAGATAAGACCTTCATTTCTTTTCTTCATTTGCCAGTATTTTTTTAATCATTGTTCTGCGAGGAAGAAGACATAAAAATATCTTCAGCCTCCCTTTATGCACAATAGCTTGTTTGAGTTCATTTGCAGCATTAAAATCTAATAAATGCTCACAAGTGACTAAGGATATAAATATGATTACATCCGTTGCGACAAAATCACAAAGAGATGTACATTACGTTCAGTATTTTACTATACAAAATGCACAAATAGAACTGTTCAAGCTTTACTTACTGAAACTATCCCAAACTTGACAATATGACATCAGATCAAAAATCATGTGCTTAACAGAATCAATTTTCGACAAGTGTGTATTCTTTCCCTACGATATATCCAATCATTCTTACGAGAGAGTGGAATTGTTTTGGAACTAGTGGGCCATAAATACTTTGACATCCTGTTATTAGAAGTAAAAGTTCAGAAAAAAATTAATTATAGATTAAATCCTGTTTGAAGATCAGAATGAATTATTTTTATTATGGAGAAAGATATAACACTTTGATGTCCGATTGGAAAACTGTTGTTAACAAGCTTTATCACAGACCAATATACCGTGCATTATCATTTATTTCCTTTATAATGAATTAAATATATTTGGGCCGTTACCCCTCCCCCCCCCACCACCACCACCCAAAACATTTTTTTTTTTAATATTGGCTATGAGAATGATTTTCTACTATGGATAAGAGCCCAAGAGGAAATAGATGGTATTTAGGTCACATGCTATATAAAACATGGAAACATAACTAATGTTCTCCACTACAAATAGAATTGTCAATGTTAGAACTCAGCAGTTCTGCTTCCAAGGAAATAGCAATTAATATACTACGGGTCCACTTTTTCTGATGATGAAATAACGTACCTTGCTTTAAATACTTAAGTAAAATCATGTGAATGTAATGGGGAAACTTTGACCTGAAAGAATGGATTGGAGTTTTGGTAAAGGACCTTAAGGATCTTTTACTCAAGTTTAGGGCTTGTTTACACACATCATCATTAGTAAATATTTTGTCACGAGAAAAAAAAAAATTGTTCAAATACATCTATATTATACAAAACACATCCGTAACTGACTGCCAGACAGACAACGCACAGACCAAAACCACTGGATATAAAGGGCTGAAATTTTGCATGGCGATTCTTCTTATAATATAGGGGTGCAGAAAGACTTTAAGAAAATCTAAGAGATTTTAAGAGATTCTAAGAAAGATTTTTGAAAAATTCTTCTTAGATTTTTTTAAATTAAATTTTTAAGCTGTTTTTGTAGCTTTTTTCAATTTTTCATTTAAAATAATAATCTGAGAATCATAAAAATTATATCGCGAGAAAAATCAGAAAAATTCCTTTAAAATTAAATCATTTTCGAATCTTTACCTCCATTTTCTGATTCTTGGTGAATTTTTAAATATTAATTTTTAGAATTTAATTTATTAAATGCTGATCATGTGATTTCTTTTACTGGTACTTTAAATTAATTTATCGTCACGTGCATAGCAACGAAATAGGCAAAAAAATATTTCTTTTCTTCCTAATGCGGCAGACGCTGGACATTATCCAAAAAATATTAAACTACAGTAAAAGATATGTTCCTCAATTGTACTATATTAACTGTACTATATTTTTTAGTATGTTCTATTAGATTTAATTTGAATATTTTCTTCCACATTATTTTGTCTAGAGAAATATCCGCTACGAATTTTTATAATTTATATATATATATATATATATATATATATTTTAAACACCAATTGCATACATTGATAGTTGTATCTAATTTGAATGTGTTCCGTAGCGAAGTACGGGTATTCAGCTAGTCTCACATATAGTTCTTGAAGTTCATTTGTAACGTCTGTTAAACAGAATACCAGTTAGATACATTTAGATAGTGATGAAAGTTGGAGTGGATTCACTCTGAATATCATCTTAAGTATCAGACTGATATTTTGACTTGAAATATCAAGTAAAAAGTTAATAGGGAACATCATACGTAAGGTATGACAGATAACGCATTGAATATACACACACATGTTTATTCCCTCGCTAATATACATACGCAAACAAGTAAAGAGGGGGAAAAAATGTGTTTCAGCCGTGAACAAAGGGAATCCTAAATTAATAAATCGAGACGAGAATATTGTAATAAACACTCACAAGCGACCCAAAAGAGGGAATTGGAGTTTAAAATAAAGCACATTAAAGCACTTTTAACCATGCATGCTACTAGTTTTGATGCATAACCAGCAGCATTTGTTTCAGCGGCCACCAGAGAATACCTGCAAGAATTACATTTCTAAATCAAACCCATTAATTTCAATTATTTTCATTTGCATGAGGTTACATAACTTAAAGGTATGTTTGGAAGTATGGAAATTAAACACTTCTATTCAGATGCACGGTTTTCTCGTCATTGTAGTAGCTATTACTAAACTTTAAATTGTGTTAAATAATTTGGATGATTTCCCAACAGTTCATTCTAAGTGTATTTTAAAAGTCGAGCATTTTTCATTAATTATCTTTACAAGTCTTCAGAGGCTGTAACAAGAACATTGTTTATTGTATCGGAGAATTAGGGAAGAGTATTGGCGAAATTAAATGGCATACAAACGAAAGTGATAAAAATATTAAAATTTAATTTAAATACATATGACTTTTCTATAATGGTGAGTATATAATTTTAACACCAAGTATGCTGTAGAAAGTCTTTATTCATTTATTCGACGTGCATTTCTTTCCCGTAACTCGTTTCTTACAATTTTGATCTTAAATTTAAAAAAATACAGCTCGCTTAAATTAAAATTAATGATTTGGAACGTCAGTCAAACGCGTAAGAATTCAACTTAAATTTCATTTTTAGAATTTCTTTTCTTCTTCCTGGAGGGGTAAAGAGGGAAGAATTAATTATACCGTCAATACTCCTTCTACTGGAGGCAAACAGTGTACCCTATCAAATAAAACAATTAGTGTTCACTGCAACTCAGATATTTCTTGATTGCGAGTGCGAGTGTTGTGATTTGTCGCTGCATACTTCAAAAGATGAGATAAAAGTACAACAGAATAAGAGATTAGTAGAGAAGAGAACGAAAATAAACTATAGCTCTTTAGCCGCGAAATTATAGAGATGCATGCACACGCACACATGTGTAAATATATATATATATACACTGCTGGCCACCCAAATTGCAACACCAAGAAAGACAAGAGATATCACAACAAAATTTATTTTGTAGATAACATGTTGACCAAGTATCAAATGATTAAATTTATAGACGTCTGTGAAGTGTGGTTCCTGCCAAAATCAGTAGCCAGAGTAACCGCCATTGTTGGAGATCACCACTGCCACACGCCTCGGCATTGACTCAAAGAGATTTTGGATGAGTTCTTGGGGTACAGCAGACCAAGCAGCTTCCACACGTTGCCAAAGTTGATCTGCTGTGGCAGCTGGGGATCGAATCTGGGTCAATCGTAGAGCAACCATGGACCACATGTTTTCTATCGGCGAAAGATCCGGAGAGCGAGGCGGCCAGGGAAGCAATTCAATCTGGCGATTGACGAAGAACCGTTGGACAATGCGTGCCACGTGTGGTCGCGCATTATCCTGTTGAAATATGGCTGTGGGCAAGCCCTGAATGTAAGGAAGGACAACTGGCTCCAACACCTCGGAGATGTAACGCTGGCTGTTTAAAGTACCGGCAATGCGTACTAGAGGTGTGCGAGAGTGATATCCAATACCGTCCCATACCATAATACCCGGTGCAGGACCAGTGTGGCGGTGCATAACGCAGCTGTTCAGCATCCTCTCTTCACGGTGTCTCCAGACTCGAATGCGACCATCGTGGTGTTGCAGACAGAAGCGTGACTCGTCAGTAAAGACAATTTCATTCCATTCTGCCGTCCACATCCTTCTGTCATCGCACCATTGGCGGCGGAGACGTCTGTGGTTCTGCGTCAAGGGTAGACAAAGCAATGGACGTCTTGCGGACAGACCACTCTGCTGTAAACGGCGTCGAATGGTACGCGCAGACACTGGATGATGCGTTACAGACTGCATGTGCTGTGCTATGGTTCGTGATGTGACTGAGCGATCCGTCACTGCCATGCGCACAATTTGCCTGTCATCACGTGAAGTGGTGCGCTGAGGTGGATGCGATCGAACACGCCGGTCCGTCGTACCCTCCTGCATCCAACGATCACATATCCGCATTACAGTTGTTTGGTTTCGTCCAACACGACTACCGATTTCCCTGAAAGATAATCCACAATCTCGGTAGGCCACTATCCTTCCTCTGTCGAACTCGGATACTTGATCAAAAGATGATCGCTGTTTTCGACGAGGCTTAATTGATCGTTTTTTTGAAAAAACCACAAAAAAAAACACAATTGCCGAACTTGAAATCGTCGAAATCTCCAAGCCTTAAATAGCGCTTTGAAGTGGCGCCACAGGCGCGCGTGATGTGCGTCTGAGCTGAAATTCTAATCATTTGTATATCTCACCTCCGCTAATGCATGTTGTAAATTTCATGTTATTTGCATGTTTCCTTCAGGGTGTTGCATTTACAGTGGCCAGCAGTGTATATATATATATATATATATATATATATATATATATATATATATATATATATATATATATATATATATAGTGCATATTAAGTAGACAATGGACCTTCAGATTGACAAAAATATGTCCCCAAAACGATTTTTTTATTCTTTCAGAAAATGATTCTGCAACTCATGAGCTTTAAATTAGAAAAAAAAAAAAAAAAAAAAAGTATGTTGATCCGATCATTATTAACCGAGTTTCGGCAAGTTCAAAATATTCCATGCATCATAATTTTTCTTGAATTTTCATAAAATTTATAAAATGTTTATTTATATATGTTAGAATATATCTTACTAATAAATTCATTATACTATTTTTAAACAACTTAAAATTGTTACAATTAAAAAAAAATTGACAAAATTTTTCAGAAAATGAACTATTTTTATCGATTTCTTTTCAAGTTTTTATAAATATGACTGTAAATCAAATATTGCTGGTAACTTTTGTTACAACTATATAAAGCTAGCTTAAGAAAGAAAATTATATTTCTGAGAAAAAAATTGATGGGCATAGAGCATTTTTAAATAGAGTAATTAACAAACTGATTTTAATTAATATCTTAATTAATTGCATTCTGATTTTTTTATGTAGAATTTTCATGTGTAAACAACACTGTATAAGTGTACAAAATTTCATAGCAATTAGTTGATAAATAAAAAAAAAAGTTTTTCATGGTCCATTGTTGCCTTAAAGTTATAACCTAAAATTTCTCAAATCGGTGTTTTCGGTCAAGGGGCAACAGTTTCTGAGCGCTGACAGCGAGAGCGAGCTGATGAGCCAATCACAGCTTGCCACCTCTATTATTCTTGGTACTAGGCTTTGTGATTGGATAAAGCTTTGTGCGGGCTCTTAGCTAGGTGAAAGAGTTAGAACGGCTTTGTACGATATATGTGTTGGATTTTGTGAATTGCATAAGCTTGTTTCCCGCTTGGGATTTTGCAAATATGTACATAAATGTGCTTAATCAAGAAATAATAAATGTGTTTAATTAACGACATTACTTGTGATGTTAATGCCTCATTCTAATTTAAGAGCAAGTAAACCTTAATTTAAGAGCAAGTAAACTTTAGAAAGCAGATTACGTAGCCAGCCTAATCGACCATCCTCAGTGCCAGCACTCACTTCAGCTGTGATGGACGCCTGGAAGTCAGATCCTATGGACACCTATCAAAAATTGGTGGAAAGTCTCCCGAGACGTGTGCAGGCTGTCATCGATGCAAAAGGAGAACCAACATCATATTAGTAAATGCCTTAGGACTCTCAGAGTCCGTACCACTGGGAGTCCGGATACTTTTGGCCAGATAGTGCATATATATATATATATATATATATATATATATATATATATATATATATATATATATATATATATATATATATATATATATATATATATATATATATATATATATATATACAGTCGAACCTCCATATATCGAACTTCCCTATATCGAAATTTTATATATATCGAACTCTTAGCAAATCTCCATGTTTATTACATAGAAAAATTGCTTCTATATATCGAAAAAATCTCTATATATCGAAATTTTTGGCATTTGAAACAATACGTCGTGGACTTCAATTCGCGCATAATGTCTCTGATAAAGTTTTTGATGGACTGAATAAATGCGAACATTTCTTCAAAACTGGGTGCTCAGCAAGATATTCGTAGTTTTTTTTTTTTTTTAAAGAATGTAACTGTGATCATTGTAACCACTGTCTGGATTGTTTTTTTTAAAGGTATGTAGAACTCAATAAATCTTTCATATTAATTCATTTTTTAGTTATTAACTTTCATTTAATGGGATTCGTATATAAATTAGAAATGGAGTTTCGTATACGAAAATTAGCTTTAATTTTTTTTTAGGAGAATTTTGATAAGACTAAGCTCAATTCTATATATCCAATTTTTTTCGCGCATTTTACTACATCAATATATGGAGGTTCGACTGTATATATACATGTGTGTGTGTGTGTGTGTTTGTTTGTTTTTTTACATATTTATATTCATATATATAGAGAGATAGATAAAACTTATTTTCCGTTTTAGGTATAAATACATGGAATATACGTTTCAGGCTTGAAAGTTTGCCTTTGGTTTGAGTTCACTATGATTACACCTTCCAATTCTTTTGCTTTAATTTTTTAATGCCTTTAACATTTATCCGTATAGTTTTGTTACTATGGATTTTTTTTTACTGCCACATCTTAAATTTATAAATCTATCGTTAGATGCACTGCATCAATAAAATTTGCTAGCTTATAAACGCTATAGAAAGAAAAAAGAATTTTTTTAAAACTACAAACTTACCCAGCGATAAGCCCAGGTATCATGGCTAGTAAAAAAAGAAAAAGAAACAATACTCAAAGAAGGACATCCTGCTTTCTTATTTTTCTAAGAAAGATCAGATTAGTTAGATTAAAAGGCGCACTTTTCCGGTCAGCTCACTATTTCAGCCTTTAACTCTTTTTATATTTCGCCAGACGTAAATAAATTACCTCTACCCAGACACATGGCGATAACAATGTAGGTAGACAGTAGGGGGAAACAAGTAAGACATCAATAAAAGATTCCTATTGTTGTTCGCCCAGGTGGACACATTTGTATTGCTGGAGGCCTATTTTAACAAGACGTGGTGATGGAAAGCGGGATGGATTTACTGAGAAACCCTATGGAGCGTAATCTGAAAGACATACAATTCAATCTTTTGAGCGCGCATGTGTTCCCATAGAAACTTCATAACCCCCCACTAACAACTACTTCTACAACCAGAAATATATTTGAGCGTTGAGTATAAATTATCGCCACTTCCTCAAAAATAATTATGACCGTAGAATAGATGAGATAAGAAAGAATACCACTCACAGTGGTATCATATAGCAGTCTATTTTCGTAGAAACATGCGATAACGAGCTGAAACTGAATATATTAGAAAAAGAATAATTATCTATTTGTATATATATATATATATATATATATATATATATATATATATATATATATATATATATATATATATATATATATATATATAAATATAAATATAAATATATATATATATATATATATATATATATATATATATATATATATAAATATAAATATATATATATATATATAAATATATATATATATATATATATATATATATATATATATATATATATATATATATATATATATATATATATATATAAATATATATAAATATATATATATATATATATATATATATAAATATATATATATATATATAAATATAAATATATATATATATAAATATATATATATATATATATAAATATATATATATATAAATATATATATATATATATAATATTATATATATATATATATAAATATAAATATATATATATATAAATATATATAAATATATATAAATATATATATATATATATATATATATATATATATATATATATATATATATATATATATATATATACGTATAAGTTATTATAATGTAAAATTATTCCTTCTTAACACTAAGTTTTATATTCATTAATAATCATACTCCTTCATAGTTTTATACGACATTTATTGATTATACTTATAATTCCCACTCACAAAGTCAATGGTAGTTAAAATAGAAAAGAGTAAATTTTTTTACTCTAAATTAGGATCCAGGCCAATGATAAAAAATATAGTAAAAGATTCCTTCACTTCCACCAAAATATTTTCCGTTCGTGGAATACACTTAAGAAGAAAAATGAGAAATTTTAAGCAAAAAGTTTAACTCAAGTGAAAGTTAAATGAATTGGAAACAAATAACAAAAAAAAAAATCCGAAATTAAAATGTTTATTTCTATTATTTGTTGTGCCCTCAGTCATAATATATCAGCTTAAATGGTTTAATTGCAGCATTAAAAATACGAACTCTTTCTTTTTACAAATTTCTTTGTAGAGTGGGTTTATATATTTCAGCAAATAAAAATTTTCTAGTTGTCAGTAAAATTTAAAAAAGGGAAGTAGTCAAGAAAAGGTAATCAACGTTCTTTTATGAATAATAAAAACTGTAATTATATTAAAAACAATCAGCTCACTGTTAACATATTTATTTTGGGGGGAATGATACATTTTTGATTCAATAAAATGGTCTCTGTTAATTTTATTGCGTTAACAATTGTCCTATTTTTATATTTTCAACAGTTTTAATTTAATCAATATAATACCCATAAATCATTTATTAGAATAATTACGCTCATTTTCCTATTTGTTTAACGCAAAATAATTTATAAAATTAATTTTCTGTGTTTAACTAGCTGTGTAACAATATGCGTAATTAAAAAAATTAATAAATAAAAAGTGAAAATAAAACTCAAGTTTCTGCTTAGTTTTTTTTCTCTTTCTTTTTTCAATGCGAAAATCACATCTCGGAATAAATTACGGAATGTACAGCATATTACAGCTCAGTTCACATAATAAATCATAAAGGAAAGAAAATTGCAATCTCATATAAAGTGAAATATTTGTATAATTTACTTTATAAGTTCTTATTTACGTTTAAAAGCCACGTATGGAAATAATTCTTTTCTGATTACTTGCTAACAAATTGCTGAGTCTAAGTAAACTCAACCAATGTGAATTTCTCCACCCTACAGTACTGATAAGTAAACTAATGACACTTTTACTGACCTGAAAGTTCAAACGGCAGTTTGAGCTGTTTTCAGCGTACTCTCACGTTAAAGCACGAAACAATCATTAGCTATGGAATCTCTGGTTGAGTGCTGTTAAAAGAGGTAAAAAAATATTCTTTCCGGAATCAAGTGTATATCTCTCTGTTACAGCTATTATTTAAAGAAGCACAATGCCTCCGTGCACTTGTAACCATAGGTAACTAAAGTAATATGGTCTTCGGACAATAATAGCTTTTAAACAAGAAATTTTCTGCTAAGCATAATATATATGTATAGTTTTATATAGAACAGTTTTTATGCATTAAAATGAACTGTTTTCAGTCATGAATCTGTACATTACTTTAAATAATGAAAAATATTCCTTTTACAAATAAATGGTATTTTAGGGTGAATAAAACCATTAAACCATGATTCAAATATTGCTAACTTTCGCTCAACCGAAAGTCATGTATACTAAACTGCGATGGAAAAGGAGCACTGTAATACTGTTCAGGGGACCAATATAGTAAATTATAAATATCTAGAGATATCAGTTGACAAACACTGAAAGGCAATTTTATAGTTCAATGCTATAGAAAGATATTGCAACAGTGGTAGTCTAAGAAGGCTCGTTATGGAAGTCAGCTAATTCTATTCAGTATGGCTTAAGTACTCTTATGTTGTTTAACTGAGTTCACAATGTGACGTTTCAGCCAACCTATATAAAATTAGAACTCTTGAACTTAAATATATATCTTAAAAGAAGAGAAACAGTTGTATCATACTGGGAATTACATCGCCAAAAGAGTAGCTAGAATTTTTTTACTAAAATTATGCTCTAAATTTGTGACCAAAATATTATTATTATTTTTATTTTCTATATCTTGCATATTATCATATCTGAATGTTAGCAAATATTAACCAATTATTCTTTGTCAGGTTTCCTCTCCCCATTGCTACATAAGAAATGGAAATGGACTTCTAATCTTCATTAAGAGACAAATAAGACTGTTCGTTCTAAAATAACGTGCAAAAGGATTTGTAAAAATAAATTGCCTATCTGAAAACTTTGAAAATTGCTGTAATCAGTGCCATACTTATTTGGTAAGATCGGTTTCTTTTAACACTAGAACTACGGCAGGGGTCATTTTGACGCCTAAATGAAATTCTTCCTGTTCTATACATTTTTATTTATTTTTCACACAAAATTGCAATTTTACGACTTTTTCTAAAGTATTATAAATATTATGCCTGCAAATTTTTTAGTTTCATCTATTAGTTTATTTACAGTAACTGCTTAAAACTAGAACTACGGCTAGGGGTAAATTTCACCCCTAGCCGTAGTTTTTTAGTGTTAGGGGTCAGTTTGACCCTAACACTAGAAATCCCTAGAGCCTTCGTTTCCGTTTCATGTGTTTATTATGCTGTAGATAATGCAATCTTCTTTAGAATAGCACCTGCTTTTCGTTTACAAAAATTCATTACTAGAGTGTGGAAAGAGATTGTATTGTGTATGTTTAGCAGCAGATGTTCTAGTTTGGCAATAACAAGTTCTTGAAAAATCGCGAAATTGAGAATGAGCGGAGAGAAACATCCGTGTATTTCAGTATTGTTGGCAAATATAAATGAGTTAGCTTTATAGACACCATTTTATTTTCTGCCGTGTATTGATCATGCCGAGTCGCCAAAGTTTGTCTGAGGAAGAAATTGTAAAATTACTTCAACATTTATCCGATGAAGATTCTTGTAGCGATGCAGATAAATACGATCAATCAGATTGTTCCAATGAAGTTCTTGATGTCCCTGATATAAACACACATTATACGAGCAACTTTTTCCAATGAAGTCAAGATGCCAGTTTATACAGTACATGTCTAATAAACCAAACAAATTTGGAATAAAATTCTGGCCGGCTGTTGATGTTAAGTCCAAATACCTGATAAATGGAATACCTTACTTGGGCAAAGAGGCTAACAGGCCAGTATAATTAACCGTTGGAGAAAACGCTGTTATCCGTCTACTTCAGCCATACAAAAACTCTGAAATAAATGTAACAACAGATAAATTTTTTACGTCGATGAAACTTGCTAAGAAACTTCGAAATGAAGGTCTGAGTTTATTTGGGACTATAAACAGAGCTAAAAAGGAAGTACCCACTGTCACCGACACGAGATCTGCAGTTTAGTTGAGTGGAGTGGCAACGCCGATTTTTGGCTTCGATATAAACATAGTTGAGCGCCGAGAGCCACAATGTGCAGATGTGTGTCTCGGTTTGAGATTTACGATCGCCCCACCTTCTGATTTGAGTACATATACATGTTTGTTTGTGATTCATGTGCGTCCGTCTACGTGTGAAATAAAGTGTATTGAAAGGATTACAAACGACTCATCTATCGAAGCTCTCCCAGGAACTATTTTATATATCGAAATTTGAGTAGATAAAACACCCATATCATTGAAGAAGACATGATTTCCATTGTATTCAACTACAGAAATTAAACATGGTGTACTTCTTACATCATATCAATGCAAAAAGGGCAAAAATGTACTTCTTCTAAGCACCTTACATAATTGAAACAAAATATCACAAAATACGAAGAAGTGATCGAATTTTACAACTCGACTAAATATGGGGTGGATGTCGTGGATCAAATATCCTGAAAGTATTCGGCAAAATCCTCCTCACATCTTTGGCCAGTGCATGTATTTTTTTAATATTCTAGACTTAGCAGCGATAAATGCATGGTTATTTTTCAAAGAAGTAGCGGGAAAAGTGGTTAGTAACCGAAACTTTATTTTGTTAATCGCTGAAGAGCTAAGAGAAAAATACATTTTGAAGAAAGCCGAATCGTCTCTATTAAGCACACCAAGGATTGCTGACTCTCAACCATCTCTCAAACGTAAAAAATGCCAAATCAAATTATGTAAAGGAAACAAAACTTCTGTAAACTGTTTCAAATGTAACTTAGTGGTTTGTGGATATTGCACTCGAAAAAAAGAGAGCTTTAACTATTGTGAAAATTGCTGCAAGAAGGAATGAATCTTTAAGTACTAATGTAATTAATAAATTAGCTTTCTATGATGTCATACTTTATTTTTGGGCATCTTTAATTAAAAAATACTTTTGATTAATTAATTAATTTTCTATGATGTTTTACTTTATTTTAACACATCTTTAATTAATAAAAATACTTTTCGAAATGTATATGCATAAAAGCATCTCAATAAATTTTATGTACATTCAAGAAAATTGCGTAAACATTCATGTCTTGCATGCAATATTCTTAACAAAACTATTTTTAAGTGATTCATATTTAGAATAAGAAGTTTGCTTTGTCATATTTATATATATTATTTGAAATATAAGGTTAGAAAGGTCTTGCTTGCGAGGGGTCAAAATGACCTCTCTCCGTAGTTCTAGGTATATCCGAATCGGAAATGCCGTAGTTATAGTGTTAAACCGATTTCCCAAAATAGCATTCAAAATTTATTTTGAAAGTCACAGGATCTCTGATGCTAATCACTTAAAGCATGGTCTATCACACTCAGACCATATACTATTTATAGAATTTGAAAACTATCAAAATCAGATATCCTGTAAAATATTTATATAAAAAAATAAAGTATTATTTCAGAGTAAAGATTAAAAACCAACGTCAGAAGGAAGAATATATAGCCATAAATCAAGAAGTCAAACGAAATATTTCCTATCATAACCAACTTAGAAAAGAGACGAAAAACCCGACAACTCCGAGAAACGTAAACAGAAGGTTTTATAATTTCCTGCCAAATGTACAAAAACGTTAATCATAGGACAGGCTAAATTTTAAAATTTAATTCGTGACATAATTAACTCATAAACAAGCGATTACTGTCTGCTCCAGAATGAATACCTTTGAAAAATAAAGCCAAAATGCAAATGGCGCATCAATTATGCATGGAACATTTTCCTTTTATCTGCATTTGTTTCTTTTTGCATGTAATCTCGCGGGTACATACTAGCTGGAGACATCGCGTGACAAAATGCTCAAACGAGGCGTTGATGGGACACTTCCCCCAGCCACGGAAATTCCCACTTAATACAACAAAAAAATAATTATCCTCTACTAGCGGCTGGCCATTTCAAAGAAAGTGTGTATTCGCCCAACAACTGTTTACAGACCTCATAGACTGTGTCCCAAACCGAAATTACGAGGAGAAACGCGATGCCGTGAGGCTTACAAATGATTTTCTATCGGTTTTGGAGACCACATGAGAACAACGCTTACTGTACTAATAATATCTGCACAGACTGTTACATCAAACGCTATCGAAAATAATGAGTGTTGGGTGCAAATAGAGTGCGTAGGTGTGCCTATCAAATGCGAACAAGTATCGATAATCAGTTACCATTTGTCATAACAAATTAAAATGCAAATCTATAAGTCGTACTGGCAAATCATGAGAAAACAAAATATCCGTTTAACCACAATGAATAAATAAAAATGATCGCAGATAACAGATAAGGCGGATAAAAAAAAATGGAAAATTAGGTATCATGAAATTGAAAGTTTTCACCGTAAATGCGTGTGAGAGCTTTTCCATCTGATAGTTAGATAGTCGAGGTAAAAACATTTATTTAACGTGGTGAACTGGTAAGGTTAATGTTATTGAAAATAACGGATGCCGTGCGTAAATAAGGGATCTGAAAGGATGGTAAGTGCATTGGTGTGTCCATTAAATATGATATAATGTATCAATGTGCGTAATCTTTCCCCAGCATGAATAAATGAAAGGAAAATCATAAAACCGATTGAAAAAGCTATTTGGGAGACGACAGAAGATACAACAGATGTAAAAAAAAAGTATTGTAGCTACGATCAGTAATATTTTTTCGATAAATCTGATTATAAAGTCAGTTCCTTCAACAAACATGCCATTGTAAGAATGCAAAAGGTTTTAAAAGCTCTAATTTTCTCTTACAAAGCATCGAGAAAACGAAACAAATTTTGTAGAGAATTAATGAATCAAGTTCATTCCCTCTCTTATCGGATTTCTCCCTAAACGTGTTTCAAACACGTAATTTCATCTCTGTATACTACTTTCTTAAGGAAACCAAACTCATTAAATTTAACTCCTGAATGAGCTTTTCTGTAAAAAAGATTAAGAAATTTAAAGGGTTCAACTGCTATCTAGTTTCAATAAGTACGGGTACTAGGGTAGAGAGACAAGTTTATTTAGTCACTAATAATCTCCTGAAGAACAAGAATTGCTACCATACATCGACAAATTGGACACACATTCTAAAGTGGGCACAACCAGAGTTTTTCCTTTAGTGGTCATCATCTCTTAAAAAGTTACCTTACTCATCAAATTAGCTGCATTTTATTGGATTCCCTTAGATTTCACTACCTGAGGAAATACACCCATTTTTTAGGTAAACTGTTGATTACAAATGCCACGGACATTAGCTCTTAAGCCATCCAGTCCACGAGCTCTTCATTATTTTTCGATGATATTGCTAAAACTAGTAAGTAAATAAAAGGCCAAAGAGAGCGGCAAAGCTGTAGCAGATTTAG
Source organism: Dolomedes plantarius (assembly GCA_907164885.2). Lineage (NCBI taxonomy): Eukaryota > Metazoa > Arthropoda > Arachnida > Araneae > Dolomedidae > Dolomedes > Dolomedes plantarius. Next base: position 92,362,860 of record OU015501.1, read on the forward strand.
CGTTACCCAGGGAGCACCACTAGCCATTTCTTAGAAGTTTTAGCCATTTTTTAGATAAATCAGGGAAGGTTAGAACCTTGGGAAAATTATAGCTGCGATAACATCGTGACGTAAATATCAATCATGATGTGCATATTATTTTAACTCTGGGGATTTTCAATTCTGATGACTGGGGTATATTCAGAGATTTATGTCACACATTTCATATTTTTAATGCCTATTTATTTTAAATTCCATATTTCCAGAGAAACCTGTATACCGCCGGGTGATAGTCGAGAGGCTGTGCTACTAGCCTTCAGTTTCTGTGGATTCGAGTCCAGCGTTTCGGATGGTTGCCCGTAGCAGTGTGGGACTATATTTAAATTTTTGAATCAGGTCGACTTAGCGTTCGGGTCACAAAACATGTTCATAGGGCTCTTATAATAATAATGATAATAATAAAAAAAATAATAATAATAATAAATAAAAATATAATAAATAAATAAATAAATAAAAAAAAATAAAATAAAAGTCGTTTATATTCTCCTTCTTCTTACTCATTAAATTATTACTGTGTAGTGAACTGTCACGCAGTAAATGTACGAACTTTGGGTCACAGTGATGTCACATAGAATTAGGTTTTCTTTAGATTGGCTACTAATGCGATGCATGAAGTCAATATTAATAATTGCTTTTAATCGATACCATAAACTCTAATTATAATTATATTTGAATTCAGCAAATACTTTAACTATTCATGGCATAATTGATAGTTTATTGTTTAAATTTTCCTTAGTGCTATATAAAGAATATAAAAAAATAAATATAAATATATCCATTCTAGTTTTTTTTATTGATATCATTAATTTAAACTGGAAGGCCATATGATTATTAAAAACCAAACATTTGCCATTCTGTAGAAGGGGAATTTGTTGGATAAACAGCTTTTGAGGAAAATCCTTTTACAATTTATTGATACATTATACGAATACACCCACTCATTTTTATCATTTTCTAGTTTTGAAGATTTGTTTCTATATCAATATTTTGCCTGCAAAAATATTTATTTATTATTATAACAAAATATTTATTTTATTTAGCTGTTTCTTCATACATGAAAAAAGCGTGATGAGTGAAATTAAAATACTGATGTAGATAAGAAATAACAAACACACAAATAATAAACAAACAAAAAAAACAGTAAAAATTCCCCCTATATATATATATATATATATATATATATATATATATATATATATATATGACGCGCTTCCATTTCACGCTACTTTAGTGCTATAACAATGATACAGTCGTGGTCCAACAGATGGAAGAAACGACGAATTAATATATTAATGAAGATTTATTACGACTTCATTAACCCAGAGCTCCGAAATGGTTGGATAGACCACTCCACCCAAAAACGACCGCTCGCTAGCGCAGCCTTCCCCATCGAAATCTATCTGCCAACTAACTTAGTTCTTTGTTATTCTCCCGCCCAATCTTTTTGCTGATTCAAATCGAATGTTCTCGAAGCTTCCTCTTATGTAATATTAACCCCTCATCCGAATAAATCCATACGTAACTTGCTTCGCCTGAAACTATCTCTCTCCTGAAAAATACCCGTCCAGTGACAACCCCTATTGATAGTATTTGCTATCAACAACCTTTCTTCTTTTTTTGCGCCGAACTTTTGTGAGTTAATAAATTTTGATTGCCAATTCCCATTTTTCCCAAACAAATGCTCCCCTATATTTTAGTTTTACGTTTTTTCCTTACACACACACACACACACACACACACATATATATATATATATATATATATATATATATATATATATATATATATATATATATATATATATATATATATATATATATATATAAACAAAACCAATTTAAGCAGCTTATCCTTAAAACCCCTAAAAATAGATAAAGATCTCTTAAAAAGCAATTTAGGATCCATATTCAAATGCTCATTCATATCAAAGTATTTTTTTAGATTCAGCAAGTGGTAATCAATACTTTTAAAATAAAGACATAATTTTCAATATATAAAATTCACTTCGGGCATCAAAATACTCAACTGTAAAAAAGGCTGAAATACATCCTATTTTTCGAAGTACATTTATTGAAAATGATACAGAAGTATATCTCTGAAGTCAGTCTCAAAGAATCTATGTTCATGGAACGAATGAAATAGATATATCTTTTAACGAAACTTTTATACTTGTATACATAAACATTTATATACTAGCTGAATACCCTTACTTCGCTACAGAGTATATTCAAATTAAATACGGTCAATGTATGCAATTAATGCCAAAAAACCCAAAAATATAATTATAAAAAAATCGTAACGGATATTTTTATAGACAAAATAATGTAGAAGAAAATATTGAATTAAATCTAATAGAACATACTAAAGAATATATGTTAAAACGTTTCTCGCAGTCGGTATTATTTAAATTAAAAAACTGGATAAGAATTGACTTGAGGAAATTATACATATAGTTGGCATAGACATATATCAATACATATAGTTGGCAACATCAAATGTTTCCCTATTACGACATTAAAAATCACTACTATGACTATAAATGTGTGTGTGCTAGTGATTCGTGACACTAGCTTGGCGTGGAGTTAAGTATTTTAGTATCTTAATATTTTAGTAGAGTATCAGTTAACGCGTAATTATTTTAGTATTTTAGTATAAGTATGGTATTTTTGTATCTCTGTATTTTGTTTTTCTGTATTTAAGTTATTTATTATTTATTATTCATTTTGTAATTAAGTTTTAGATTACTCTATATTAAAATTAAATGGTTTAACTTGTCTGTTTCATTTTAAATGTTTCTTCAATAATTGTTTTTAACAGTCTTGGTGTTATAGGCGACCTCCGGGAGTGTTGTCTAGATGCTAAACATGTTTAACCGGGGTTGAGGTGGGTCACAACCCCCCTCCCAGTCATCAACTATACCACCTCCACTTTTTTTCTGCTATAATACGTAAATGCATATCTTGATTTATGTTATTAGAGTATTAAACGGTCGCATCTGTCCCTTTTAGTTATCTTAATTTTAAATATCTATTATAACGTAAATATTTTTGTGTGAAGCTTAGCGCCTAAAATTTATTTAATCATTCATTGTTTCCTATTAAGTAATGTACATTTGTATACTATATATATATATATATATATTGGACCTCTATTTTTCGAACTTTTCTTGGTAATCAAGAACATTTTGTGAATTTCTTCGTAAAATAACCTCAAAATAATGAAGTGCATTCTCTATTTAACGAACTTTTTCTTGTGATCCAATATTTTTTTTTCTCAAAATTTCTCAAAATATTTCTGAACATTTCAAGCTTATTCTTTCTTTTAAAACATGTTATGGTGATCAGTGACCTTGAACTGATTTTACCAGTCGCGTAACTCACTGAGAGCAGTAAAATCGCTGTCATTCTTTTATTTCACCCAAGAAGGTCAACCTTTATCACTACCCCCCCCACACACACACACACACACACGAACTGTCCACTTCACTAGAAAACTTTCAATATCCCCCTTTCACCCTGTGGCATTACCGGTCGTTAGGCTAATTTCTGAGGCTTTTATAAAATTACTAAATTCATGACCAAGAAAGAGTCCATATATATATATATATATATATATATATATATATATATATATATATATATATATATATATATACATATATATATATATATATATATATATATATATATAATGTTTCTGAAACAGAACTTCGCTAGCTAGAAGGAAATCGTAAAAAAAGTATGCTTAAATTATTTTTAAATTCGATTCCACATATGATCGCCTTAGGTAACCAAAAGCAGAATACATACTTCTTTTTTAGTAACTCATTCTCTTAAATCGAATTTCATTTTGAAAGCGATGGTCTGTTTCAATCTATGATGAAAGAACACATTCTTTAAAAGAAACCAAACGTTGACCAGAGTAAAAAATGGAGACCATGCAATTTCCTCTCTATAAAAGTTGCTTTTATCTGATTGAAGTAAGCCAACTGTTTGTAAGAGCATGCCTTTGATTTTGATTATTAGAACGTGAATACTTCAGTGTACATTTTCCCTCTGCTGCCCATTTCTCCGAATTCTAACCTCTCTGGAATTTATCTCTTAGTAGCATTGCTTGATGCGCCATAGGAATTATGACTGTAAAATATATCATAGAAAGAACTTGAACGGGAAAATATCTTTATTTTCTCTTTTTAAGACAGTTGTTTCCGCCTTTGAATGTTTTATACTTGGTCATTTTTAGAAGGTTTATCGAATAAAACCCCACTTGCTCTAACTAGCGTTTTTCAGCTGTTTTGAAAGCAATCAGTCTTACTTGAAAATGAAACCCCTTGCTACTGCTGACCGTTGCATCGTAGAACCACGCCATTAAAATTTTTATGTACTTCACAAAAGCTACAACTGCTAATTTTTATGAGAATCAAAATTCAAAAATCTTTGAAATTCAAAAATATTTCAATAGCATAAATAAATACATTTATGAATGCTTTAGTTAATATATATATATATATATATATATATATATATATATATATATATATATATATATATATATATATATATTATTAACACAGTTTAAATTTTTCCTTTTACAAATTTTTTAATACATATTAGTACACATTATAGTGAAAATATTTCACATATAGTACGAAGAAAAACAGATGAGTATCTTATATACAAACATGATATTTCAATATAACATTTAAGTGCCGAAATTCCTCCTAGATTTGATTTGTAGAAAAATCTCAGCTTTAAATCTAAGTGGCCTGGATATGTTAACATTTTCTCTAATATTTATTACCACTCTGTGCGTACGATTAAAGTTTGGATGAACAGAAATATAAGATAAAACCAGAATTTCTAAACCCTGCAAATTGGAGCTCACAGCTCCGAAATAACCTAAAATTTACTTAGAAAATCTTCCAGCTCATTAAACTGCCTTCGCATAACCATCTGTCTAAATCTACTCCAAATCTACTGGTCTGGGTGAATGTTGATTCTGTTCTACTGAGACATCTTTGTCGTTCTGAAGACCTCTGCAGCTTTTCGAGATATGAACTGTTTCTCGCTTTACCAGAAATTAGTTCACATTTTGTTGATATCATACTTCTGGATAACTATATTTGGCTTAGCTTTTAGCGTAGCCGGATAACGGCTCAACAAAGTTTTAGATTTAAGGTTCCCACAAAATTGTTCTAAAAGTAAATTTGTTAAAACTAATTGGAAAAGGGAGTTTAATAATATTTTTCATCGACACTTTATTATAAATTGTTCGCATAGCCATCTATCTAAATCTCTTTGGTATTCCAAATACACTGGTCTGGTTGAATGTTGATTATGTTCTACAAAGACATCTTTGTGGAGCTGTAGGCCTCCGCAGATTTGCGAACGATGAATTATTTCTCGCTTTTTCTTTCAAATAGTTCATCATTTCATTGACATCATATTTCTGAATAACCATATCTGCCATAGCTTTTAGCATCGTCCGATAAGGGCTGAACAAAGTTTTACAATTATGATTCACACAAAATTGTTCTACAAGTAATATTAAAAAAGAAAATTTAGTCTTATCTTTCATCGATTCTTCATTAAATTGTTCATTGAGTAAACTTTACATCTGTACAAGGCATGAATTGACAAATAACTATTTATACAATAAACATGCTGCTTCACGTTAGCATACCGTAATCAATTCAAATACTAATGACAAAATCATACAATATCCTGCTTTGAAATATGTTAATGCGCCCCTCGCACCTCTTCTGTCTTAAAATATTTTCTAAAATGTAATTTTGGACTACAACACACAAAAAAAAATATCTCCTGAACTCCCAGACTGCAAATGCGGGATTTATGAAAAATTTATAACTGCAAAACTGCAAGCTATTATATTCGTCTAAATATTTAAGTCGGGTTTGTAGATGAAATTTAGAACACAGAAACTTTAGAACAAAGAGTCATTTATTATTTTTCTGCGGGATTACTCACATGCCAAAAGCAGACTATTCAAAGGCGATTTAAAAACCGGCACGCTTTTATGAGCCGTAATTACCAAGGAAAATGTGATAACGCAATGAACACATGCTGTTCGCGATCGGACAGTGAAAAAAAGAACAAAATTGACTCGGTTAATGACGCCTGAAAGAGCCCTTATGTGAAATTTTTAGAGTAATGAATGCATGTCATGTGAAATATGCTCGGCTTAGGTCATTATGCGCCAGTTTATTTCAAGTCATAAGCATAGAAGCTAACAGTACTCGTAAAGAGTCCAGAAGAATGCATGAAAACAAATATTTGTTTTCTGGACTGCATGAGCAAATATTTTAGAGAACTCAAAAATAGTGAAAATTTTATTTGTGCTATCGCTCGTCTGGAGAAGAAATAAGGATTATAAAGTAAGTATGAATATTTTTTCAACACAAAAATTAAATTTGAATATTTTTAGAAATAAAATAAGGTACGAAATGTAGTTCAATACACACATACAACGAACATATTTTTTTTAATTTTATGATACATGGATATATGAGTATACAAACATTATAATAACCGATTTTTTTTTTGTTTCAGTGAAATATTTTATGTAACAATTATGAAAGTTGCTGAAAAATTTACATACTCCCCCCCCCCTCATTTTCCCCTTAAAAAAATTACGATTGAAATAAATTTTTCTTTCGTTATTATAATGATTCCCTTGTGATAAATAACCTGTATCATATATTTTTATTAGTGACTGAAAAATTTATTAGCAAAATGTATTTTCTTTTATACTTAATGTGCAGATTCAAGGCATTCACTTGTTATCCTGTAACCAAATGATTCAATGAAGAGGGGAGCCTACCAGATTGAATAATAGAAACGGCTATAAAATATTTCGCATATATTTATAGTTGTTTCCTTCTATATATAAGCAGAACCCCCCCCCCCCCCCCGCTCTCACTGCCACCCACACAAATAACAGATAAATGATAAAACAGTTAAACTATTTGTAATTGGTTTGAAGATCCTGATGTACACCAATCACGCGTGCAGTTTAGATGCGTTTATACTTCAGATATTCTAAGTAACGCTTGTTAAAAAAAGAAGAAAGGCACCTATTGTTATTCACTGCAAATTAGAATTGTTGAAAGAGAGGACCTCGGGCATTTCAGATGGAACGAGACTGTAAGCGCAAAGCTAGTACTTTCTTTGACCCGAATACCTGAATTAATTCGTGTTACACTCGGATAATTCTCTGAGTAATGCGAGCATTGCAGTCGACAGAAAATTCATTGCTAGCAAAATGTAATACTGCGACGTACCGCTTACAATACATCATTGAAGGCTAAACAATTAAAGAACCCTTTAAAGCAGAAACAGGTCCAGTGATCACAGTCCCCTCCAAATTTCATAACCAGGAATGCGAAGTCATATATAAACGACTCTAAACACCATACCCAGGCACTTGATCCGGTTGGAAGAGTTAGAAGTGCGATTCGTCACTCAACGTAGCCTTTTTTCAATCTTCTATGACCCATGAACAACGTGATAAACGCCACTCCAGTCTCTTTATACCATTAGGCCGAGTGATGTGGGGCTTCTGTGCAGTCTATATGTCATGGTATCCGATTATATACATCTCACCACAAATTGTATGGATACTGATATCTGTTCCTATGGATTGGAACACCTCTAAAGCCAACACTGATCTCGTGAAAAAGTATTTTTTTCAGTCCTTACTAAGCACCTGTTAGCCTCGATAGTCCAATTAGTGCGGGCTCCCAGGTCGGGGTTTCGCTCCAGTAATGCCGCCCTCCATATGCGAATGACCTCCGTCAAAGTTGATTTTGTTCTGATCACAACACCACGTACTGCGCATAGACACTGCTTGCTTCTGTAGTAGCCTATGATGATACCGTTTTAGCAACCCGTAAGTTTGGCATTGCTCTCCATAGAAGATTCTAATGAAATTTAAAGTTTTTCTTGTTGGATCCCGTTTACATATATAACCTAATTTTAACTAAGCATCCTAATTTGCACATGCGATCTTAACAATATTTGCATATTCTGAGGTGTCTGATTACTTTTCGCAATTTTTTAATAAATATATATATATATATATATATATATATATATATATATATATATATATATATATATATATGTATGTATATATATACACTGCTGGACACTGTAAATGCAACACCCTGAAGGAAACATGCAAATAACATGCAATTTACAACATGCATTAGCGCAGGTGAGATATGCAAATGATTAGAATTTCAGCGCAGACGCACATCACGCGCGCCTGTGGCGCCACTTCAAAGCGATATTTAAGGCTTGGAGATTTCGACGATTTCAAGTTCGGCAATTGTGTTTTTCTTGTGGTTTTTTCAAAAAACGATCAATTATGCCTCGTTGAAAACAGCGATCATCTTTTGATCAAGTATCCGAGTTCGACAGAGGAAGGATAGTGGCCTACCGTGATTGTGGATTATCTTTCAGGGAAATCGGTAGTCGTGTTGGACGAAACCAAACAACTGTAATGCGGATATGTGATCGTTGGATGTAGGAGGGTACGACGGACCGGCGTGTTCGATCGCATCCACCTCAGCGCACCACTTCACGTGATGACAGGCAAATTGTGCGCATGGCAGTGACGGATCGCTCAGTCACATCACGAACCATAGCACACCACATGCAGTCTGTAACGCATCATCCAGTGTCTGCGCGTACCATTCGACGCCGTTTACAGCAGAGTGGTCTGTCCGCAAGACGTCCATTGCTTTGTCTACCCTTGACGCAGAACCACAGACGTTTCCGCCACCAATGATGCGATGACAGAAGGATGTGGACGGCAGAATGGAATGAAATTGTCTTTACTGACGAGTCACGCTTCTGTCTGCAACACCACGATGGTCGCATTCGAGTCTGGAGACACCGTGAAGAGAGGATGCTGAACAGCTGCGTTATGCAACGCCACACTGGTCCTGCACCGGGTATTATGGTATGGGGAGGTATTGGATATCACTCTCGCACACCTCTAGTACGCATTGCCGGTACTTTAAACAGCCAGCGCTACATCTCCGAGGTGTTGGAGCCAGTTGTCCTTCCTTACCTTCAGGGCTTGCCCACAGCCATATTTCAACAGGATAATTCGCGACCACACGTGGCACGCATTGTCCAACGGTTCTTCGTCAATCGCCAGATTGAATTGCTTCCCTGGCCGCCTCGCTCTCCGGATCTTTCGCCGATAGAAAACATGTGGTCCAAGGTTGCTCTACGATTGACCCAGATTCCATCCCCAGCTGCCACAGCAGATCAACTTTGGCAACGTGTGGAAGCTGCTTGGTCTGCTGTACCCCAAGAACTCATCCAAAGTCTCTTTGAATCAATGCCGAGGCGTGTGGCAGCGGTGATCTCCAACAATGGCGGCTACTCTGGCTACTGATTTTGGCATGAACCACACTTCACAGAAGTCTATAAATTTAATCATTTGATACTTGGTCAACATGTTATCTACAAAATAAATTTTGTTGTGATATCTCTTGTCTTTCTTGGTGTTGCAATTTGGGTGGCCAGCAGTGTATATATATATATATATATATATATTATATAGGCATTAAGTGCATACATTGAATGTACTCTGTAGCGAACCGTAGTGCACCGTTTTTCTTAATTTGAATCTATTCCGTAGAGAAGTACGGGTATTCAGCTAGTTCCTTAATAAAATATGATTTATTTTATTCCGGTAAATAAATGAGCCTCACGATTAGCAAATTCACTAGCTTAATTTCTTATTCCTATTTTCATTCATCTTGTACGCTAATAATTTTGCTTCTCAGCGATTTTCTTGAGTCAGTAACGAAAATAAATTTACTCATTTACTCTATGTATTGGAAAGAATATACAAGCCTCTTCAGGAGGGTGAGATTCGTTTAAATGAACTATTGAATAACCTGCAGAAAAAAAATAAATAAACCACCCCAAAGAAACTTTCGCCTCTAAATAATTACGTTTCGAATAAGCTGAAAATACATTAACCGGAATCATTAATTAAAAGAGTTTAATTATAAGATCCTCCACATGAAAAGAAATTCTTCGTTAGATGCATCTGTATATATTTATTTTGGAAACACTTAAGGAGCAATAAACAGTTAAACAGCAATATCTTAATTTAATGATATGATTATATAACTTTGGTAACCTGAATTTAAATTTTTCGGGAGTGTATAAAAATGAAACACCGCTAATATTATGAGTTATGCACATTTGCATTTAGCAAAATGAGAGATACTTATAATCACGCTTAAAAGTGCAAGGAAACATCTAAAGTATATTTTGATAAGTCGGCTTTTACTGCTTTTTTTTAAGAGCATAAGAGAAACATATTTCCTACAAAATGTCTGCAAACAACATTTTTCAATTATTTTTTTATATTTTTTTTACACTCAATTAAAATTTACACTGTTAGAAATTAAAATACATCATTCGAATACGTTTTTGCTTTTATTAAAAGGCAACGCAAAGAAGTTAATTATTTTTTTCTTATTTATTCTAAAGGAATTTCTTATACTTATTCCTTTCATGCATGTATGAAAAGCGTTTGAAAATATTTTGAAAATATACTTTAGTAGTCATTTTCCATCAAGATGCACAAAGGAATGGAGTTATGCGTAGCTCCAGTCTCTCCTAGAGAGACTGAATGGATTGTTAGTAGAAGGTTGATCGCTTTTCAGTATGTTTTATAAAAATTCTACGATGGTTTTTATTATTCCATCACGTAAATAAGATTCAGTTAAAAAGTCCTTAGCTGAAGGCATTCTTACCGTATACCAAATGTTCGCTCATTTAGTCAGATCTATTTGCTCTGTTTTTTTCTTTTTAATTAACTTGACGTTACCCAGTTCAAACCTTACTAGATGGCCTCTGTAACTATGCAGTTTCACGACCAGTGTAACAACGTAATATGCTTGAAGTATTTTTACTGTCTGATACAGGGTTGTAATGTCATCAGTTGATTTATATTTGCTTTTAAGAGACATTAACAACACAAACACAATCAAACACCAACTTCGAATATATACAAGTATTTAACCAAGCAATTAATGAAATTTAATGGTAAGAGTACTAAATAATTTTAGAATATTTCTGCTTCGGAAATAAAATACGTTTCTTAACCTCATTAGAAGAGCATGAGGCCATTTATATTGACGTATGAAGTTTAAACCATTAAAATTTTACGTTTGGATGATTCTAAGAGTTTTCTTGTCGTATGTCTGAGAGCATCCGCCATATATTTTACAGAGGGCAGCTAAGGATTTCTGTGATACCGTGTTCATGAAATTGCTAAAGACAAACTAAAATCTAGATAATTCGTATAATTAATGCATGGATGTGTCCAAGAAACTAGAAAATACGGATAAGCCAAAAAAAAAAAAGGTTTCGTATACCTTAGAAGGAATAACAGTTTAGTTGTTTTAAATGAACTAAATGAACAGTTTTAACAATTTAGAAGTCAGTTTTTCATCGTGGAAATGTTCCTAATATTTAAATCTCGTACATACTTTGATGTGTATTTGATTTCGGTATATTTCGGACTATTTGTATATAATTTCCTTTTGAAGCAAAACACGGAAAATCCGTAAAATGGATTTTCCTCCTACGGGAAATCGGGAATTCTATGTATGTAGATTTCTTCGTAACACATGACGCAAAGAGAAAACTAAATCTGATCAAAACCTACTTTACGTAAAAATGCAGTATAACAGCTCGAATTAGGTTTTACAGAAAAAAAACATGAAAGGTTATTTTCTAAATACAATTTCATTTATTTTGTGAAGTTAAGGGAATAATATTAGGAAAATTAAGGCATACACCAGTGCATTAATAAAGTATAGCTGAATACTTATGAATCAAATAATAATTTAAAATATCTTATATAACGGTACTAAAATACTATCTTTTAATCTTCTTGCGTCTTGTAAGTAACATAATCCTGTTTAACCTTAAGCTTACCGGGCCCATTTTTCAGATTCCTTCTTTAGAACGGAAAATTGCATACCCTCTTTCTAAGAACGGCCATTATATATATATATATATATATATATATATATATATATATATATATATATATATATATATTTATTTATTTATTTATTTATTTATTTTATTTATTTATTTAAATACATTCAATTTGGGGCCCGTATTCTTGGGGTACATGCTAACCCACCCCGTAAGGAAAAGGTTAAATATCAGTAAATAAGTTCACAAATACACATATTTAATCCATAAAAATACTGTTTTAACGTAACCGCTTTATGTATTAATTTGTATAAACTTTTAATTTTTCTTAGTGATACGTTAAGCCTGAATGGAAAACAAAGCTTTAAAGAAATGACTGTTCCAAAATATTTAGTTCATTTCTGTGAATGAACGTTAAGATATTTGTGAGGAATGTAGTAATAACAATAAAAGTATGCTCTGCGTGTATTCCTAGGTAACTAAGAAGAATTCCGCATACCACTCTAAGCAAATATTTGAGAAACATTCTGAGAGAAACTGTGGCATACTTTTAGTGATTTTTCCTTTAACAAAATTAGTATTTCTCTCATTCTGATTCAAGCATATATTTCTAGTAAAGTGTTTTCATGTTCCCGCAAATGGACTATTTGATGATGGTAAAGACTAAAAGTTTGCCCTCAAATAACACATAAAATTTTCCCCATCACACAGATTTCATTAAAAACTAAAACTGGAGTTTTGGGGTTTGAATAATTTTATTTCATTCAAAATTAACTAAACTGTGTTAGTAATCTCTAGGTTTGTTAAATTCTGAACTTATCAATAACAATCTGAATATGCTACTGAAAAGTTATCTGAATATGACAAAAATAACTAATTATAAAGTATAATGCTATATTAGGAATGTGTGCAAATATTACGTAAAAATGAAACCTAGTGTCACGTTATATACGGACTCGAGGTAGCCTTGACGTAGCGCGCTGGCTTTCGGTGCTGAAGGTGCTCGGATCGAATCCTGCCACGCGCCATTAAATACATCCGTGTCTTGGCTGGATATGGGCGTATGTATATATATATATATATATATATATATATATATATATATATATATATATATATATATATATATATATAAGACAAAGTTGAAAGTGAAAAACCAGTATGAGCTCTAAAACTACTTGCAGTCAGGAACTAAAAACAGGAAAAGATAAGTATTAAACAGGTTTTTGACAGCATCTCTTCATCAGCGGCGCCGATACTGTCTAAAAACCAATGGATTCTTTCTGATAAGTTTGATCTAAACAATAAACATACTTTCACACCGTGCAATCCATTAGAAACAGAAGAATTGAAAAAATATATACGTATTAGTAATAAAAGATTAACTGTTGCTTACTTAGTAGAACTTAAGCTATATTCTTAACATATTAATATAAACACAGCCACAGTGCATAACAAATAAATACAAGAAAATCACTAACAACATAGGAGATATGTGATTATTAATAAAAATACTGTTATAATGTATAATTTAATTATTAGAATAGTTATATATATATATATATATATATATATATATATATATAATACGGTATACACGATATGGGAACGTTGATTCCGTAGACTAGAAAGTTTCTCTATGAGGTGTGGGAGAGGGTATGAGTCCCCTGGATTTCGCCCCTGGGGAATGCTCGGTCAAAATTGAGGTGGCAACTAGCTCAGAATTTCTCTGACCCTTGTGGTGCTATATAAACCGGAGCCGCACTCTTTAGCCCGATGGCTATATGGTCTTGGTTTGGAACTTCCTGTCAGGAGGCATAAGGAAAAACAACAAAAACATTATATACACATTCATATAACATCAGTCTAATGTCTATTTCCTCTCATTGGTAGTTCTTTTGCCTTCTTATGTCTCTCTACCATTGTCTATTCCAAGAAATAGAATCTCAAATAAATAAATATACTCTTATAAATGTATATTTATCCAATAAATCAAAATAATTATGCGTTCTAAAGATTACTGAATTACGTTACCGTTTTTTTTTTCTCCATGTATAATTATTAAAGAAACACACTGATATGCAGCCTAAAAAAAGAAGAAAAAAGAGCATTTCTTGAGCATTTTTACTCTTCTAACAAGGCAAGATTCAAATAAGAGAATCCAAAACCCGCTAATTAACTTGAATAATCCGCATCACAAAAGTTTAATCACTGGACCATGCGTTTTAATCACTTGATCACAATGAAAAGTTCCGCCAGAGAGAGCGCACAATGATTTAAAGAAACTAGGGGCTCCCTTTCCAGAAAACAATAGCAGAAACTATTTTGTAGAGACCGGTGATTTAGCGTGGTGGAGGCCTTGTTAGGAATGTCGCAATAACAGAAACTGCCTCGATTTCTGTTGCCCCAGGTAACATAATTAAGAGCGATTTTTTTTTTCTCGTGCAACTAAGAGTACACCAGCCTGGATTGTTTAACACTGAAGATTTCGTACTCAGTTTTTCTTTCCGTATATTTCTTTCGTTGCGTTCGCATTTCATGGTCGATAAACAAGCTGGGACTGTTATAATGAAAAAATAAATACCCCGCTTAAAAAAAAAAATACAGGGATGAATTTTCTTTTGAATGGGAAAGAAATGCCTGGCGCCTTTTAGAGAGCAATATTATTGTTGAATATTTTGTTTTGCCTTAGATTTCTTGGAAGGTATAATAGAGAATCAAACATACAATTAAAATAATGTTTCAATAAAATTGGATACACTACTATTTTAGAAATTTTTTCAATTTCTAAAGTGCTTTAACAATCAAAAAATAAATCGTATTTTAATGACCATTTCGCAAATTGAGTCACTCACCCTTACTCTGACCTTTTTTATGTCATCAACTTTCCAACGAAATGAATCTTTTTGAACTGAAAGAGAAAGATGTGATATCAGTGCAAGGTAACATACAATAACTATGTTTAAGGCAACAATGGACCATGAAAACTTTAATTTTATTTATCAGCCAATTACTATGAAATTTTGTATACTTATACAGTGTTGTTTAGAGATGAAAATTCTAAATTAAAAAAATCAGAATGTAATTAATTAAGATATTAATTAAAAAAAGTTTGTTAATTACTCTATTTAAAAATGCTCCATGCACATAAATTTTTGTCTCAGATATCTAATTTTCTTTCTTAAGCTAGCTTTATAGAGTTATAATAAAAGTTGCAAGCAATATTTGATTTTCAGTCATATTTAAAAAAACTAGAAAAGAAATCGATAAAAATAGGTCATTTTATGCAAAAAAAAAATAAAAAAAAATTAAGTTGTTTTAAAATAGTATAATGAATTCATTAGTAAGTTTTATTCTAACATATATAAATAATCATTTTATGAAATTTTATAAAAATTCAAGAAAAATTATCATACATGGAGCATTTTGAACTTACCGAAAATACATGAAAACTTGCTTTGAGAAAATAGCATTTAAAGTTTTAATTTGACAAAAGATCCATTGTAACAGCCGTTTGAAAAAATACTTATAACTCGGTTAATAATCATCGGATCACCATACGTTTTTTTTAAAATTTAAAGTTGATGAGTTGCAGAACCATTTTCTGAAAGAAAAAAATCGTTTTGGGAACATATTTTTGTCAATGTGAAGGTCCATTGTCTCCTTAAGTATAATGGCATAATTGCTCTCTGTATTACAGAAAATTTAGGTTTTTAATAATGGAAGATACATTTGTGAAACAGGAATGGGAACCTATTGCTACATTAAGAATAATTACGATTATAATTTTCTAGCTCACAATCGTGTTGTTAACAAACTCAGATTTGGAATCCCTTGTGCTAGGTATCTACGGTGTGTTTTGCGTGTCAGAGTTTCTCCTCTTAACCTAGTATTAGAATAAATAATACAATCCCACAGTAACTCTGATATGAGAAAAATACTTAATGTATGTATTCATTCATTAAGATATAATGTACCTAAGGAATAATTACATGTGATATGAATGTTCTATATAATAAATGGTTTTCTATGGTAGATTATTCATATTGTTTAAGGTTATATATACAAAGTTTTCGTAATTAAAAAAACCCTATTTAGTACCTTTTAGAGAAAAAAACTATGGGACAGAGGACCCCCCCCCCCCCCCAAATTTCGTGCACGTATAAAACCGGGCAGAGGAAAGGTAATAATGAAGAAACGGGTGGGAACCGCCAGGCTGTATTATACTACAGAATAGATCAAGCTATATTAACTCCCCATAAGAAACTGGAAAATAGACACATTTTTAATTTTTTAGAAAATTCAGCTTTATTTCTCAGGAGCAGAACCAAAGAATGTCTACAGAGTAAGTCAAGGTTGGCAATGCTTAGTGTGTAGGCATTCTCTTGCTCTGCTCCCATGGAAGAGAGCAGAATTTACCTTACAAATTCGAATTGAGACGTTTTAACTGTTTGTTTTAGTGTAAGAGAGAAATAATTAAGTTTTATTCCCTAATTTGTCTTATAGTTTAGGAGCAAAATTTTTTCAACATAGTATTAATTTCGATGTTTCAAATTTATCAATATCAACTGAGAAATCAATCAAAACTTAAGAAGTAGAGAAAAGGGGATTTTCCCAAATATATTTTAAAAAAAGAAAAAAAGATTGCAGCGTTACAAATGCTTAATATCTTTTAGTTCCAATGTTATTTAAACAAAACGTCACATTTTGTTTAGTTTACAAGGGATTACAAATTGTACATTCTTGTTTAAATGTATATATATATATATATATATATATATATATATATATATATATATATATATATATATATATATATATATATATACATATATATATATACAGTTGGTTCTTTGTTTAACGACTTTCAAGGGACCGCGAAAAATCGTCCTTAAGTAGAGATCGCCCTTAAACATAATTTGTGAAAAAAATAACATTTCCCTACACACTTTACAGGCTTTGGACGATCAATATATTTCTTAATATATTGGCGTGTTTAAAAATGTTATTTTTATTATCATTATTATTTTATTCCCAAAAAGTTATTTTAAATTACAATGAAAAAAAGAGTACAAACAATGCGATACATTTGGTTTTAACAAAGTCAAAAAGTGTTGATTGCTTCATTTTTTGCCTTGTTTTTGTTATTCTCTTTTCCTGATTTTCTAAAACGTTAAATGTGTCATTTTCCATATTCGATGTAATATAGCGTATAGAGCAGAAGTTGCTTGTGTGTAAGACGGTGGCAGTGTCTCATTTTCCGTGTCTTCAACTTCACCTTCTTCGTCTGACTCTGTTTTTTCGTTTACTATATCTTCATAAATTTTTTCTACATTTCTGTAATCTGTTGTTCAAACAGATTCATCACAATTGTAGAAATCTTGAATTGTAACATCCTCATCTTCAACAAGACTTCTCCATTCTTCAGGGGTAATGACGTCTTCGTTGATTTCTACATCCGTACTTTGCAGTCCCACTACAAGTTCTTTGTGAATTCCAGCAACGCGAAAGCATTTTTTTTTATTGTGGATGAAGAACTTCTTTCCATGCTGATGTTATCATGTGAATTGCTTCCAAGATCATAAATTTTCTAATTTTCATACTATCAGCCGAATGGTTTTTAATTTCCTAATTGAAGACTTTCTGTAGTATGCTTTCACACTGCGAATGATACCCAGGTCTAATGGCTACAACTTGCTAGTGCAATTAGCAGGTAAAAAATGAATAGTCAAATTTGTAAGTCAAGGGATATTTAGAGTATGTGTAGTACAATGGTCGATTAAAAGTAAAACTTTTATCTTTTCTTGATGCATTTTTGCATGAAATTCTCTAATTTAGTCAATAAAAATTTGTGATGTCATCCATGCTTTATTGTTAATCCGGTACTCACAAGGTTTCCTGGTGATATTCTTAAAACACCTTGGTTGGTTTGATTTGCCTATAACTAGTGGTGGGAATTTCTCAGATCCATCCGAATTAGTGTACAGTAAAACAGTCAGTCGTTCCTTACTGTGTTTTCCACCAAAGCACTTTTCTCCCATTTACGTCAAAGTTTTATTAGGCACCCTATTGTGGGGTAGGCCCGTCGCATCTGCATTGAATATGTTCTTCTCATTATATCCATCTAATATCCCCTTCAAAAATATTTTCCATTCTTCGACTATTTTTTCATCTACGGCGTCACTTTCGCCAGATATGCATTTAAATGCAATTCTATATTTTTATTTGAACTTTGCCAACAGACTAGCTGAAGCCTGAAAATTTTGCATTCCAAACTTTTCTGCCAGAACAATAGCATTTTCTTTAAATATCACTCCGAAAATTGGAATGCTGGATGCTCTTGCTTCATGAAACCATTGCAGGACTGCCTTATCAAACTTTTCTGATAGACCACATTGAATTTTCTGCCGTTTGGATTTGGATCTCAAACCAAATTTTTGTGCTGCTTCAAGAATTTTCTCTTTGCTTGCTAAAATTCCTTTGAGAGTAGACTCGGGTAGCTGAAATTGTCTTGCGAATTGGACTTTTGTTAGTCTAACACTTTCTTCCCAGTATTCAATAATTTTCCCCTTTTCGTGTGGCGTAAGATGCTTTCGCTTTGATGCCATTTTGCTCTGCTCGTATTCGCCCTGGAATGAGCTCCTACACACAACCATGAATTCTCTAAACATGAACATCTGCTTCCCGGAAGAGGTGAGAGAAGGCTGCTATTGGACAGTTCGCAAGTCACTTGACAACAGATGTTAGGGACAATAGAGTGATTCAGCTCCCGCACTAAGAGCTCCATGAAAGAATATTCGATCTTCCGAGAAACAGTAATCCCCCGCCCCGTTTTTCACACTACAAGTCTATGAGTTTAACATTGCAAACATCAATTAAATTCCGGGTCTGTTATTGACACCAAACTTGTTTTCCCCCACAGAAGGAAAGGCAGGTTCCCCTCCTGCAGATAAAATGTTGAAGGAAAAATTTATCATGTAAAAAAAAAATCGTCGTTAAACAGAAACAACATCGTCTTTAAATAGAATTTTTTTACGTCGAAGGGACCGGGACTGGGAAATATCGTCTTTAAATAGAGATCGTCGTTAAGTAGAGCGTCGTTAAACAGAGATCCAACTGTATATATATATATATATATATATATATATATATATATATATATATATATATATATATATATATATATATATATATATATATATATAGAGAGAGAGAGAGAGACAGACATACATACATATATATATATATATATATATATATATATATATATATATATATATATATATATATATATATACAGTGATTTCCGCTTATAAGAATCACGTTTGTTATTACTGTTTTTGATTCTTATAAGCGGTTGATTCTTATAACCGAAACTTCCCTTTTGACAGGCACACATACACAAATATATACTTGTACATATATATAAACACACAGGCACATATATACATAATTTACCATTAAATACTCTTTAATTTACGTTATTTATCATTTATTAAAATTATTTTTTATAATTTTGAAAATACTCAATTTCTAAACAAATACTATAACTCAATTTCTAGACCTATAAGTAACAACACATGATTAGAAAATCAACAAGAGGCAGCTTCTCTTTGACTACACTTTGGAAGAGCATCATATCTAATTAACAAGTTCTGTTTTTCAGAAAAACTAAGAGTTTTCCTTGTTTTTATCATATTTGAATTCGACTATCAAAAAGTTCTAACACTAACTGGCAATTTTGTTAGAAAACTAAAGTGAATACTAGCGACGTATGCTTATTACAGTCTCAGACGAAGATTCACTTTATAGCTTACGTTTCACGGTTTGATTCTGAATCAAACCGTGAAACGTTTGATTGAGCATCTGGTTCATCTGATTCAACAAAATGAATCCGTTTACGTTTCACGGTTTGAAGTGCTGAATCCACTGTCCCGTTTGCGTAAGTGATGGTGGACACTTCGCGGAAGATTTATGTGTTTCAGGGTCTAGAAATCCGCAACCAGGAAGTAAGTGGTGGGAAAAAAGGAGTGCCTGTCTGGAGAAAAGCGAAATCGGACCCGGGCGGGTTAGATGCCCCTGAGTAAAGCTAATAAGACAGTGTTTAGCAAAAACGTATAAGGAGAAACTCTTATGTTATGTCTAAAGGAATGTATTTTACGACTGTTTTCCACCCCAAAATTTTATCAATCTTTCTTTTCAAAAACTTAAGAAAGAATTTCGTACCTTTTGAGAGTTCAAGTGGCATTTTTTGGAAAAATGAAAGGAAGGCGAAGATTGCAAACTGATTCTTATAACCGGTGGATTGATTCTTTAAAGCGGAAATTTTAACATGGAAATAATACATTTGTTTTTGTTTTTGCGATATTGATTCTTATAAACGGTTGATTCTTATAACCACTGATCACTATAAGCGGTGGTTACTGTATATATATAAATTTTTTTTAAATTTCAGCTAACTGGAAAATTCATCGCACGAAACACTTCTGATTAAATCATCTTCGTAAACACACTTTAATACGAAATAAAATTCAAACGGGAATTATAGAGGCAATATCTCTTAAGTATACTCTACTTAAATAAATGTGCCTTCAATTAATGGATGTTTTTGGTTTTTACGTAATAAATATGGGCAACGAAAGTAGTGGAAATAATCCATATAGATTTGTATCGGTCATTTAGCAATTATACAGGGAAAAAAATCATACACGACAGCTAAAAGGGATGAATTATTTGGAAAAGAAACACTGTTTAGGCAACCATGACTACTGTGTCGAATTTACGTCACTGGTTCACACGAACGGTAAGTCATATATTTGTAAACCAACAGAATGCTTCGATAGGAGTCTTTCTCTGAGACCGTAATAAATCCCCTCCTGCTCTGATATTATCAACGTTGATACCGTTATAAAAATGGATACTAGATGCCTTTATTATTGAAGTCTCCCTTAAACATAACTCTTGAAGTATTCCATCCATCAGTTCAGTTTAGATGGGAGATTCGACTGGGAACTTCATTGCTGTGTGTCAAAGTCCAGGTGATGAATCTGTCCACTAGGCGAGGACATTTTGAAAGGACATATTTTCAGTGATGGTTCATATTTCCAACCATACTTTCGAAATTCAAAATCTATACTGCAGGCAATTCAAACAATCAATTTATAGAATGGCGCTCTCATTTTTCTTGTGGGAATAAAGTTTGTGTTTTGATTGATTATTAGATAAATGTCAGCTGGAGAAACTGTTGTATACTTCATCGACTAGCGAGCAATTGCTTAAGCTGTTATGTTATTATTTGACACCCTTCTGGGAAAAAACAAAATTGAAAAATAAATAACGCTTTTCGTTCCACCATTTTTGGAGGAACATGATCGTTAGAGCATTTCAGTTTGGCAAAAGGAATACCAGGCTTTTAGACACGTCACGAAAAGGTTTGCTTTTTTTAAGTTGTAGTTTTTTACGGTACTGTGTGTGATTTTATGAAACTTTACGTGTCAATAAAAAGAATGAAGGAGAAAAAAGGAATTATCTTTTAACTCTCTCGCTCTTTTCCAAATGGATTTTTATAAAATAGGAGAGAAATTGTTTCTTCAATGCACCCCCTTCTCTTCGTTTCAATTTAGAAGTATCGCTCTTTTCCGATCACACGCTTCTGTATTTCATAACATTCCAATATCAAAACGAAAAAATAAAATTAAAAACTCAGAAGTTTTATTACCCTCCGCAAAAAATAACAATAAATCTCATTTAAAACTGAAAACTCAGAAATTCATCTTTTCAAATTTACGCAGACCAGCGTTTTCCCCCCTTTTTCTTGTATTTCACGAGAAAGTCTTCAGCTTTTCTTCAAATACTTGATCAAATACACGAAATAATAAATCCGGATCCTTTAACTCGCGGCAGCTTCAGCGATACAGAAAGATAAACATCTCTAGAGATCTCAGACTCTGTATTATATTTTGGTCAACCAAAGTCCTTAATGCAAATATTTCTTGTTAACCCAAATAAAAGATATCGCAATATCACAGTTCGTTACCTGTGTTCATGTCAACAAAGAAACACCTTTGATAAGTGGCAAAAATAAATTTCGATTTCATAATCTTTTCCGCTCCATTGTTAAAAAGGCCACACAATCAAGAGAAATATGAAGTATGATATGGTGCAACAGATCATATTATGCCAGATAATGATAAAGGGATATTATATCAATGATATTAATTCAGAATTTTATATATCTCTTTCAAAAGGGATTGCAGTGAACATAAATGCTAAGAAAGATATACAAATCTTAACAGTTTATTTGTACACTAAAGTTTAATGTACTTTCAAATAATTATCCATAATTCTGTTCGCGGCATCAAAACATTAAAGTCCTGTGTAATAAAATATTACAAACATTTTATCTTTATACAATACTAGAGTTTTTAACCGATTTGTACCAGAACTTTGCTTAGTTTTCTCTATAGACATGGGACAAATTTACGTTACTATAAAGCGTGGACACACCACCCTTTTTCCTAAACAACATCTTTGATATTTTGTGCCCCACACAGTGAATCCTAATTTTGCTGTAAAGTTGTATTCTTGACATTGATTTACCGGTGCGTCGGAACAGTAAATTATTCATACGAGTATTTGAATAGTACTTGCATATTCTTAACGTATTGTACGGAGCCTTTGTATCTAGCTTATGTGCATGTATGTAGTACTTGTATGCATTATTCTATCCATCATCTCCTTTTCATGAATTTTTTCATTAATTTCTGTCGTAGTGATCTAATCAGGGCAACCAGTACGTTTAGCGTCACGTGTGCTCTTGCGGCTAGCAACGGAAATCAACAAACCACTTTTAAATCATTCTAAGTGGAAGTGCAGACTCGCCATAATATTTATAAAGCGGATATTTAGTCTCTACCTCTGTCTTACCTTTTGAAAAGTATTGTTTTATCAACACGCGGAACTTGTTTATCTCCATAATACGAGCTGTAACAACAGTTGACCGACTAAAAAGGCTGTCAATCACAGACTAAGCATTGACTACGTTTGCAATCTGACATACGTGCCTTTCAAGCATGCTAAATATGAGAGCGCCAACAATGTCAGAGCAGTGGTGCCATCTTTTCGATTCTTAATATACTTTTCAAACGACCTTCATAGCGTACATATGCAACGGGTTTATAAAACTTTAATTTTTAAATTATAGATTACTACAAGTTCTGACGTAGGATTTAGTTTGAAATATATTAGAACTATCATCGAGTATGTAAAAGTAGTAAATAAAAAAATAACAATATAAGATGACGGGGATTGGGAAGACTAGTGATATTGCAATCAGAGCGCATGTTTGATGAAATATATTTCTCAGATTTCAAACTAGCATACCAGTTTCCAAAAATGTCAAGTCTTCTGTGGGACCAAGCAAAATGGCATTGCAACAGAGGTGTTCATTCCATTTTATAAGACATGACAGATATCAAAATATTAATACTTTAGGCCAATTAGTTCCAAGTAACAGTTTATTAAACAGAACTCCGACTGGTCAATAATACATCATCAATTCGATTTCCAGTATAGGAGAAGTTGTAATGCTTTCTTAGGAAGAGCATTAAGTTGGACACTTTTGCTACCATCGGGGTGAAATGGTAGAACAAGGGCTCAGAAAGCGGCTAAATCACGGTTTGGTTCGTGGAATAGACAGTAGTATTCAAGGAAAATGTAATTGATAATTGATAGAGGTAACTGTAGTAGAATGATTGTCATGAAACGCCCTGAAACAGAAGATAATAGAAGGGATGCCTAGAATCTAATGATGTATTTAAATTTAATGTTAGACATAAAACATGCAACGAATTATTTCTATAGTTTATGCAAATACTTAAAATTAATTTAAATGAAGACTGATTATTCGTTATTCATAAAAAAAAATTTCATGATCTGCGTTTTACAAACTGATGAATCTGGTGAATTATTTCATAATAGATTCCGTAATTTAAATGAACTTTTCTGGGTAACATCAAATATATTTGTAGTTACTTATAATTTGAACTCTTAGGCATGGTTAAATTTCATACATATCTGAATTATTTGGCTTTTTGTTGACAGTAATATTTTTTTCATCTTTGAATATTTTTCCAAATTCAAATATACGATTTGTTCCTCATATTACAAAATTTCGATGTTCAAGTCATATTACCGGAAAATATAAATAACTCAGAAACATACGATATTACATTTCATTTAAAACACTGAAGAATATAGTTTAATATTACAGGTTCCTCTTAAATCTAAGCAAACGTGGGTCTTATTATTTGATTTCTTTCTGTAAAAAGGATCTATATTTACTTGTATTATTGAAGCAAACACAAAATATAATGTAAGATTTAATTAGACTCAGGTTACTTAGAAGAGAATAAAAATTTAAAAAAGCATCAGTATTTCCTAGTACTTTAAATATGATAGTCGATTCCAGATCATAATACTCGTATATAATGACAGTGGGATACAAAAAAAGGACAGTATCGCATATCTGTTTATAAATGCCATATGTTTTTTATACGTATAAAAAGTTATACCTATCAAAGTGATATTTCATATTTTATGTACTTTACATCATTATTCATGAAACAAGAAATACATCAAAATAGCTTATAATTTAGTATGCAAGGAATATATAATATAAAGTAATATACACAATAAAGGTGGGAAAAAGATTTTAATTTGAAATATGTTTACGCACGTAAATATTTAATTTCTGTTCTTGAGAAAGTTTTTTTTCCAGTTTGGGAGCAATATAAACAAAAGTCACAAAAGTGAATACCACAGCAACACAGTAAGAGCTTTTAAGTATTAAATTATACAAAGAACAGCAGGTAATACACACACACACACAGATATATATATATATATATATATATATATATATATATAATATTTTTTTAACTTTTTGCTTATGCATTATTCACGTGACTAAAACCCAAAGTACGAGTGATGTATCAGATTTGAAACCTCATAAACAAGTTTTTTCGGGGACAAAACTTATCTTAAAAGAATCTGTCTCCCCAAGATCCTCCTCTGAGTGACAGACTCTCCGACCACAAAAATGAGCCTCGTAATCTGAGGTTTGATGAGCGAGAAAATTTAAAAGCTAAAACATCCTTAAGCTTGAGATCTCGTACCAGTCAGCCCAGTCATTCATAGGGGAATCACCACACAACTTGATAGTGACATAAATACTCTATTTACTAAGTGTAGGATATTTGCTTCGATAAAATATACCTCTCAGAATTTTTCGAGAGATTTTTAAAGCTGAATCCAAAATACACTACATGTATAGTTATATATATATATATATATATATATATATGTATATGTATATATATATATATATATATATATATATATATATATATATATATATATACGAGTATTGACATATACGTATTTATATGTTTGAGTCTATAAAAATGTTTTAATCATTTTAAACCACTTAATGATATTAAATTGAGATAAATTAAGAATATTTTGTTTCATTTAAGCGATGTTATAACAATTAAATTATCTTTTAAAGTGGTTTTTATTTTGTTTATTTACATATTTTGGCATATTTAGTGAGAGCCAAGAATTCTAGACTTCAGTATAAAAAATAATTTATTTTAAAATTTTCATTAAATACTCAATATAAATTTTCAAAGAAACCCTCATATTAGATTAAAGCGTATTTTACAGTTTTCTTTCTTGAGCTACTTCTCTATTTCACAGAGCTACTATTCTTAAAAGGGAAAAATAAATAAACTGAAGAAGTTTTTCCTCGCTTAAAAATAACAATAAATGTCATTTCAAACTAAAAGCTCGGAAATTCATCTTCTAAAATATAGCTAGACCCACATTTTTATATTTTCCCCCTTTTTTCTTCTGTTTCACTTGAGAGCCGTGCTCTTGGAAGACTGAAGCAAACAGAAGGAATAATAAATCCGGATTCTTTAGCTCCAGGCTACTGGAGAAAGATAAACACCTTCAGAGTTCCTGGCCTCTGTATTATATTTTGGTCTACCACCACCCATAATGCAAATATTTCCTATGAGCCCAGATAAAAGATATTGCAATATCACAGTTCGCCACGTATATTCACGTCAACAATGAAACGCCCTATAAAAGCAGGAGATATCTTCATTTTTTTTCCTTTCTTGTGTGATACACGAATTTAAGGAGTATGAACTTTGATATTATGCTAGGAAATGGCTCATCGGTAGATGAATGCTCAGAGCTATGTAAGAAAGTAACATTTAATAGAAATTTTGACTCCTCAAGTAATCTGCATGAATATCTATTTAGATTTTAACACTGCTTGTCATATTGGTTAAATAGATTCAAAACTGATTCAATTACTGTAGATAACATATTCATATTTTCTGAATCATTATACATATCTGTATAAATCTGTCCAAATCTAAATTATATATACGTGTGTGTATAAAAGAATAATAGTTAATAGATATTTTAACTCCTTAAGTAATCTGCATGAATATATATTTTAAAAGCGCTTGCCATGTTCTCTAAATAGCTTCAAGGAAATGCATTCTATTAACTGAACAATAAAGTTAAAGCAAATATGAAAACTAAATAATTAGATAAGTATCAGGTGTGATGTATTGTGTAATCAGTCTTTCTGAAATTGCTAATCTGTTGTTCACTTAAAGCATGAATGAATCTTTTAACCAGATTTTTTCTTTATTTTAAATGCAAGTACTATGCATGAAAAAACTTATTGGAAACTATTGTGCAATTTTTTTTCAGTATTTTTGAAAACGAAATAAAAAGTCCTCTATCATATTTGATATTTCTTTCTATATTAATAAGCACTGAAAATTTCAATTGCAGAAACTATTATATATAAAAGTTTGAATACATTTTCCGGGAAATTTAAGTTTTTTGTATACTTAACATTATTTTAACAGGATTTGATGATATGCTATTTGTTATTTTTGATATAAAATTCTATTAATGATAAAAGTGTGTTAATACGTACTAATTTTTGACATTGCATATGTTATAAAAGCGGAGAGCGTTGCACAAGCATTCACACATCATAAAAGTTTTTAGCCCACCGCCGTCTCCCAAATGTGTAAAATATTTATTCATTGTAAATGAAGTAAAATTCATGATAACAAGTTCATAATAGAGAAAAATGATACTAGGAGTTAAAAGAATGAATTAAAATTAAGAAAATTTTATTAACTTTAACGTTGTGATGATCAGTGTATAAAAATTAGGTACCTATTAATTAATTACAAATATTTTTTCAACATATTTATCTATTAACTATAACGTTTTTTGTTACTATGTTTTAGCTATACACATCAGCAGAACAATATACTTTAAAGATAGTTCTTTTCACGAATGACTTTTCAATGAAAATCTAAAGTTGTTTTTGTAGCTATAAAAACGTATTTCATGACAGTAAGTTCGGATATCTAAATTAGCGCTAAGAAGTCTTCCGTTTAAATTTCAGTCATCCAGAATAGTATTTGCATTGATTTATAAACGCAAAACGGACCTAACTGTCTCATATCCAAAGCAAAAATAATAATTTTATTGTTTCTAAATTACACATCCTCCTTTTAGGTAAAAATCTCACTACACAAGTACTTCACTACATAGTACTATGCATGAAAAAACTTATTGGAAACTATTGTGCAATTTTTTTTCAGTATTTTTGAAAACGAAATAAAAAGTCCTCTATCATATTTGATATTTCTTTCTATATTAATAAGCACTGAAAATTTCAATTGCAGAAACTATTATATATAAAAGTTTGAATGCATTTTCCGGGAAATTTAAGTTTTTTGTATACTTAACATTATTTTAACAGGATTTGATGATATGCTATTTGTTATTTTTGATATAAAATTCTATTAATGATAAAAGTGTGTTAATACGTACTAATTTTTGACATTGCATATGTTATAAAAGCGGAGAGCGTTGCACAAGCATTCACACATCATAAAAGTTTTTAGCCCACCGCCGTCTCCCAAATGTGTAAAATATTTATTCATTGTAAATGAAGTAAAATTCATGATAACAAGTTCATAATAGAGAAAAATGATACTAGGAGTTAAAAGAATGAATTAAAATTAAGAAAATTTTATTAACTTTAACGTTGTGATGATCAGTGTATAAAAATTAGGTACCTATTAATTAATTACAAATATTTTTTCAACATATTTATCTATTAACTATAACGTTTTTTGTTACTATGTTTTAGCTATACACATCAGCAGAACAATATACTTTAAAGATAGTTCTTTTCACGAATGACTTTTCAATGAAAATCTAAAGTTGTTTTTGTAGCTATAAAAACGTATTTCATGACAGTAAGTTCGGATATCTAAATTAGCGCTAAGAAGTCTCCCGTTTAAATTTCAGTCATCCAGAATAGTATTTGCATTGATTTATAAACGCAAAACGGACCTAACTGTCTCATATTCAAAGCAAAAATAATAATTTTATTGTTTCTAAATTACACATCCTCTTTTTAGGTAAAAATCTCACTACACAAGTACTTCTAGAGAACGTGCAAGGCATGCATTCATTCTGTGAAATAAATTCATTATCTTTAGACTGGATATTGTTGCAATTTTGATTTCAGGGGTTGAGTCATATTTCAGTTATGTGATAAAATGACGAGAAGTACGTACTCGGCTCACATTTTCAATACATTACAAATCTGTAATAATTTTATTGTTTCTGAATTACACATCCTTCTCCAAGATTATAATCTCAATACACAGATACTTGTAGATGACGTACAAGGCATGTATTCATTCTGTGATATAACATCAGTATCTTTAGACTCGATATTGATGTAATTTTGATTTCAGGGGTTGAGTCATATTTCAGTTATGTAACAAAATGACGAGATATACGTACTCGGTTCCCATTTTCAATATGTTATAAATCTATAATGTTTTATTGTTTCTTAATTACACATCCTTTTTCAAGATTATAATATCAATACACAAATACTCGCAGATGAGGTGCAAGACATGTATTCATTCTGTGATATAACATCAGTATTTTAGACTGGATATTTTTAAAATTTGTTTACACTGTTGAAATTTTTGAATTTTTATTTCAGGAATTCAGTTGTAGGGGTTGAGTGAATGACACAACAAAATGACGAGAGAAACATACTCGCTTACCATTTTCAAAATGTTAAACCCAATTTTAGAAGGTTCTAGTTTTTATTTTTAAGGCGTCAACTGTTCGGACACACATTTGCTAAAGCTGTGAGAAAATTGCTTTCATATGCATTTATAGTTCTTTAAATGTTAATAAAAATTAATATTTCTTACACATATTTATTTAGCAGTAATAATCGTCAGAGAGTATTAATAAAATAAACCTAGAAAGACTATGATTTACATTTTATCAAACGCATTAAAACAACAAGAATTCTCCATTTCGAATCGCGAACATTCCACTAGACGAAACAATACCTAACTAAAAGAAATGCGAGCTTATAATATAAGACTTATACCAGCGGATGCATACTTAGCAATATGTGCTATGCTAATGATATTTAAATTATTTATGCGCTTTGGTTAATGGAAATGAAGCACAGGAGCTAAAACAAAGGAAATCGCATTCCCTCTTTGCTACAAAATACTGAAATATTCACCATTAAATGAAATAAAATGGACAACGCAGGTATCTTTTTCCATACGTTTAAAATTCATTTTGGGATGACAGATATATTTAATCTCCAAGAAAATGGAAGAATAAATTATTTCAAGAAAATGTGAATGATAGTTCACAATGCGAAGTAGAATTTTTTTCTACATCCATGATTAATAACTTTTCATATTTTATATCTTAAAAGAGAGCAAAAAGAGGATCAGGGAAAAAAGATCCACTTCAAGAACAAAAAACGCAGAACAGCGACATTTTAAATGATTTTTTCGACAAAATTCTCTGAATGTAAAATTATAATGAGATGCTCTCACGTTTTTTTTTTTCCTCCTTTTTTCTCTCAAACGAACTTTTCCAGGCATCATTTATTATCAATGTTTTCAGTTTGAGTAGTTTTTCCCTCGGTGTTCACCGTCCGCTAATTATGAGCAGTAATGTTTCAAAAAGTAAAAGGTAGAAGATTCGGCATATCTAGCAGGATTTTAGTAATTACGGAAGTTTTTCGTTTTAGAACTATGTTTCATCAATATCAAAGTTCCAGTTTGTGTTCCAGGACCTGTATTTTTAGAGAACTTTCTCTTTCTATATATCACGCCTCAGAAGAGAGGTAAATTATCCTGACAATTAAAAAAAATCTCGTATTCTTGGCAGTGAGCTGAGATTTCAATATCACTACACATAATGTTTATAATATCACCATATTTAATGTTTATAACACCATAAACACCATAACATTATTTAATATCACCATATTTAATGTTTATAATGATTAATAGCGTTTCAAAAAGTAAAAGGTAGGACATTCCGCATATCTAGCAGAATTTTAGTAATTACGAAAGTTTTTCGTTTTATAGAACTATGTTTCATCAATATCAAAGTTCCAGTTTGTGTTCCAGGACCTGTATTTTTAGAGAACTTTCTCTTTCTATATATCACACCTCAGAAGAGAGGCAAATTCCTGACAATTAAAAAAAATCTCGTGTTCTTGGCAGTGAGCTGAGATTTCAATATCACTACACATAATGTTTATAATATCACCATATTTAATGCTTATAACACCATAACACCATAACATTATTTAATATCACCATATTTAATGTTTATAATGTTTAATAGCGTTTCAAAAAGTAAAAGGTAGGATATTCGGCATATCTAGCAGAATTTTAGTAATTACGGAAGTTTTTTGTTTTAGAAGTATGTTTCATCAATATCGAAGTTCCAGTTTGTGTTCCAGGACCTGTATTTTTAGAGAACTTTCTCTTTCTATATATCACACCTCAGAAGAGAGGCAAATTCCTGACAATTAAAAAAAATCTCGTGGACTTGGCAGTGAGCTGAGATTTCAATATCACTACACATAATGTTTATAATATCACCATATTTAATGTTTATAATACCATAACACCATAACATTATTTAATATCACCATATTTAATGTTTATAATGTTTAATAGCGTTTCAAAAAGTAAAAGGTAGGAGATTCGGCATATCTAGCAGAATTTTAGTAATTGCAGAAGTTTTTGATTTTATAGAACTATGTTTATCAATATCAAAGTACCAGTTTGTGTTCCACGACCTGTATTTTTAGAGAGCTTTTGCTTTCTATATATTATGCCTCAAAAGGAAGGCATATTATCTTGACAGTTAAAAAAATCCCGTATTCTTGGCGGTGTGCTGAAATTTCTGTATCATCACATAAAATGTTTATAATATCACCATATTTAAGGTTTTTGACATACAATGTTTAATAACGTTTCAAAAGCTAAAAGGTCGGAGATTCCGCATATCTAGCAGAATTTTAGTAATTACGGAAGTTTTTTGTTTTAGAAGTATGTTTCATCAATATCGAAGTTCCAGTTTGTGTTACGGAACCTCTATTTTTAGAGAACTTTCTCTGTATATATATCACGCCTCAGAAGAGAGGGAAATTATCCTGACAGTTAAAAAATCCCGTATTCTTAGCAGTGAGCTAAAATTTCCGTATCACCACATATAACGTTTATAATATCACCATATTAATATCTATCACATATAAATATTAATATAATGCTTAATAGCGTTTAAAAAAGTAAAAGGTAGGCGATTCGGCATATCTGGAAGAATTTTAGTAATTACGGAAGTTGTTCGTTTTAGAATTATATTTCATCTATGTATAATTTCCAGTTTGTGTTCCAAGATCTGTATTTTTAGAAAACTTTCTTTTTCTATATATCACGCCTCAGAAGAGAGACAAATTATCCTGGCAATTAAAATAAATCCTGTATACTTGACTCTGAGCTGAACTTTCAATATCACAAAATAGAGACAATTAATTCAAGAAGACATGGATATAGGAAAAAACTTACACAGTAATGTACATTTTAAATATGAACTTGTTGAAATTTTGGTACGAGAAACTCATATTTTGTACATGTCGTAGGATGTGATTTTCGTTTTTACAAAAGAGCAATAAACACCGTTTATTTCCAAGTCCCACTATAAACAAACCTTCATTGTAGTGAACACACTTTTATGGTATGTAATAGTACAGTTGGCTCTCTGTTTAACGACGCTCTACTTAACGACGATCTCTATTTAAAGACGATATTTCCCTGTCCCAGCCCCTCCAACGTTATGGGAAAAGTTATTTTTTCACAAATTCTGTTTAAGGACGATCTCTACTTAAGGACGATTTTTCACGGTCCCTTGAAAGTCGTTAAACGGAGAGCCAACTGAATTAGGATTGCTAAATATTGTGTTTAATAGCATTAATTGTATATAATGTTACATATAATGTTTATTAGCATTTCAAAAAGTAAAAGTAAAAGGAGATTCGGCATATGTCTAGCGGGATTTTTATAATTAAGGAATGTTTTCGATTTAGAACTATGTTTCATCAATATCAGCTTGTGTTTCAGGACATGTATTTATAATGAACTTTTTTTTCTAAACATCCCGCCTCAGTACAAAGGCAAATTTTCCTGACAGTTAAAAAATCTCGTATTCTTGGCAGTGAGCAGAAATTTCAGTATCACCCCATAAAGATAATTAATTCATAAAGACGTGAATATAGGAACAAACTTATACAGCATTAGATGTTTTAAATATAAACCTCTCGAAAATTTCGTAAGAGAAATTCATATTCAGTATGCCGTAGAGTATTTTGCTATAAAATGTTTTTTTTTTCGATTTTATAATTGAGTAACAAATATTATAATTAAGTCACGCAATAAACGAAGTCTCATTGTAGTACATTAATTTTTATAGTATGTAATATTATGATAATTATATATAATACTATGAATTTTTATATATGGATTATGAATACTTTTTGAAAATATTCTTAAATATTCACAATAAATAATTTTTAATTGGTTAGACTTCATTATGGCAGGTGTCTCCTAGCATTTCATTGAGTGGTGGTGTGTCCTTTCATGTCTACCGGTCTCTACGTATATATGTGTCAATTTGATATTAACCAAGATATGAGGCATGGGCGGTTTTTAATGGTTGATCAGTTGATAATGGGCTGTAAATAGAGATTGTCTATATCAAATTAAGGCAATGGTGCGACCATATGTTATTCTTTGGTGAGTTAGAGGTGTTTTCATGTCTATACAGGGTTCCCACCTATATCTGTTACACCCCCTTTAACTTCTAAACGGTGACAGATTAGGCCATAAAGTTGGTGTCTAGGTATAGTAAAAAGGCTATGCGCTACTCGATAAGACAAATTACAGCGCCATCTATTGCCAAATTTTGGAATTAGCGTTTTTATCTCAAAAACGGTCCGAGATACGGGAAAACAGTCAATCACAAAGTTATTTAGCATTATCTATTTAGTAAGAAAAGACACATTGCGCACATTAATACTTAAAACAGAATGTAGTAAATGAACATTTGTTTGGTCACGATTTCGAAAATTGTCATGACATAAAGAGTGGAAGAAAGAAACTGAGACACTTCCCTATCTTCCGGATCATTTATTTATGTTTTTGAAAATGTTCTCCATTAGTCATTATACACATTTGCACTCTAAACTCGATTTCTCGCTGCACATTGTGCAACATCCACTCTTTATGACATGACTAATTTCTAAATCGTGACCAAACAAATGATCATTTTCTACATTCTGTTTTAAGTATTAATGTGCGCAAGGTGGCTTTTCTTACTAAATCGATGATGCTGAAAAACTTTAAAATTGCCCTTTTTTCCCGTATCTCTTACCGTTTTTGAGATTAAAACGTTAATACCAAAATTTGCCGATAGATGGCGTTGTAAGATGCCTCATCGAGTAGCGCACAGCCTTTTTGCTATACTTAGACACCAACTTTATGTCCTAATATATCACCGTCTAGAAGTTAAGGGGGGCTGTAACGGATATAGGTGGGAACCCTGTATATGGTGGTGCTATTTTAATACTAGCGTTCATTATGGGGTTGAAGAATGTTCAGCGTATGGTAAAGAATGGGAAGAGAAAACTCGGCATAATGCTAGAGGGCTAATATAGTTTCCTAAATTAGGTTGCATATACACTCATGGACAAAAAAATTTGCGCACCAAGAAGGAGTCGTCAAAATGAAACGAAATTTTACATACGTAATGACTACTTTGATATAAGTAAATGATAAGAAAATCAAAGAAAAAGGATAATTTATTTCAGAGAAAAAGGCAAAAGAACGGAGGAGTTAATACTCCGTTGGACCCCCTCTAGCGCAAATGCACGATGCGATACGATCGGGCATTGAGTCATGCAAGTTCTGTATGATGTCTTGAGACATTTCGTTCCATATTTGCTGTAACCTTGCCTGTAGTTCGTTCAAACTCGTGGGATGCCCAACTCGTCGTCCCAAATGATCCCAGATATGCTCGATTGGAGACAAATCTGGGGATCGAGATTGAATCTGGATTCGTCGCTAAAGACAACCTGGTTCCAATCCGCTGCAGTCCAGTTTCCTCGTGCGCGGCAAAACTCCAAACGGAGGCGTCGATGGGTGGGCGTCAAGGGCAGCACACGTAATGGGCGCCGCGATACCAACTGTCCTTCAGCCAGGCGCCATCGTATGGTTCGAGAAGACACAGAGGCCCCTAGTGAAGGTGCTACCTGTGCCTGGATGGCGGCTGATGAAGCAGTTGGCTGTACGCGTGCATTTCTTACGATGTCGCGGTCTTCTCGACGACTGGTCTGTCGAGGGCGTTCTGAGCCTGGTCTTCGTGTACATGACATCTCTCGGGTCCACTGGTCCCAACACCTCCTCACAACACAATCAGAGCGGCCTAATTGACGAACTACTCGCCTAGATGACCACCCAGCTTCCATCATCCCGACGATTCTCCCCCTCTCAAACTGCGACAACTGCTTATATTGTCTTCGAACACGGCGTAATGGCATGTCTATCTCAGCTCTTCTTTTGTAAATGATTCAGCACACTCAAACAAGCTTTAGTTACCTGTTTTATACTCCACAGAGTACGATGTTCAACGCCCTCTACCGGCTATACGTAATGCGCAATCACGCTGCATTTCTAATCATTTGCATATCTCCCCGACATGTACCTTCATTGCAAGTTTCGTTACGATCCCGCAATTATTTCTTGGTGCGCTAATTTTTTTGTCCATGAGTGTATATATATATATATATATATATATATATATATATATATATATATATATATATATATATATATATATATATATATATATATATATATGTGTGTGTGTGTGGGGGGGGGAGTGTTAAAGGTTCAGAAAGAGTGTCACTTAGTGTAACAACTATTTATTACCTAACAAAGTACGTTACACACGGTACACAAAAAATTTTTAGGAAAAACATGGGACAATAACGCAAAACCATGCATTAGGGTCACCATCTTGGCTTTTACTGAAGTTTCTTTCTGGCTTGCCACGAGAGGGCACTGTTCTTGGGTGAGCAGTGTTCAGCTGTACTACAAGGAGCCGTTACACACACACACACACACACACACACATATATATATATATATATATATATATATATATATATATATATATATATATATATATATATATATATATATATATATATATATATGTCCATTAGTAAAACCCAGTTCAAAAAATCATTGTACGGATTTTAAATGGATAGGTTAATAAAACCAAACAACATGCGTGTAAATAAGTCTGAGAAAAATGTAAATAGCTCAGAAAGAATACTACAAAATATCCCAAATGATGAGCATATTATAATTACCGAGGGTTATTTCATCATTGGAAGCAGCTGATACGTAAGAAAAGAGAGAGAAAAAAACATTTTTTTTTCAGCTCCCTCCCTTGACTAAAGCGATTGCTCGAATTCAAGTTTTTAATTTTTGAAAAGCAAAATTATTTCGCTTTCACGGATGAAAAGACAAAAGTGAGTGGAAAAATAATTTTTATTACCAATATCACAGAAAAAAAGAACTTTCGCACTGGGAACATCTCGAGTGAAATGCTGAAAATCACAAAATAATTTTTTCATCGAACGAGGAGGTTTCAATTTTTTGTTATGTGTTTGATAGCATTGAACAACGGAATGTAAGAGGAATTTTTAAGCAATATTTCTAGAAAGTGTAAACCCAATATGTTAATCGCGTTATCAAATAAAACAATGCCTAAAATATACTGAAAATAATGTAAACAATATTTTGTGCATTTTATTTATTTTTAAATTATGTGTTAAGTCTCGAATGCACCAGATTTTCCTTTACGAAATTTGATTATCCCTGAACACGGAACATATAAGTAATTGATTAGATTATTTTGCAATTTTAATCGTAATCCTCTGCTTAGTCAAGATTACGACTTCCCGTGTGAAGGCCTTCGAAATGTAAGTTTGTATGTTAGCTTACAGAGTAACCTGTATTGTCAGGAATCAATAGCTAGAAATTCGAATAAATTATGAGTTTTTAATATTGCTATCATTTCAGATTTGTCAAGGAAGTATTTGGTAGCATGACCCAGCTTTTATCTGGTCATGACTGCTTGGCTAAACCTCTGGGCCACTTGAAAATTCTACCGAGTCCTTTCTGCCCTATTTATGATAAACCACAAAGTATAGAAATTTTCCACCTTGAGATCTGTGAGTACCATTTTAAATAATAATAATAATAATAATAATAATAATAATAATAATAATAATAATAAGTTTACAAAGAGTACAGCACGGTATACAGACATTTTTTAACACTTTAATAATTTTACTGTTAACTAAAAATACTCTACATCTACCGCTTTACTAAACGTGTAAAATACCGCCCCTCTTAGTAAATACGCTACTGGCCAAAAGTACTACAAGTTTTAGAAATCTAACATTTTTTCAAGAATAAGCCCCCCAAAATAATATTTTTTCAGTGAAACTGGTATTTTTTAATGTCAGTATGTTAAATTAGTTTAAAGATAATATATAATTAAGGTATTGAACAAAAATAATTATTTTATTTTATAAAAAATAGCATACAAAAAGTTTACAGGTTATCAGAAATTGACACCCATTTTTGTTCCCCGGAATAAAATGAAATAAATAAACAATTTCAAGTTCTTCTGGGCAGGAAAGATAATAAATGAATACAATTGAACCGAAAAGCATTTAATATGTTGTTGGGCCGCCCCTGGCTTTGATCACAACAGCCACTCTTTTAGGTATGGAATCTACAAGGTTTTGCAACACTAGGCTTTGCATGAGTCCAGCCAGCCTGATTCGTACAGCAAAACACCCAAATAGCCAAATGGTGTGGGACTGCATGTCATATAAGTCAAATGGACGACTCCATTTTGTACAGGGAACTATGAAGAGTGACTAGTATATTAGTGTGCTGAAGGATCGATTGCTGCCTAGTTCTCATGACATGTTCCCAAGGCAGAAATGTGTATTTCAACAAGACCTAGCACCCTGCAATAAATCGAAAAGGCAAGAAAAACTTTGAAATTAAATTAAATTTCATTAGAGTTCAATTCCGAACTCTAAATCGAAACATTCCTTATTTTAGATTAAGGCTGAATTTGCAAAACATGGTATTGATGTTCTCCTGTGGCCAGGAAACTCGCCAGATTTAAATTTTGTTGAGAATTTAAGGAGTATAATTGGAAGGAAAATATCTCAAAATCGTCCCAGAACAAAACGAGAAATTCAGGAAACAATAATTAAAATTTGACACCATGAAATACCGAAGGAAGTGTTGCAAAACCATGTGGATTCCATGCATAAAAGAGTGCCTTCAAAGCCAGAGGCGGCCCAACAACATGTGCTCAACAACAAATGCTTTTCGGTTCAATTGTACTCATTTATTATCTTTCTGCTCAGAAGAACTTGAAATTGTTTACTTATTTCATTTTATTCCGGGGAACCAAAATGGGTGTCGATTTCTGATAACCTGTACATTTTTTGTATGCTATTTTTTTATAAAATTAAATAATTATTTTTGTTCAATAACTTAATCATATCTTGTCTTTAAACTAATTTAGCATATTGACATTAAAAAATATCAGTTGCATTGAAAAAATATTATTTTTTGAGACTTATTCTTGAAAAAAATGTTAGATTTCTAAAACTTGTAATACTTTTGGCCAGTAGTGTATTTACTAAGAGGGGTGGTATTTTACACGTTTAGTAAAGCGGTAGATGTCGAGTATTTTTAGTTAACAGTAAAATTATTAAAGTGTTAAAAAAATGTCTGTATACCGTGCTGTACTCTTTGTAAACTTTTTATTATTATTATTATTATTATTATTATTATTATTATTATTTCAAATGGTACTCACATTTCTCAAGGGGGAAAATTTCTATACTTTGTGGTTTATCATATTGACATTAAAAAATATCAGTTGCATTGAAAAAATATTATTTTTTGGGGCTTATTCTTGAAAAAAATGTTAGATTTCTCAAACTTGCAATACATTTGGCCAGTAGTGTATATGTTTGCTCACATTGTTATCATCGTAACTTTAATTTTATTGTACATATTGAATTGTTGTACAGTGTATGATTTGCATTTTTTACTTTTTTTAATATACCCAACAATACCGAGATTTAAGGTATGATAATCTACATAAATTCACGGCTTACCTCATTTACATGAGGCACTGCATCCCTAGCCATCGTGATTAGAGAGGGCAGATAGTAAAATTTTCATTTCTTGTTGAAGTTACTAGCTGTGTGATGATTTATATGAAACTTCGTTTTAACATATTAAACTATCAATTTTTAATTTAGAAATTAAAAACACGCTAAATGACAATATATAATTTTAAGATTGCCAAAGATTAACAATCAAAATTATCAAAATTTCAAATTTACAAAAGCTACAAAAAAAAAGGGATTAGTAAAAGTATAACTAGCGTGAAGGTAAATTTTGTTTGGTAAAGATTATTTTTTTTTAATCATATACATTCCTTTTCTATATTTTCATATTAGTAAATGTGTTGAATTATTCATTCATTTTATTTTTTGGAGGCTTTTCCATGCATTTACATAAACCAAGGTGGTACACTAGTCAAATAATTACATCAACTATCATTCTTAAAAAAAAAAAAGGTTGTATGAGTTTTTTTTCTTTGCTTTTTCATAGAACTTAGTAATGGATAACAGAAGCTGGTATGTATCTTTAGACGATCAAGGGTTTTTTAAAGCATGTAAGTGAATATAAACTGTAAATAACCTCTGGTTGACAGAAGGTAAAACAGCTAGCATAAATAATAATTGACAGAAAACAAATTAAACTCTCGCGTAGAATTAAATAACAATCTCTCATTAATACACACGTGTGTTTTGTTAATAAAATATTTTGTGCTTTAATCTTTTTTTTTCCTGATGAATAAAATTTTAACGTTTAGAAACCAACATTAGAATCACATATTTCTATTATTTTCTTAATTTTGAGGTAAATTTTCATTTTGTAACTTACTCATATTTTCAAAACCTTAATTCTGTAAAGTAAACTTACAAAATAAGGTTTCGTTTTCAGTCGAATGCATTGCATTTTTAAATTCTATAATGGTATGTTTGTTGAAAGCAAATTACAAAAGAGTAGAATAACAAAACAGTTTAATTACAAACGATGTCTAGAACGTAAATTGGCGAAACAAAAACACAACAAGGTTGCGATAGAAAGAAAAGCCTTCGACAAACCTGTTGGCCATTATTAAACGTAAATTAATAACAATCTTATTTATTTTCATGTTCTAATTTTTCTAGAAATGAAATGCAATACATGAAAAGAACTATATCATTAATTTAATTTATGTTACTTTAAAAGAAATATCAAAATAAGTCATTGAAGAGATTGAAGAGTTTTAAATATATGTTTATTGACAGGGGGAATTGAATCCCTTTCCTTAGATATCAGGTCACATAGTTTATTTCAGGAGTCCTTTGCGAGGAAAGAATCCTCCCCCACGGGGGGGGGGGGGGATTGGGACCATTATCCCGAAAAATGTGATGTCCTGTATATTATGTACAATCTGTAAAATTGAAGTTTGTTTTTAAATTAATTTGCGACTTTCAATGAAATTTATAGAATGTGACAGAATAAAATCGGTCCTTGAACATGCAGCTTTATTTTTTGTCCATTAACTTCATTTCTTGTGTGTTCCCATTAACTTATAAATGCGTATATATATATATATATATATATATATATATATATATATATATATAAAATCATACATGCATACATACATATACATATATATATATATATATATATATATATATATATATATATATATATATATATATATGTATATATATATATATATATATAATAAAATTTTAATTAAAATTAATTTTATGCAGGTTTTGAAAACTATCAACATTTTCTACTGATATTAAATTTGTAAAATTTACTATAAAAATTATCCAAATAAATGTATATGTATGAATCTATATGTATATGAAAAAAAATCAAAGACTTTCAGTGCTATATGCATATTTTTGGAATGCCTCTTTTGAGTTAGACAGTCTTGTGAAGAGGGGAATGATATTTAGAACTATTGTGAAGAGGGAGGGGGAAATGGAGAAAAAGGTTTAAGAACCACTGGTTTATACAATTTGTATGTGTAAGTATTGAAATATATACACGAAATTCTAGTTCTGTGAATTCTTGGTAAATATGTCCATACCCGAAGTAAGAAAAAATTCCAAACATTGTGCGCCCAGACACCAATTTCTGATCAACTTTAAAAATTCCTAAGAAACTGTTTCTGAAAATATAGATGCACGTAGTAGTTCATATTGATTTAGAATTTTAAAGTTCTCTCTTATCATATACCCGTCCAATACATAACAAGCAACTGTCCAAAGCGAACTATCTTTTCGATATTCTCCATCAAACCGTAGTTTCTCTTTCTATACGTACATGTAGTAAAGAGAGAGTAAGTCTTTTTTTGAAAAGTGACACACTTCTAAGAAATGTTGACGTGTTTGGAAGTAACAATGGACGCAACTGAAAGTGGTCGGATATAAAATTAAATGACAACTGAAGAACCAGATGTTCAGAAATGGGGCTTCGAAAAAAAAAAAAAAACTGAGCAAAATAAAATATTTTTGCTCTCAGTAGAGAAATGCGATGTTTTTGTTGTGGAAATAGAATAAAACGCTGTTCAGTATATTTTATAGAATATATTGCAGAAAATGTCAAAAGAGCGGAGATGAGAAAAGTGTTGAACAAGAAATTCATCGTATATAGATAAGAGTTAATAAATTAGATCTGTCATTTAAAAAAATCCAAAACCAATTTTGAGGACATATCTAAGAGTTGTTCCATTCCACTTATAAGAAATGATTTTATGTTAGGCCTTTATTGAACATAAGAAAATTTCTTGTCATATCCACTCAAAGCTTAAGAGGGGGAAAAAAACTGCAACTGAAATGTAAAAGAAAAAAGAAAATTAATGGTCAAGGTATATCTGATCTTCAATTTTATCCTGAAATGCCGATATAATCAAGTTTGTATGAAAATATCGACTGCGATGATACAGTATTGTGTCAGGTCTGATTTTACCCTCTAGGTCAAAAATTGTTGCCTAAAAGCTGTAGAATTCTGTTATGAAGTCGACATTCAGTATATCCGTACACACCTAGCTAATAAAATGCCTGAAAAGCTTAAAGAGCCTGCAACATTATTTAATTATTTGAATTGCTACTTTGAGAAAAACACACATTATCTCAAATTATAATTTCTCTTATGCAAGATGACCGTTCATCCCTCGAGTTTCATAAGATGACCATAGTGCATCCGCATCCAACCACCTCGTAAACAAAGGATTTATTTTTTAGTTTAAAGTACAAATAAACTACTTTGAAATTCAATTTTGTTTGACAAAATAAAACATATATTTTGAGATTCGTGATAGAAAAGGAAATTGCAGCAGTATTTTAAAGAGAGCAAAAAATAGCCGTTATTTGAGTTTTATTATACATCCGTTGTTACATAATATATTAAATATCGTTAAAAAATTCTCTGAGTTAGATAGATTTATCAATATATATATATATATATATATATATATATATATATATATATATATATATATATATATATATATATATACACACACACACAAAAAGTGTGTTAATAAAAAGATCGAACTTTTGTTAAAAAAGCTGTACTGTTCATTTATCTAACATCAGCAAAAGGTAAATTAACATCACAAACAACAATCATAGATTCAAAAAACTTCCGATTATTGCTTTATTGCATTTTTCCAACATTTTAAGATAATCGTTTCCCTACAGACTAGTTCACATACATTCTTTAAGAAGCTATGACAATTTTAAAGAATGTCCGTCACAGTTACAATACCTATATATTCAATACGTTCTCAGTTACATGTTAGATATAGCGCTCACTCCTTTCAACAACGTCATATCTCAAGAAACAAGATTTTTCAGGAGAGTGATTTGAAAGTTTAAAAGTACATTGAAATGTATTAAAAACAAATTTTATTTCTGCTCTCTAGAGGCTAAATATTAAGCAGTGAGATATGACGATCTTGCAGTGATATACTACTCTTTCAGGGCATTACTAAAAACCGCCGATTTTTTAGATATGACGTTGTTGAAAGGAGTGAGCGATATGTCCTGTGAAGAGAGGTTATGATAAATATCCTATAGCAGACTGAATAGCCTAAAAAGTAAACACAGAACATAGAACTTTATCACAGTGAGGGTAAACTGTAGTACTAGGGACAAAAGGAAACTCGAGAGATTTGAAACTTGCATCCCCGAGTTCGTTTTTGGGATACATTTGGTAGATCACAGTTCTCTAAGACTAAATAAAGCTTTAGGGAAGACTTTCACGAAGTCTTCAGTGGTATGACGTCATACGGTAAGATTGCTGACTTCGGGGACATAACGGAGACCGTATAGCCCCGATGTCCCCGGGATTTTTAAAATCTCACATAATCGAGTATCCTTGCGGCCCTGCGACTCCCAACGCGTGAGGGGCACGTGGGATCGTCCCGAAAGCTCCGTGTTTCTTCGATCGGTAGCGGGGGAAAATAGGTAAGTTCGATAATCTGACCTCGCCGCTTTCACGATTAATTCGAAATCGGTATCAACGCTGTATTTTCGGCTTTCTGGGACGAGGACTTTTGAAGTAATAAACCTTTTTCTTGAATAAGAAGCGTCTCTGGTGCTATTTT
Source organism: Dolomedes plantarius (assembly GCA_907164885.2). NCBI lineage: Eukaryota > Metazoa > Arthropoda > Arachnida > Araneae > Dolomedidae > Dolomedes > Dolomedes plantarius. Next base: position 92,406,224 of record OU015501.1, read on the forward strand.
TTGCCTATGAGGTGCTGGAGAAGCGATAAACTCGTACGGCTGTTTCGCTGACGTCATCGCTTTCTCGGGTAACTTGAAACATGTTTCCCCTTGTTCGTTTTTGGGATGCATTTGGCAGATCATAGTTCTCCAGGACTAAAAGAAACTTTCGGAAGGACCAGGAAGCTATAAGAAGGAGCGCCACTTCTATTTGGAATTCCCTAGAAAAATGGAACAATTATGGTCGCTCATTGGCAGATGGCACGACATGTGACGAAACTACCTTTTTTTTTTGAATGAGTTGTATGGATATGTGTTTTTGAAAATTGTTTAACAAATTTTAAAATTTATTCTTTGTACAGATATGCCTGCACGTTTTGCACCTGCAATGGGTAGAGCTTAACACGTCTCACAAAAATTCCAAGCCACTTGTTTTCAGTACTTCCGTAGAGGTTTTCCTGTACAGTTTCTGTTCTCTGTTATAGCGCATACAGATTGGCACGGAGTTCTCTGCATCTGCCAGTGATTAATGTTCTTTCTGTACCCTGTATATGCGCTGATCTTCTCCTCTAGCGGTCCGTATGCATAGCATCAAAGGCGAACTCGAGGTCCCGGGGGTCAAATGGTGATAGTGGAGGCGGGGGACACTAGATCAAGAAACACGAAGACTTTGGCGGCTTGAATGGGGGGGTTCTAAATAGGGGAATATCTGGAAGACACGTGTTCATTGGAATGGGGGTGGTTCTAAATACCGTGTCTAATGTTACCGTGACTAATGTGATGACAGGAGTCGGGGATCTGCAGGCAGAGAACTCTGCACCAATCTGTATGCACCATTAGAGGATGAAGAAAATGGGAGGAGATTTAAAACTTATTCTTTGTACATATATCCCTGCACGTTTTGCACCTGCTATAAGTAAAGCTAAACACGTCTCACAAAAAAATTGCAAGCCACTTGTTTTCAGTACTTCCGTAGAGGTTTCCGTACAGTTTCTGTTCTCTGTTAGAGGATGAAGAAATGGGAGGAAATGAAGAATTCAATACATTTATCCATGCATAATAAAAAAAAGCCCTGGATTCTTGTTAACAGTGTCTATCTAAATAACCTACTTATCATCGAAAATTGCAAATCTTCTAGGAAAGGAGTGGCCGAAAGATTAAGATAAATGAACATAGAAATGCACTAAAATGTGATAATGCCCATTTTCCACAGCTTGGCAAGGAGCCCGAGACATTTAATTATAAATATTACATTTTTTTAACACTTGAATTATATTCCTATAACATGGAGAAAAATTGATGAATAATTATAACCAATACCATTTAAAAATAAAAAGTGAATAACTATATTCATTTTTACGTCCATTTCTATATTTGCCTTCTAATTACATAGCTCAAATAAACTTAATTGTTCTCCGAAAAGATCATTAGATGCTTCTAATGACATGGGAGGAGAAACTCATGTGAGAGTCTAAATTTTATCATTTCAAGTTTTGGTTGCGAAAACTGAAAGTTAAGCGTAAGGTAACGAAATTTACTTTTTGAATACATTAATACACTATGCTTGCAAAATAATTTTGCAACATAGCTTGTACAGTAATGCATTTATAAATAAATTTATGATCATTTTCCTCAAATATTTTTATTAAACCAATTTAGCAACACACGACCATTCCCTCCTGTACATGTCCTTTTTTTTTAAGTACATCAGAAATAAAATTCAAAACAGATGTTATGCAATTTCAAAAGTTAGGGGAGATAATCAGAAAAAATTGTTTATTTCGCAGCATTAAGTAAATTGTTAAGACTGAAAACCTTCTCAAACAGTTGAACCAATCACGTATATCCGAAGAAACCTCAAAATCCCTTTGAATTTAATGAAATTTGGTAAACAGAAAATATCTAGACCTTCTTTGAATCGAATTGCATTAAATGAATTTGCCAGAGGACGCATGAAATACTTAAAATAATCGCTTAATTTATATACGCGTTAGAATAAATATGTTAGATATAGACACTTAAAGAATAAACATGTAAGAGAAAAACTTTAAAAATTGGTTTTAACAGAATCTTAAATTATTGAATAAGGACATGATTATTCAAGAAGTAAAAAATAAATTAGTTCCAAAGAAATATCAGTTGGTAATGAAAATGAAAAACTTTTTTTTTAATAATACAGTGACGTAGGCAGGGGGTCAGAGGCAGTGACGCAGTCATGGAAATGATCATGGAATCCTCTGCGCCTAATCCTAAAAATCGGTCGATGAAAATTAATTCCAAGGTATATGTTCCTTACACGCCCGAAACAAACCCCCTTGATTACGGTAGGAACAGTGGTGAGAGGGACAGCTGTCTCTCCCCCCTCCCCTTGAAAACCTACGCCCTTTTGGACATCATTTTAGAATTTTTGACAAAAATTGACCATTAATGAAGGTTATTTTGAGACATTTAGAACTACGAAATAGTCGATTTGGCCCACCGTTTGTGTGTTATGAAAACGAAGAACCCAGAAAATTATAGAAATATATTCACTAACCTTAAGAAGAAAAAGCGTATTTTTTATGTAAGATCATAACGTTTGGATTTCCTCAGCCAGTAGAAAAGAAAGCTATTACTTAATTACTGCTGAAAAAAACCATGCGAAACTAGGTATTTTTTGCGGTTTAAGTTTTCTTACATATTTTTAAAGCCTGCAACTTTATAAGAGTTCCAGCGAGTGCAGGTATCAGATGACCTTAAGATCCGGTGGTACTTTCTTCTCTACCCCACCAAACCCAAATAAAGAGGTCGGAATCAAGTGTCAAGAACATTGTACACGTATTCGTGGTCTCAACAGGCCTTCTATTTCGGTTGTCTGTCGGGTGTATATTTTTAACCCTACAAGGGGTCATGTTTGTGTGAGATAAGCAGCTTGACTTATTCATGCAATACGTAGTGAAAAAAAAATCCTGCCCTGTGGTTCGGGTTTCCCTTGGGCTTAGAAAACACCCGTTGTCTATGGAAGTTCAGTAATGAAATTTTTACCCTACCTCCATCGCAAAAGCTAATTGAATGGAATATCAAATCTTGCACAAAAAAAGTTGCTGATACCTGATGAAGACCAACATCTTGCACTTCCATGGCATCCATCTTTCAACATTATATTAGCTTTAATGACACGCATTTGAATACATACGCAGGTTTTGAGTCTTGATATTTCTAAATGTGCAGTAAAATATTTAATGTCTTAAGCACATACATACCCGAATCTGTAATTTCATCTCTCCTACTCTGTTTAACCAATAAATAAAGCATTGTAATAAATGTAGAGTCGAACAGCCGACTCAAAATATCTTCTTTAAATTGCACATTCACAAAAGGAAATCTTCAAAGCAAGGACACCCATTCCATTTATCTTCTTAATGCTGAAGTTTTGAAACTACAATGAACATTAAAAAATTACCCAAACTTAAACTTAACTTTTTTTCACTCTGTATTCTGTGCTTCTAATGTCCCCCATTGTTCATTAAAATACGATAAATGTATTCCGTAAATTTTGTTCATAAAATATACATGCTTGTTGGAAAAAAATAATGTGTATATATTTCACTTTTCATTTGGCAGAGAGGTGCATGAGAAAAGAGCGAAGAATAAGTACCTCGACTTGAAAAAAAAATGTTTGGCTATTGTTCGAAGAGTGCAAAAAACCCAGGAGATAGTGATAATAACTGTTGTAAGATAAACTTGCAGCCACATGTTTCATCATAAATCATGGCTGAAACATTAGTCATACCGAAGGATACTGGTAAGGGCATGTGGTCATACGTGATTTAATATCTTAATCTTCCTTACTCAATTAGTTTTATGAGCATTTCAAACATAAATATCGGCTCGTGCGAAAACTTATTGCTGTATATTGCAATATTTTCCCAGCTTATGCATTTTAATGTCTTCTCAGTATTTTTTAAATGCTATCCATCAAAAAATTTCTGCAAGATTTGCGAAATTTTTTTCAGCATTATAATAGGTCGTACGAACCTGCGTCTCTAGGACAGAAATAAATAGACCAAAAAACAGAGAGTCAGCTATTCTGGCATCTATTTTTATATGCATCCTCACAGTATCTTTCAAATTGAGGGAGAAACGTTTATAGCACGCATATTCAGGGTATTTAATCATTATAACAGTTCCTGATTGTTCTTGAGTTTGCGGTGTTTCATTCCTGAAATCTTTTACCTACCCATTTATTGAAGTTAATTTAAGAAAAGCTGTGAAGTGAGGTAACTTTCACAAAATTAGATGTTAAAGAAACTAAAATTGAATATTTAGCTATTTATGCCGACTCCAACACGATCAAGTAACAAGTTTCGTTTAATTTACTTGACTTCATAATTCATGACAATGCCGTATTGAAGCTAAAATTTGTCCACCGTATAAAAATGACAGTGCCAAAAAATAAGGATCACTGTTTATCAAAGAAGGTGACTTTAGAGAGATTTTTGCACCAGAATCTGTTAACAATACTCCCTTTGAAAGAGGTATAAAAAATGTTCATGTTTCAAACTAAATTTACTAAAGAAAACTTGTTTAATACATGTTTCAAATAGTTCTGATGTTAAAAATCGGAAATGTTTTATAATAGAGAGCAATGACCAAATTAGACTGAATTTAATTTGAAAGAAACTGGAGAACAGATTTTCTATAGCATATCTGGTTCGCAAGTGTTTCTTCGTGAGTACAGGACAGTAACTGTTAAAATGTAATTTGATCTTTTGTAATGTAATCTTTTATAAACTTTCATATCAAATAGTATTCACTGTTCCTACACTGTGCTTAATGTTTTAGATGGATTTCGTCTCATGTACAGCTTCAAACTACGATAATCGGATCACTGGAATATAACCCTATTTGGTTGAACAAACAACGAATTGGCCATGGCAAAGGAGATTAAATTGATCCAGTCGGTTTACAAATGCACAACTGTGGTTGAATTACGCGCTGAAAAATTACTCATGGTGAAGCGGGCACAACTGATAGTGAAACTAGGGGAGCAATAATTTAGAGCTGCATTAAGGTTATCCATTTACTCATCATCTTTTTTTAATCAAAACACGACAAGAGTAATTTTTGTTATCATGCTTTCAAAGTTTAAAATGTGTCTATTCCATATATGCAATTTAACTTTATACACTCAGCCAAACTTTATGAAATTTATCTCAACTTTTCATCACCTATAATTGCCTTTAAATTCTACAATTTCAGATTTGACATTTCCCCTTAATTTATCGGCATGTATTCAATTCAGAAAACATGTAGTATATCCTATCACACTGCTGAGAACGTGTTTTACAATCTTCAACTTAATTTCAAAACTTCTTTTAACATAAATACAAAAGGAACGGCTTAAAGAATAGTAGAGAGTGAGTATATATATTTAAATCATTATACCAATATTAATTTGCAGTTTTATTTTAAAAGGTTTAATTCTTAATTACTGACAGTAAAAAAATGTCTTAGCACTACATGCAAATGAATCTGTTAACTATTACACAAAATTTTACTCAAACATAACTCAAGTTATTGCACTGAAAGGAATTCTCAAAAGGATATTATTGTTAAAATATCCTAAAGCATGAAGAAGCTACAAGTTGAGAAAATAAATTGTGTTCAGCTTAAACCCTGAAAATTCTCAAATAATTTTCAAATAAACTATCCAATCAAGTGAGCAGAGAATTTTTGTTGCCAGCACTTAATCATAAAATATTGACTCAATATTTTCTCATTATTAACAAGGAGGATAACTTTTAATTTCCCCAAAGGTTTTGCTCTAAATTTACACAGAGGAGCTTCCAATTAACATTCTTCCGTAGCTCGTAACTCAAAAGAAGATTTTTAAGTTCTTGAGTAAGCCTATTAAAATTATTCTTCTTCGTCAATATGCCTATAAATCTTAAAATGATGTCTATAGAGGTCGTTAAAGTACTTGAGAGGATGCCCTTTAGAAACGCTTCATTATCGTAATATGTGGGTATTTTCGAAAATATACTATTTCAGAAGAGGTATGTAGTATCAGTGTTCTAAACATACGTTTCTGCTAGCGATGAGCACAATTATTTTTAAAAGGAATAACTAAATTAGGAAATTATAATGCAACATCTAGAAAAATTATTCAAAACTTGATTTTTTTTGGTTTAAATTCTAAAAGATGACAGAAAAATTTCATACAGTACAAATGTTAAAGGGATTAAAAGAGAAAATAATAGGACACAAATATCAGAAAAGATAAATTACGAAACGTTGTAAACATACCTAAATTAGGGAGAGTTAAAACTTGTAAACTTGCAAAACCTTACACTTTTGCAAAACCTTACCGCTCACCAACTGTCTGCTAGGACCAGAGTTTAAATCCGGGGTTTAGTAACCTTGGAACGGTATTAAACGCACTGAATTTTATTCAATAGACCTACAACCTTTGACCAACTTCAAATTTAACTTTTCATATAACCCAAATAATTGCACGAGGAGGACAAGCGAGAAGACTACATTATTAACAACATGTGACAATCTTGGGGTTAAAATCGTGAAAAAAAGAAATAATTTCTCTTGATAATACTACTGTCAATGATATGTTATGAGTGCATGTCTGTTTGTGTACTCCCACGCACACCCCCCTCCCTCACACACACACACACACACACACACACACACACACACATATATATATATATATATATATATATATATATATATATATATATATATATATATATATATATATATATATATATATATATATACTAGGGGCTTCGCCCCTAGGCTCGCTACGCTCGCTCCTCTGGTGAATTAAGTGAATGAATGACTCAATAGTTGTTTACAGCGATTGAGTCATTCATTTTGTTTACAGTTGAAGCTTCCCCCCCCCCTCTCGACGAAATGGATGAAGCCCGGCGAAATGGATGAATGGGTGAAAAATTGGATCTTCTTTCAAAGGAAGCGAATGAGAAGATTTTTTTGAAGTATTTCTTTAAAATTCAATTAAAAATCGAAATTTTAAGATAGAGACTTGAAATGAAGTTTATATGAATGAAAAAGCTTTCATCTTCCAGTTGATATAAATATTTTCTTTGTAATATAATAAGTCTGAGAGCATCGAATTTATATATCTCGAAACGCATCAATTTTTCCAAAAAGTGAGTTTTCAATTTTAATAAAAATATCAGTCTGTTTTAAATTATTTTTAAACAAATGACGTCTTGTTTGTAAGAGAAATGTCTGTAGTCTTAGATTGTAAGAAAAAAAAAAATTCTACGATCCTTTTTTGGCGAGTTATCGTAATCTGAACATGAAAAAGTCAATATTTTTCCACAAAACATAAAATAAAAAAAAACTTAAAGTCCGACGAATATGAGACATGTCTTACTTTCTTCCCCACATTGTTCTGCATCGATTGGTATCGGTCTCGACCCCATACCCCCAGCGGTTTCGGAGGAGATAGCGTGACAAGCTTTTGACAGCGGCGGCGGCGGCTGCGGCATCACCAGTTACTTTCTTTTAGAATAGAGATATATATATATATATATATATATATATATATACATATATACATACATATATATATATATATATATATATATATATATATATATATATATATATATATATATATATATATATATATATTTATATTTATATTTATTTATTTATTTATTTATTCATTTTCTAGGTCTTTACATAAATGACATTTTCCTTAAAGTTCTTAAAAATGTTACAGAGAAAGAGGACACAAACTGAAATGAAAGGGGAACAATAAATGTTAAATGCTTTGTACTCTTTTGGAGTGAAATTATTTTTTATAATAAACTATTTGTTCTAGTGCCAGGTTTCAACAACTATTATTGTTCGAATAAATAATTAACTACCTTCAGAACAATTTGTCTGAAGTATAATAGTTCAGAGATACAAACAGTCGTAAATTTGAGTTAAACAGAATGTAGTCTAACGCAGCTTTCCCCCGAAGAATTTTTTTCTCTTGCCTTATTTTGCCAGGAAAATATTAAATTATTAATAAGGTAACATGTTTGTTATATTTGTAGTCACTTATAGCTAAACTTTAAGATTTGTTACTGAATTACTTTTCATTTAACTTTAACAAACTATTGCAGAAAGTGAGGCGGTCTAAGAAAATCGTTTTAGATTGTAAAATAATAATAATAATAATTGCAAATAATAATAATAATAATTGCAAATAATAATAATAATACACACACACACACACACACACACACATATATATATATATATATATATATATATATATATATATATATATGTAATGTATTAAATATTATGCCCTCTATTCTAGCATTTAAATTCCCATTCCTAAATCCAATCCGCAGTAATCTTCATTTATCGCTTTAAAACCCATAGCAACAGAACCTCCCATGAATCGCATGCCTTTGCATTTTTACACGTGTACATGTTCGGATTCAGGAAAGTGGGTTCGCATCGCAAGCGCCAAATTCTGCTGTCCCTACAAAATAATAGCTACATGGTTTTTTTCGCCCTCTCGCGCGTAAGATTGAAAGGTGATAGATATTAGCTTCCGAGCCGTCTTCTGAAATGGACGGATGTACTTTTGTTGCTCTAATAAACGATTCGGCCACACTGCATCAAAATTTTATTCCTTTCATGCTGAGTTTTGCTCCAGCCATGTAAATATGAGCTAGTTTTCCTTTTCAGGTTGTATTTTAAGGACGTGATGTAATGTATATATTACATATACATACGTACACACACACACACACACACATATATATATATATATATATATATATATATATATATATATAAAGAGAGAGAGAGAGAGAGAGAGAGAGAGACAGAGGGAGAGGGTGGGAGAGGGAAAACTGTGGGCAGGATTTTTTTCTGAAAGCCAATGTTTTGAAAACATTCTTTCATTTCAAAATACGTCGCTAGATTACTTATTAAAGTTAAAATGCTGGATATAGATCTAAAAGCTACTTCGTAAATATAGAATGCATTTGCCAAATATTATGGAAGAAATACTTATTGACATCCCAATGTTATATAAAATTATTGTACAATCCTATCTGAAAAGTTAAGATAGGATAATTATAAAAAAGCTATAAAACTATTTTTTAATCTAAAATTAAGATTATTTTAGAAAAATATGTAGGGAAAAAAGTCCCACATTCAATTCTACCAAATTTAACAACGATATTCAATGTTTGTGGTGACTGCAATGATATTTTACAAGATACTTATACAAGATAAATAATATCAATGCGATGTAAAATACAGCACCAAAACAAGTGAAAGAAGATAGGGAAGAAAAACCTTAAAATATATTCAGTGGATTCACTATAAATAACTCAAAGGTAAACTCAGCTTTCAGTTTACTTTTCAGTTATCTCTCGTGAATATTTTCAGTCTTTTCTCCCTGAGTATAATATGGCCCGCATTTCCAAATATATTCGATTAAAAACCTTCATAACAACTGGTTAAAAAAAGGCTATCACATATTATTACGCAGGCTAGTGATAACCCTGCAAAATAAATGAGAAACTCATATCGCAGCTTTATAGAATTCTATTTCCCCAAACTAACATTTTTTTTTTTTTGACGAAAAAAATACTACAATTCTAACATGCTGTAAAGACCCTCAATCAATCATAAATTTGGGTCTTTTTTGAAGCTATAGCATCTTCGTCTTTAATAAGCTCCGCTCCCTTCACGAGTAGAATTATAGACATTTGGATGTCTGCCAAGTGCTTTAAAGCTACGTTACTTGTTGAAAATAAAGACGGCACAGAAGTTCTGTATGGTGCAAGCTCTCTCACTGCAATTTCGCAGCTTTCCCCTCATATTTGGAGGTGGAAATATTTATAGACTCCTACGTTCAAACTCTGCTGTTTGAAGTTTTTAGCCTGGGGGATGTGGTGCAATATTATATTCTTTCTTGATACACCCTCAGTTTTCGGAAATATTAATCAGTGGGATGTAAAAGTAAATGAAAACGTCAGATAATGCGTAATTACAGTTAACGTGTAACCCCATGTTAGGAATATGACTAATTCTTTCGGTAGAAGAATTCGAAAATAAACAAATTTTGCCTTGCGAACTATTTTTTAAAATGTCTTAAGGGACTAGAAGTTAGGCGAGAGGAGAAAATTGTTAATACCTTTGACCGAACCAGTAATGTTGAGGTCATTTTTATCATTGCAAATTCTAATAAAAAATAGTTTTTCTCTTTAGGTTTGGTTCTGAAAATTTCCTTTAAAGGAAAGGATTGGAAAAGTTCATTAAAATCTAATTAATAATTGCAAATAACCAGAACTTAGACGCAGTATAATGCAGAGATTCCAAACATATCTCTCAAGCGATACAGTGGTTTGAGACGAAATAGACGATACGGTCGGTCGGATCCGACCCGATCTCTTTTTTGATGAGGTCTTTGGTTGAAATATGTACACAATGAGCATTTTTGTTGTATAATAACATTTATTGATAATATTTTTCATGAAATAAAACCCATAACCAACGAATGACGAACGAATTGTAATTTTGTTAAACAAAGAAAGTCTCTTTGGCATTTACATAGAATGTTGTATATACTAGGTCTAATATGTAATTTAATCTACCTAGTTTTATAAGTTAGTGAGACCAACTTTCCGAGCACAGAAATGTAAAAAATAATATATACTGACATATTTGGCCATTTCGATTTTGATACATCAAAATCGAAATTAAAAACTAAAAAATCTTAAATAAAAAATTTTTAAAAATGACTAGTGATCATGAATAATGTTTTTAAACAAAGACACTCGCATTTACTTATTTCTATATCTAATAGGGTGTTCTAGTAGGTCTATCTAGCAGGGTTCCTTGTCAACGCGATCTCTTGCAAGAGGGGAGCGTACGTGAGGGGGGGGGGGGAGACACACCCTTGGGTCGGATCCGACCCGCACCGTACTGTTAGAAGAATATTTATGTTTGTAACACCCTTGGAAATGAGATTAAAAACTAGATGCACCCTTGCTAAAATTTAAGTTTTTTGTTTAAATTTCTAATATATTTTATTAAGGTGGAATATAATTAAGATCAAACAAATATTTACTCCATTGTTACTGTATTCATTTATCTGAATATATAAAACAATTCCGTAACTAACTGACTGACTGACTGACTGACAGATAACACACAGACCAAATCGCAGGACCTAAAGGCTTGAAATTTTGCATGGCGATTCTTCTTACAGTGTAGGAGTGCACTAAAAAAGATTTTTGAAAAATTAATTTTAGATTTTTTAAAATTAAACTTTTAAGCTGTTTTTGTAACACTCCTTAAAGTTTGCATTTAAAATAATAATCCTAGGGTTATAAAATTTATATCACAAGAAGGATCGTAAACATTCCTTTAAAATGAAATCTTTTTCGAATCTTTGCCTCCATTTTCTGATTTTTGGTGAATTTTTAAAGATTAATTTTTAGAATTTAATTTATTAAATGCTGATCACGTGGTTTCTTTTCTTTTTTTGATACTTTAAATTAATTTTGTGTCACGTGCATAACAATGAAATAAATTGACAAAAAAATTATTTCTAATACGGCAGACGATTGGACATTATCCAAAAACATATTAAAATACAGTAAAAGAAATGTTCTTCAAACTGTACTATATTCTTTAGTACGTTCTATTAGATTTAATTTGAATATTTTCTTCTACACTATTTTGTCTATAAAAAATCCGTTACGATTTATATATATATATATATATATATATATATATATATATATTAATACAGTTTCAAAAACAGCCATGGGATTATGTATAGTATTATAACACGTGCGATTGATGCTTAGAGCACAAATGTTTGTTACGATATTTAACTATTGTGGGTGTGAGGGTAGCTAATTCACCCTCAAAAACGAGTGCATCGATTTGTGTCATAATCTATCAGGCGTGATATTAATTCTACAAAATATTGTTTTAAGTGGTCCCTACTAATATTTCCTTTAATCCCCCCAAAAAAAATATCGCGGCATCCCTGGCCGATCCCAAGGCACCTTAAAGCAGTGGTGCGCAAACTGTGGGTTCATGAAAAAAAATTGGAGGGATCGTCGATAAATGAAGTAAATATGTCAAATTGAATCATTTAAGTTAAATAAATGCTTTACATTTTCTATAGTTACATATTTTTAATAATTTGGTTATATTTTATTATACATTTAAAAATGCTATGATATTGTTAAAAGAGGTGTCAAACAGTTTTACCAAAAACAAATGTAGATGATAGGCAAGACATTTTATTTGTAGTTATTATGTAAATTAAGGTGACTGCCTACGTTGAAAATGTCATTTTTTGACTATTTTGGTCAATTTTATTTTTTGAAAGAATCGTGTAATTCAATCTTTCCTCTCTTCAAAACCGTTTTGATTTTCATTCTACATCAATTTGAAGCAGAGTTATAGCTATTTTAAAAAACATCGTCTGCTACAAAATTGAAGTGACAAACAACTTCAAATGCTTTTTTTCTCAGAATTAGGTCTTTTAGTTTTTTAGTCTTTGCAAATCTTTACCGTTATATTGATATTTCACATAATAATGCATATAATTTGATAAATTTTTAGAAAATGTTTTAGATGCTATTGTTAATGAAATGACGCACAATAATTTATGTATAATAAAAAAGTTTTTTATTTGAGGCTGTTTTTATAAGTAAAGGAATGACGATTCGGGGGAAATTTTCATATTGGAATATAAAAATGTCTGCATCATTATTGCATTGTAAAATTTCTTTTAAATTGTGAGTCATTTTGAAGATAACTATCATATGTATCATGTGTGAGAAGGAAATTAAAATAGTAGCATTAGAATTTTGTGCAGAGTGATAGGCGTTTTAGCTAAATTTCATTAAAAATAACTTCAAATTGACCAATTTTTAAAAATAGTATGGTATTTACAGGTAAGTTTTTGTTTATTTTTTTTATTTTAAGTGCTATTTTGCAATAAAAGACCAAAAAATCCTTAAAAAAAGGATTTTTTTTTTAAATTGGCCCCGAATGTAGGCAGTCATTTTAAATAAGTACATGACATGTACAGTTTGCTTTTTTCTATTTTTTTTTGTTAACATTTTCATAATTTTTTTTAAAAATAGTGTCTCTACCAAAAAAAAATTCATTGGGGATCAAGGCTTTTATTTATTTATTTATTTAAAGGAAGTGGTCGAAAAATTTTGTGCACCACTGCACTAAAGTGCCGCAGCACACTGGTTGGAAATCACTGGTACAATGGAACAGCATTATATATTCTCTTTATGTACCTTCAGTTTTACCTAAGTATTTGTGGAGAAAGATTAATCAGAAGAATGTAGAAATACACGAAAACGACAAAACTTATGTGATCACGGGTGCCGTACAACTTGAATGTATAGTCTCATTATTTGAAAAGGGAATCGTACAGTAAACTACTCAGCATTACGTATTACTTTTAAACATACCATACCATTCAGATAGAAGATTGGAGAGAAAACTTAGAACACTTTTAACTTCCTCAATAATGTTGAGCCCATTTATAACACTGAACAGTCTGATTAAAAAAAATTACTTTAGGGTTTAGCTCGAGATAATACACTTAGTCAGGTAAATAGTAAACTTAAAAGATTTGTTAAAATCTAATCAATAATTATAGATAACTCATCGTAGAAGTGAACCAAAATTCCGATATCACACTATATGTTTGTAATTAATAAGCCCAATTCCATAAAATTAATATTCGGTTAAAGATATATATATATATATATATATATATATAATCGAATTCATTCGTTGAGATTAATTTTCATCTTAAATGAAATAACACCTTCGAAAGGTCTCGGTGCTCTCACTTAAAAATCTTGACAGCATAAAATAAATATCATTGAATTTTTAAGCAGAGTAATAGGTATTAACCTTAAACATGTCGTAACCTTAAATCGTAGCATTAGTTTAACATTCGTACGAACAATTGTTTAGTCCTTTTTGGAAAAAAAATGTATTCACTACATTAACCATTTGAGATTATCCTGTGCACATTACTGTCTAATCATAGATACTCAAATAAAACACGTAAATTTTTTAAAACAATTATTTGTTGAAGTTTAATCTCATTTCGTCTTAAGCAAAGGGAGTAATGATCAAAATTTTTCATTATTTGGTGTTCTTTAGTGAAAAAAAATGGTAGTATAAAATAATTATAGCTAAATTTCTAAGTAGAGTGATAAGTATTAACCTTAAACACAGCAATCATTAACTATAGTGAGTTACTATTACACATTTGCCAAGAATTTCACTTGATAAGATATTCAGAAAAGAAAAAAGTCATTACATATCCTTGCTATTTTATTGAAGTATAAATTTTTAATGCGTCATGCTCACTTTCTTCTGTATTATTACAGGATTTAAGTACGATGACTAAAAACCATTAAAGACAAGGTACAGCGAGCTTTTCTTTTTATATGAATATTAGCGAAACAATTTCAAGATGGTTGTCATAATCTTTAGACATTTTTTAAATCACTCTGAGTAATGTTCGTTTTTACTGCGTTTGATAAACGGAATGAGATTATTTTTATTTCAGCTGAAAGCTTTACTAAAGAGCACTGTATAGATCAATGTATAGAAGAAACGAAATTAGTGCTTTGAACTGCTCGTAAAATGAGGCTTACTCTTGACTTAATGATGCCCCGAGACTCGGATAAAAATCCTGAAATGATTGTTTTACGAAATGTAACCGTTTCATGTTCGTTGTTCTCTTATGCATCTCTTAAAGAAGGAAGCATTTGAAACCGACTGACTGTAAAACACGTTTAGGAGATAATGGCAAATGAAACTTTTATTTCCGATATCACATTTGCTTGAAAATTCGCAAAAATTTCTTTGGTATAAAGAACTGAGCGTGCTCTATTCTTGAAGAGTAAAAGGAAAAGTAAGTTAGAATCAGATAGAAAATAAACTTAGGTAGGGAATTTCATCTTATTTTAAATACTCGTTTCACCAAAAGAAATTTTCTCCCTCAAAAACTCTATGGGATTGAAAAAAAAGGATGAAAAAAAAAGCTACTTTGAATAGATAAGTGTTAAGATCCTCTGGTCAACACTATAAAAATAAAGTGCTGTTTCAGGGTGTAATATTTCTGAGTAGCAAATTTACCTTTGGGTATCCCATATTTGTATCTAAAACATGCATTCGTACTCTTCTAGTTAATACTTCCAGTTATGATATATATACAGTCGAACCCCGTTATAGCGAACCCGGTATATAACGAACGAAAATTTTGGTCCCGCCGTTTTCCTATTGTGTTTAATGCTAATTTTTCCTTTTATAGTGAACCTCCGAAATCTTAAGAATCGGCTATTACGAACCTTTTATTTCAGAAGATTAATGATTTTTTTTTAATTTTTAAAATTTTTAAGATTGTTGAAGATACAACGGTTTTTGAAGAAGCAAAGAATGTTGAACAAGAAGATGATGAAGATTTACCTATCGCGATGTGGATAGAAAAGCACAAAATTTCATCATTCTCAGATTGTGACATACAATTGTTCGAAACATGTGATGATTAAGTCATTACATGTGAAATCTGACTGAGGAAGATATTGTGGAAGAAATTACAATGAATCATTCTGAAATCGAAGATTCTGCATCTGATGCTGATGAAGAGGAGCACATAAATGACGAAATCCCCACCAACTCAGATGTTTACAGCAGCGATGCGTGTCATTAATAAGTTTTTATCTACACAAACTGTGGAAGAAAGGATGTTGGAGTCATTTGAAGTATTGGACAAAGAAATTCATAAAATGTTTTTGAAATCAGCATCATGCCAGCAGAAGATTACCGATTATTTCTGTATCAAAACAGTGACCAACAATTGAAGGTAAATTTAATTTATTACCATTTGTCTTCATTGTTAGTTAATTTAATTAGTATTGTGTCAGTTTAATGTAATCGACTTTAGTCATTTTAATTTATTAATGATCATTTTTAATGGATTTTATCATTTTTAATAAATCATTATTGAATACACATAGCAACTAATGAGTTATGCCTTTTGTGAACTTCTAACATTTTTCTTAACGGTTCGGATATAGAGAACGAAACCATTGGTACCTTGAAGTTCGTATCACGGGGTTAGACTGTACATATATATATATATATATATATATATGGTTAAACTTTCTGGATAATTTAGTATCAGCATATGTATGCTGTTTTAAGTATATTAAAAAATGGAAGTATAACTAGAAGGGTACGAAAGCATGTTTAAGATACAAATATGGCATACCTAAAACATGTAAATTCGCTACCCAGAAATATTACACCCTGAAACAGCATTTCATTTTTACAGTGTAAGAATTGTACGTACGATCGCTAATTTTTGAAAAGCCATTTCCTATCTTTACAACGTAGCAGTTAGCTCCAGTGATTCAAATGTAGTAGATCGATATTTATGATATTTATTATTTTAGCATTGTATCACTTCAAAGGCGTTTTATGATTGGACTTTTTTTTTTATCAAGAATTGCACTGAAAGGATGAATGAGAAAGATTGTTGTAGATCAATAATATCTCGGATATTTAGCATTACAGCCTATATGCATGAGTAATATCAAATAAGTAGAATCTCTATAATTTTACCGAATAAATTTATGGTAGTCGTTTATCATCCAGGAGGAAGCTCTGAAGGAAACTTTGAGGGGGGGAGAGGGAAAAGGATTCTTTAGAGGAAAAGAGTAATTAAACTAAGGAAAGACTACATTTAAAATACTTTTTTTTTACTCTAGTTTAGACTCTGAACCTTTCCCGAAATATTGAGCTCATAAGAAATTACAGAAAAAAAATTACAAAAAGAAAGTTATGAAAATTACATTTAGGGGTTCCTCATATAAGAGTGTTTTAAAGATGTTGACCAGGGTTCCCACGCATTCCACAGGGAAAAAATTCCAGTGCACTTCCAGTACCTAATGTTTTAAAATTTTTTCGCTGTAAAATGGCCTAAGATTTAAAAGGGTCACATATCTTAAGCAATTTTTTAACAGTTATCGCTTACCGTTTATTCACACATTCATTCATTCATTCATTCATTCACGCACTCACTCACTCACGCACGCACACACACACACACACACATTTATGTAAATATA
Organism: Dolomedes plantarius; assembly: GCA_907164885.2. Taxonomy (NCBI): domain Eukaryota; kingdom Metazoa; phylum Arthropoda; class Arachnida; order Araneae; family Dolomedidae; genus Dolomedes; species Dolomedes plantarius. The sequence goes on from OU015501.1 coordinate 92,423,386, forward strand.
TATATATATATTGTATATATATATATATATATATATATATATATATTTGTAAAAATTGCAACCATAATCCCAACAGCTTACACATTAAATACTATCCAAACAGCTGAAACAAGAAAATAAATCCGATGAAATTATTTTACCCTAAAAAAATTATGTAAAAAAATATTTCTGGATAAAATGCTTCTATGGAAGTTTCAAAATTTCTCCGTCAATGGTATTGGGTAGCATTCTTAAATTTACACTTCATAGGAAACTGCTAAACTTCAACACAATATACTCAGAATGTATCTTATTTTATTCTTGTACTGCAAATTAAACAGCCTATGGATCAGTGAATATCTTCAACAAGCATGGCCAAAGGACATATATCTTGATTGTTAGCCGTGACAATTGAAAGCAACATTTTCAACACATTTCTACGATTTTAAACTCTTTTGACAGAACGCCCTGACGTATACTGTGTACTCTTACGGATCCCAGTTCAGAAATTTCAATAACAATTGTTCCTTTTACAGTGGCATCTACAATTTGACCCACAAACACCGGACTCTTATTGAAGTCATGTCTCCCACAGACGACAAAATGGGGATTTTTGCATTTAAAAACATTAAATGCATTAAATTCGAAATCTGCTTCAACGAGAATTCCAACAACAATTGTTCATTTAAAAGGGACAGCTATCATGTGGCCCGCAAACTCCGGACTCATAATGAATTTGTGTCTTCCTTACACGATAAAATGGGGGGAGGGGTTGCAGTTTTAAACGTTAAATACATTAAACTTGAAATCTGATTAAACGAGAAATTTCAATGACAATTGTTCATTTAAAAGTGACAGCTGTCATTAGACCTGCAAACGCAAGACTCATGTTGAAGTTATGTCTTCCTCACACTATAAAATGGGCTTTTTGCATTTAAAAACATTAAATACGTAAATTAGAAATCTTATTCAACGAGAAGTTTCGATGACAGTTGTTCATTTAAAAGTGACAGTTGTCATTATACCTGCAAACACTAGACTCATGTTGAAGTTGTGTCTTCCTAACACCACAAAATATATATGTGTGTGTGTGTGTGTGTAGGGGGGTGCATTTAAAAAAATACTTTAAATTTAAAATCTGATTCAACTAAAAATTTCAGCAACAATTGTTCGTTTAGAAGTGACAGCTGTCAATGGGCCTGCAAACATAGAACTCATATTGAAGTTATATCTTCCTCACATGATAAAATGGGTATTTTTGCCTAAAAAACATTATATACATTAAATCTGAAATCTGATTCAACGGATGCCTTATATAGAATTGATAATAAAATCTAAAAATGAGAGCAGAAAAACCAATTTTAACACAAAAGAGAGAATTTTCCTACTTCGTCGAAATAAATAATGGAAAAAAAAAATCCATGTATCATAATCCGTATGATAAAATAGCTGACTTTTCTCCAAATGCAAGTAAAATTCCAGAAATCTCTCAAAAGCCCTGGAAAAATAAAATTAATATACAGAACTTTTCAAGAAATTCAAGAAACCAAGCACATTCTGTGAACTTCCTGTTATGCAAAGTGTAGTCTTGTTTGAAAAGGCCAAAATGTCAAATATAACATTGAAGAATCTCAAAAAAAATTGCTGGCATCTGACAGGTTGATGCTCATCGCCAGCAGTATTATTTTCACAAGCAATGCTAATTATGTTATTTTTAATTCCATTCATATTATGCATTTTTAAATTGGTTTAGTTTCTATAATTTCCTCGAAAAAGAAATACTAGGTAGTTAAGCAAAGTAATTTTAACCTGCAGCACAATATTCTATGGGTAAAATAGCATTCCCCAAAGACTTCATCACTTAATCACTAAAAAATCCCTGAAGATTCTTGGATACACAGATTGAACATCATCTCTGCGTAAGCGACACTAAGTTCCATACAGTAAATAACTTCAGTACAGTAATTTAATTATAATTTATTGCATTAGTTATGAACTTTGCTTCTCTTTCAAAGTATAGTGGTTCGCGAATGATTTAAATAAATGGAATCATCTGAATAAACATACATAATCCATAACCAACTGCATTTCATTTTCACAACAACACAGTTCTTGTCAAAATCTGTGACAAAAATAAATTATTTATATAACAGAAACGGGAACATGCGGTAAAATTAATCGGTAGTATAGACATTTTTACTCCATTTATATGATGTACAAAAATTTATGACATTACATTTTGGGTAAATGATATTGTACAGTAGAAACGCAAAATCTAACTATTTAAACAAAAAAAAATATGTTCACAATAGTTTATGCTTATTTTATATACTATGCATTAACAAACAGCTGCTAAAACTTGTAAATAGAATGAGAGCATTAACATAGATTGATAGAAAATATAATATATATATATATATATATATATATATATATATATATATATATATATATATATATATATATATATATATATATATATATATATATATATTACATTACGAAACCTCACAAATATATATGCTTAACTATTTCTCCTAGTGGTTTTCCCTACGGCATTGAGGAAGTTACTGAACACATAATAAGAAACTAATTTCAATTACGTATGTTGGAATTAGTAATAAAGAATTATATTTTCCTGAATAAAATTTTTGGGTTTTTAATATTAAAATAAATTTTCCGAGATGCTGTAATTAATGATGATTAGATCGCTAATGAAGCGATGCATTTCTTACCAATTAAATGAATGCACCAGATTAATTTTTATCTGTATGACACAGAAAATACAGTTGGGAATCAGATCCCTTGATTGAATTAACAAAATGCAACTCTACTCATTACGCTATTAATTAAACACAACTTTAATTATGTTGAACCATACATCAGTCGGACAATATGATAGCAGATAGCATATTAATAATTATCTAATAGAGAAAGATATATGAGATTCATGACACAATTACTAATATACAATACGATGTAAACAATTGTGGGAAAGTAATTACTTTTCAGAATATGCTAAAGGATGAAGAGAGAATGCCTAATACAAGACAGGGATTCAATTCATATTTATCGGGAAATATTTACACAGCATGTATTAGAACACCCAAAAAGGAAAATAATAAATGTTGGATCAGGAAATTTGAAATATAGCTGGAGATGAATTGATTATATTTTGAGCAAGTATTAAACACGTAGTGTTGAAATGCACTACAAGATTTATTGTAGAATAGAATACATACACACGTATATACATATATATGTACGTACACACACACACACACACACATATATATATATATATATATATATATATATATATACACCCTTGTATATATACATATTTGTTTTCTCTTTGCTAGGGTAAATTAGTAAGAGTATTATCGTTAGTAAGAGAACATATCGTAATTCATTATTAAACCTTAGTTACAAAATAGTTGAAAGATTAGATTTATTCATGATAAAGGACACTAAAATAAAATAAAAAGTTAACATAATGTTTTTAAAAAATAATTCCACAAAAATTGATAAAGGGACTAAGGACGACATGGGAAAGTGTTTTCCGTAAATAAATAAATAAAAAATAATAATGAAAGTTCCAAAAATCGCTGATAGGGGAAGATATGGAGATCTTGTTGCCGGCGCACCCGAGAATTTGCATAAAATGCAAATAAAACATCAAGCTACAAATTCACGACTATATAGTCGAAATCGTCGCAGTATTTCGGGCTATAAAGATTAGGGATGAATACCGAAAAAGTTGTAAGCAGACAAATGAATACCAAGAAATTTCACTGCAACACCACTTTATGCAGAAATTTCACTTCTCTCTCCTTCAATGTGACCACAGTCCTGTTGGACGACACATTGCATCCTGAACACTTCGTTCTCAACGGCCGAGCGTAACATGCCACCAGGCATGTTCATCAAAGTCTGGGATATGTTGTCCCTTAGGGCCGCCAAGTTACACCGTAGACTTTAAATAACCCCACAGAAAAATGTCACATGGGTTAGGTCCGGGGAGTGAGGTGGCCATGTAAGTGGAAAAAAGAGACTGATGACCCTTTCTTCTGTAAAGCGAAGGCGTATTAGACTCCACACTTTATAGCCCGAAATACTGGCACTGCTGTCGACTACATAGTCGTGAATTTGTATTTTGATGTGTTACTTGCCTGTTATGCAAATTCTCGGGTGCGCCGACAACAAGAGCGCCATATCTTCCCCTATCGGCGACTTTTGGAACCTTTTTCTTTTTTTTTTTCACGGAAACTCTTTCCCATGCCGTCTTTAGTCCCTCTATCAATTTTGGTGGAATTCCAGCTGATAGATCGCGCTACAGATGGCTCTGAGTACTCTCAGTTTTAAAAAAAATCACCCTGTGTGTATGTATATATATATATATATATATATATATATATATATATATATATATATGTGTGTGTGTGTGTGTGTGTGTGCGTTTATGATTAGTTTAATTACACATTTCTTGCGTCTGGGACGGGGTAATATATCATGTCATAACTATCTACCAGTAATACTGTAATTGGTAAAATTACTAAATTTTGTCCCTGAATCTGTTGTAAAGATTGACATTAAAAAATTCGGTCATCGATTATCCGGTTCCTTCACTTTTCCGGCATGAAGTTCGGAGCGCAATTTCGGAGAACTATTTTATTCAGTTTATTCTGCAGAACGGTTTCATTTAGTTGTGGAACATTAAAATTTCATTTGCTTTTCCTTTAGTGTTTAATTTTCTTTCTTTAAAGGACCATAGTCATTTTCTGTTAAATTTATATACAGCGTTTATAACCATAAAAAATCAAGCAGTCCTCAGGTCTGGAAGTTACCGAATTTTTAATGTCAACCTGTGCATACATATTTAATCCTACAAAATATTATATTAAATTTTTCAACTTCTTGCTTTACATACTTACCATATTATTTTTTTTCCGTGGATAGAATTTAGCTCTGAATTCAAAATTTAAATTCGAAAGAAATAAAATCGATGAAAATATTACAATATTCGGAGGGTAGCAAATCGTATAATATCAAAATAAGTTAAAAATGAGAATTAGGTTTCTTATATTAATTTTAACTCGCAAGGAAATAAGATTTCTATATACGGAAATTAGTATCCCAGGAATTTATTTTATGTAAATTTGATAAAGAAAACTTATAGCAATTTCCTATTCAGTAATAACATTAACGTTGAAAATGTGAAAACCAGTAGAAAAAAAAATTAAATACAATTCAGATGCGTTATTCTTAACAAACAGTTTTTGAAAAAATAATTTACTTTTAAAAGAATCGCAATTTTATTTGGAGACGGGGGGAGAGAAGTAATGAAAATTTGCAATAAAGTAGGATTAGTTATTACAAGTACAGAAAAATTTAATTATTTTTTTCTTAAAATATTCAATGCTAAATTAAATCCACATAAGAAAATATTACTCAACAATAAAAATAAAAATACTTATTGCATAAATGTTATTTAAGCAATAGTTTTGTTATATTTTCACACTGCTACACATATTTCTAGAGGGTATAAAAAAGTACTATCTATTTATCTATCGATTTATCCGGGCTGGTGGCGGCCCTGTGGTATAGCGCGCTGGTTTTCATTGCTGAGGGTGCTCGGATCGAATCCCAGCGTCGCGCTACGAAAAATGCCTCCGTTTGTGTCGTCCCTTCATAGGGGGTAACGCTATTCGCCTATACGGTGCTCCAATAATAAAATAGACAGTAAACTGCGGCTTAGTATAGGCGAATGTTTGACGACAAGTGCCTCCACTTGAAAATATATATATATAACATTAATTTATATTATGAGATTTTTTTATGCATGTGTAAACTATTAAGAGAAATTTTTAAAGTTTATCTTGATTACTGAATTAAATATTTTATACAAAGTATGTAGGGCCCCAGGTTGCCCCAATTGGTTGGCAGATTTGTACTGTCCGTCCGGTACCTAGACCCATACTGTTCATTAATCGAACAGGGGAAATCAACCCTCGGCTGTGTCTGCAGGTTTTGCCACACAGCGCTGGTCTTCAGTTTGACCAGGGCATTTAGGCGAGAGCCGTGATCGCCGTAATTTTGAGAGTTATACAAAGTATGTATCAAATATAGTTTGGAAATTGATTTTTGTCCATAAATTAAGGTTGGTTGGTTGGTTAATTGAGAGTGCTAGGACAGGTTTTGCTACATAAGGGCTAATTAGACCAGAATTGACATTTTAAAGTGTACTCCGAACGGCTACAGTCGGTTGATGGCGAAATGTCTAGGGAGCTGAGTTCGGTCTAGAGCAGTGGTTCTCAACCAGTGGTCCACGAGAGCCACTGGAGTGGTCCGGCACCACATATAAAAATGTTGCCAAATAAATGGGGATTTTGAAAGCTGTGTTCATTGAACTAGATGGCCCGAATATATCCGATGACTATCAAGTTTTGAATTAATTTTTATGGATTTTTATGTAATTTTTCTATATGAAAATTAATGAATTTGTAGTTAAGTCGTACTTTACACTGTACAATAGCAATAATAAATAATGTGTTCTAAAAAACTGTTTTACTTAATCACCCATGAATCAATATGTTTCAATTTCAGGCTGATATCTAGGGTATCTAATTCTAAAGATTGAAAATAAGGTTGAAACCATAACCTGAGTGCGTTAATCTTGTATCCCTTTTGCTTTGGGGATATTCTATACCCCCATACCCCCCCCTTAACCCCTTCAGGGGCACTATATAAAAAAAATTTTGGGGAGGACAAAACTTTATATTTGAAGAAATATTACTATTAGGAACATATTCTGTAAAAATTATTAAAAATTGTAGCCTTAGTTTAGGCAGGAGGGATGGTCCATTTTTGAACCACCGCGCACCTAGAGCAATCTATATTAGAGCGTCTGCTCTGAATGGCTACACCAGTAAGAACAGGCGTTCTGACAAATCAGTTACAATAAGACTAATCAGTTTGAAATATATATATATATATACATATATATTCATTTATTTATATTTATACACAGTATTTATCAAAATAATTATCTGTCCAAAAAATAAATAAATAATGGAAAAAGTATATAAATGAAAGTAAGACATATGTGAAGGAAAGTATAAAATAAAAGTAAAAAGTATATAAATGAAAGTATATAATGACTGTAAAAAGTATAAAACACCACACATGAAATTTTTATAGGTAATATATATATACACTCAAGAGCCAAAACATTATGACCACCTGTCAATAACGAGTTGGCCCACCTTTGGCGCACAACACAGCTTCAACCCGCCTTGACATGGATGCCACAAGTCCTTGGTAGATGGCCGGAGACAGATTGTACCAGATGTTTAAGCAACGGTCACGCAAATCCGAGATATTGCGAATTGGTGGTCTTTGAACTCTGAGCTGCCGTCCCATGACATCCCAAATGTGTTCTATCGGATTGAGATCCGGTGAGTTAGGTGGCCAGGACATTAACTGGAATTCAGCATCATGTTCCTGGAACCACTCCAACACAATTTTAGCCTTGTGACAAGGGGCGTTGTCCTGTTGGAACATTCCATTTCCAGCTGGAAAAATGCTGGAGGCCATGTGAGGGTGCAACTGGTCCGCAATGATGTTCAGATACCATGTAGCATTCATGGTCTGCTCTACCACAGTCACGGGTCCCAGAGACGCCCAAGAGAACGTCCCCCAAAGCATAATATGGCCACCACGGGCCTCTGTATGACCTACTGTACATTTAGGGAGCAACAGTTCGCCTGGAAGACGGCGTATCCTGACACGGCCATCGGCGTGATGAATGACAAACCGTGATTCATCTGACCAGGCAACTCTCTCCCACTGATCCATGGACCAGTCGCGATGTTCCCGGGCCCAGCGCAGGCGCAGTTGGCGATGACGCTTGGTCAGCAAAGGCACACGAGTGGGACGTTTGCTGCGTAGCCCCATAACCAACAGTGTCCGCTGAACAGTGTTCTGCGATACTTTTCTACTTGGCCCTGCATTGTATTGGGCTGTCAGCTGAGCCACTGTCTGGCTCCGGTTTTGCTTCACCATGCGAGACAGTCTCCGACGACCTTTTTCTTTGATAGCGTGTGGACGTCCAATACCATGTCGTCTACTGCAGGTTTCATCGTCATTCATCCACTTTGCATAAGTACTAACAACTGTAGGTCGCGAACAACCCACGAGTCGTGCAGTTTCGGAAATACTTGTTCCGAGCCCTCGAGCCATTACAATCTGCCCTCTATCAAAGTCGCTTAGATCCGCAGTCTTTCCCATCACACACAGAAGTAAGTGAAAGAATGATTCTTCAGACTCTCCAGCAGCAGTTAAATACCACTTCCACCTGATCACGTGCCGTCCACGTCATCCAGGCGAATTCATTGCAAAATGTAGGGGTGGTCATAATGTTTTGGCTCTTGAGTGTATATATATATATATATATATATATATATATATATATATATATATATATGTTTCGAATCATCAGTAACATTCAATGATTAACATAACAAAAATAATTTAATCGGAAAATTAGTTCAGTAATATGATTTTTTATGAATTTTTGCTGGAAAAAAACTAATTTACTAGTGCTGCCACCTAGTGACAGCAAACCCTACATGCGCGGCGGTCCATATTTGAACCACCAGTATTGAAATTACTAAAAAAACATAAGAAATTATGCAGATAAATTAAACTTTTGTTTTTAAAATAAATAAGTAACAATCGTAAAATGAAATTCCAGAACTTCCGTGCATCTGTATACTAACAACTGAGAAAAACTGGAAAAAACTTAAAACTACAAATTTCTGGTGTAAAACAAAAAAATTATCCTCTCTGAAATTATAGACGCGTAGAGTGCTGCCATCTGTTGTTTCTGAAGCATACTAATGTGTTAAATGTTTACTGCAGTTTACAGATACATTCACCAAATGATTTAGCTTCTACAAAATAAATAAAATAGGTGGTTCAAAAAATGAACCACCGCCCCTGAACGGGTTAAAGCGTTGTGTGTGTGTGGGGGGGGAGGTCCGCAGGCTTTTACGAACTGGGAACCAATTCGAGTCGCACTGCTGACATGGCTGTTTGTTAGAACTATAGTTCCTCACAACTTCTTCGTTTACAACTCAATATGACCAATAATTGAGGATTTGCATTCTTCTCTTCGTGATTGCCTCACATTTCACAATCTAAACAACAAAACTGCAAGTGTCAATAATGAAGGCTAAATCACTGTCGAAGTGTTCGACAAAATACGCATTGAATGTTCCAGTGAGATTACGGTCAATACCTTGCACTTAGTTCAAAATTCTACTCAGATAAAAACTGTGAAGTACTACTTGCTCTCCAAAATCAAAGCCTAAATTCTTAGCTTTAAAGTATCTCAAAGCTCCAAGACTTCCCTCCCTTATAAGCTTTGGAAAGCCTGCGACACCTTCCTTTGAACTCTTCCTAAAATACTCCCACTCAGTGTGACGTTATCACTCAGAAACGGGAAACTAGGAGTGTTGAAAAGACATAATTTAAAATGATGGATAGAAAAGTATGCCGGAAGGAGAAAATAAAATCAAACATGAGCGTTTGGGACGTCACGGACAACATGGAAAAAAATGTATCTCATGTTATGTACATTTGATTTCAAATGTGATATATTATTTTTCCTACAATTAAAAATAAATTTACACCATGGAAATTTTAACTATAAGTTTTGCTCGCACTGCAAAGACAAAACCTGTTTCTTGTTTATTATTTAGATCTTAAAAAACTACGCAATTAAAAAATGTTAAGGCAAAAATTATTTTGTTTCGGTCATTTACTCTATAATCTGACTCTATGATTAACACTCGAGTTCGGTCTCCTGATTTGTTGTCATGTCTCAGATAAGATTAAACTTCAGTGAGAGTGTTATCTCACTGAAGTTTAATCTTATCTGAGACATGAATGTGTTACACAACTTGATTTGATATATTCATTTCCATATTTTTTCCATCGATTCGCAAAAGCATATTGTGGCGTTTGGTTCTTTTGTATTAAAGACTTCCAGGTGTTGAACAACACGAACATTTATTGAGAATTAGAAAATTATTCAAGAAATTATATCCTGAGCTAATACCATCAAGGTAAGCTCAGGAGAGAAAAAAATATTCTTATATTATTATTTAATTTAATGTGGACTGAAAAACAACCCTGTACATTGCCTGAGCTCGAACCTGGACCAACCGCGTGGCAGGCGAGTAAATATATCACAACGGACTGTAAATATATCACAACAGATGTCCTACTCGGCGATCCCAGCGAAGTGCCACTTCTTTCTGTCTGAAGTTCAAACATCGCAACAAATCAACGCAAAAGCGCAATTACAACTTAAAAACTCAGTTATTGTAAAGTATTAATAACACAAAATATAGTATCAAGCACGTAAACAATCGCAGGTGCAGGAAGCAAGTAAATATAATACTACGCCACACTGGTATAAATGTGTATAAACGTCATACTGGTAGGCTGTATTTCAGACATCACATATATACTGCGACTTCTTCAGAGATCACGCCACCAACAAAATAATATATTAATAAATGACAATAACACATTCATTGCAGCTGGAATAATATTTCTCATGCTTAAATTACTTGCTTTAAAAATCTCAGTTTTAAATAACATTGGAGAAGAGAATTATAATTCCTTAATAGGAAATATAGTTGATACTAGAGAAATAATATAACTAATTTGAAAAGGTGTTTTTTCTTGCATTGGACTTTTTCTTGTCATAAGCATAGGATAAATCAATTCCAGGTTCAAAAATTTATTAACGTGTGGATATAAAATTCACCCTAAAAAATAATGCAACGGGGAAAATACTGCATAATTTAACTAACACGAACATGTTTTATCCTTACTAACAAACGTTCTTAAGCTGCAGTCTCAAAGGATTCTCAAAACAGACATGTGTTAATCTTCGTTATTTATTACCTGTGCAGTGATATATTTAAATTTTGTAGTGAATAAATACTACGGTATAGAAAAGTAATATACTTAAGGTAGAGGAACAAGAAATTTAAAGAAATACATATTACTGTGCTGAATATTTGAAATATTTAAATTTATCAGTAGTTATATTTAAATGCGAAAGTATTGACGAAATATTTGAAATTTAAAAAAAAATCTGTTAGAAAATATTTTCGTAGACTGCATGGTTCACCATATTAAGTGTTTTCTTTTACTTAGATAAATTCCCGAGAAATTTTTTTCAACATCTATTTTATTGAGAGTTCGAGTAATATATATACTATATATAAAATAGTTCCGTAACTGACTAACTGACTGACAGATAACGCACAGATCAAATCGCTAGACCTAAAGGGCTGAAATTTTGCATGGCAATTCTTCTTATAGTGTAGGGATACACTAAGAAAGATTTAAAAGAATTCTTCTTAGATTTTTAAAATAAAATTATTAAGCTGCTTTTGTAACATTCTTTAAAGTTTGCATTTAAAATAATAATTTGATTGTTATAAAATTTATATCACAAGAAAGATCATAAAAATTCCTTTAAAATTAAATCTTTTTAAAATCTTTCCCTCCCTTTTCTGATTTTTGGTGAATTTTCAAAGATTAATTTTTTTAATTTAATTTATTAAATGCTGACCACGTGGTTTCTTTTCTTTTTGTGATACTTTAAATTAATTTTGCGTCACGTGCATAACAATGAAATAAATTGACAAAAAAAATTGTTTTTCTTTCTAATGCGGCAGACGATTGGACATTATCCAAAAAACATTAAAATACAGTAAAAGAAATGTTAATCAAACTGTACTATATTCTTTAGTATATTCTATTAGATTTAATTTGAATATTTTCTACTACATTATTTTGTCTATAAAAATATCCGATACGATTTTTTTATAATATATTTTTTGGGGCATTAACTGCATACATTGACCGTTGTATTTAATTTGAATGTACTCCGTAGCGAAGCACGAGTATTCAGCTAGTAGATAGATAAAAAATCAAAGGGAAAATTTTCTTCTGTTTTATAAAAATTATATTGAATTTTAGCTAAATTTTCTTAAAATCAATGACAGAGGGAAGTCAAGAAAAATTCAAGTCATATAAACAGATTTGGTTATTAGTTGTGAGAACATAAAACTTATTACGCTATAAATAAACTATTTTCCATTAATAAAAAGAGTTAAGAGGAATGTCAAACTTGTAACTTTATAGAGATAATAGTTTCAATAGTACTGACTTAATGTTGTGAAATGTATGCATGCTAATAAGAAATTTGAATGATTATTAAATCTATAAGGTATACATTAAATATAAAATTTTCTTGCGTCATTTGTAGGTAGATTTTTAACTAATACTTTAAAAGACAGAAAATTACTAACATAATATTATTGGTTCTGTTAATTTTTGTATTTGATACAATAAGGCCCCCAAGCCGAATTTTAATCAATTCAGGCCTATTAAAGGGAACTAAAATATATCCAATTTTAACGATTAATTATTGATTGCGGTTAGTGATAAGAAAGTTCAGAATATCGAACAAATTCTATCCAACAATTAACAATACCCATTCTTCTACCTAAAGAACAACCTTTACGGTTTGCTGAAAAAGCCATGAAACAAATAAACAATGTTACATGGAATATAGTTTACACATTCCCATGGAATATAGTTTACACATATAGTTTACACATTTGTAAATTACAAATACGTAACGGACATTTTCAGTTAAAATTTCGTGGCTGTATCTAGAATTTGCTGTATAGTTAGATCACAGTAATTATCATTAAATATTGCATCTCAGCTAAATATCGTTCATTTATTTAAGAAGTACAAAGCAAACAATTACAGGTTTTAGATCACGATAGGGACAACTAAGTTTAACCATGCACTCTTCAAAAATATGGGATCTTTAGTTGCAAACCTTATAATCAGCTCCTCTAGAGATTTACATTCATGGATTCACCCCAGCTTTTTCATGGAATTTTAAGTTACATATATGTCTGAGTTATATTTCTTTACAGATAATAGATGCTATCATTTCATTTATTCTTATTTTACACTAATAAGTGAAAAAAATAAAGTTGACAGGAAAAGATGCAATTAACTGTCTATTATAACTATAAGAATAATGGTACGATCTGTAAAAACACATATCTGCCTTAAAATAATTGCATCAAACATTTGAAAATAATTATTTCTTAGAGATATTCTAATGATATATCAAACGTAATCTACGCTTTTTTGTGGATTTTGTTAATTTCAGTTTTATTTATTTTCAGATACTATATGCTAGTAATGGTATTTTGAAATAAAGATTAATTTAAAAATAAAGTTAGCAGTGCAAAAGTAGCAATTCATTCTCATTATAGCTGTAAAAATAATAGTGTTTTCAGTAAAAGCAAGCGTCTGCTTTAAATAAAAAATGTGTCTAGCATTTGAAAATCATTATTTCTCCGAGGTATTTTAAAGTTGTATAAAAGATCTTCTAAGCATGTTTTTTTTTAAATAAAATTCGTTAATTTTTTGTGTTTATTTTCATATAACAGATTTTAATTAACGTACTAATGCTATTTTTATAGTGATTAATTCTTTTTAAAAAGATGGCAGGGGTAAAGAAGCGACCAAATCTCTAATACGATTCTAACAATAATTTTACAGGGTGTCTCACAAAAACTTGACACGCTCTAAAAATTTATACAAAAAAATGTACACAAGGTAGGAGCTAGAAACTCACATATGTTTTACCTTATATATTAGAGTTTCTTTTAGTATAGTCAATTAATTTCAATATGGGAAACTTTTCTGGTACATAGAACATTTATTTGGTAATCAATATCAGCCTATGTGCGTTCCAAAATGGATTCTGTAACACATGTAATTGCAGCAATTATGCGTCTTTTGAGTTCCTCAACACTACAACCGACCAGGGCCGCCCTGAGACTTTACGGGGCCTGGGGCAAACTTTTTGGGGCCCCAAGAAATATGATTAATCGAATATTTTTTTTCTTTTTTTTGGGGGGGGGGGGCCTTTTTTCAGGAGATTATTTTGAATTCTGAAGTACGGTACAAATTTAAGAATTTTCTTTCGGAGGAAATCTAATAAATAAATTTTTAAAAAAAATTTGGGGGCCCCTCCGGCAGTTGGGGGCCTAGGGCAAAGTGCCCCAGTTGCCCCCCCCCCATTGTGGGCGGCCCCGCAACCGATTATGAAGTGCACTTCACGTTTCCAGAAACTTTTTATACCAAGCTAAGATGTTGTTACGACTTGGAGGATCTTTTCCAAATTTCGTTCCACTTGCGTAAGAAATTCCGTTTTGAAATACCTGTCAACACATATTGCTTTCTCTTATGGAGTAGCCATTTCACAACTTAAAATTCAAGGAACAACTAGCGCCACCTGTTCAACTTTTTTGACACAGGAAAAAAGCTCTAGTAAATTTGGTAACACGTCTGTGGATTTCAAGTTTTCATCTTGCATACATTTTTTTGTTAAACCTTTTAAAATGTGTCAAGGTTTTTGGGGCACCCTGTATATTAAGTAAAGGCACATGGCTGCGATTAAAAAAAATATTCTATCCTACATATGGATATGACCATTTCTTAGGCTCATTTTATAGATTCTACAAATTGCTTATATGTCCGAAGCAAGATAGATGCATAAAGAATACTAAGAAGAATAAATTTAATAAGTACACAGAGGAAAAAAAAAATTTGAAAAGTGTTGTGCAGCAATCTTCAAGACAAAATTAGGAGATAACGCTTGCTTTGACTGACAACCTGTTACACCTCTAACCTTACCTTTTAACACATAATGACGGTACCTGATTACTAAAAGTATTTCTTCTATATTTAACACATTATCTGAGAGTATGTTAGAAGAATCAGCTTTTTTTAGATTGTTAGTCTAATATGTAACTCGAGAAGTAGCGTAGATGTTGAAAAAGAAAGGATTTTCTTGGGAAAGTCATGTTGTATTTGATACTTTTTGAATAGGCCAGACTCCGAATTTTCCCAGAACTATGCACAAAGGCAGAACTTTCAACAATTCAAAGGAAATTTAAAGAGAAAGCCTTTATAAATTTAAGGGCTTTAGCGAATGAAAAATTAATAAAACAGAAATGTGATTTTTATTTAAAGCCTCCAAGTATTCCATATTTCTGGTATCCAAGTCATTTTTCTGATTATCAATGTTTCAAGATTTTCCTGTCACATCAGTTAATCTATATATAAATCAGTTCCGTAACTGACTGAATGAATGACAGATAACGCACAGACCAAACCGCTGGACCTAAAGGGCTGAAATTTTGCATGGCGATTCTTCTTATAGTGTAGGGGTGTACTAAGAAATATTTTTGAAAAATTCTTCTTAATTTTTTTTAATTAATTTTTTAAGCTTTTTGTAACTTTTTTTAAGTTTACATTTAAAATAATAATCAGAGGGTTATAGAATTTATATCACGAGAAAGATCATAAAAATTTCTTTAAAATGAAATCTTTTTCGAATCTTTACCTACCTTTTCTAACTTTTGGTGAATTTTTAATGATTAATTTTTAGAATTTAATTTATTCAATGCTGATCACGTGGCTTTTCCTTTTGTGATACTTCAAATTAATTTTGCGTCACGTGCATAACAACGAAATAAATTGACAAAAAAATATTAAAATTCGGTAAAAGATAAAATTTAACCACTTGATTAAGTGAGATGGAAGTTCTTTAAGAATTTGATTTAAATTAGTATGTTTTATTTATATTAAACAGACAAATTAATTGCATACATTGGCCGTTGTATTTAACTTGAATATTTCCTTCTACATTATTTTGTCTATAAAAATATCCATTACGATTATATATATATATATATATATATATATATATATATAAATAAATAAGAATAAGATGAAAGAGAAAACCAGTAATAGCTCTAAAGCTACTTGAAGCCAGGAACATCCAACATGTAAAGAAAAGTATGAATAAGGTTTTTGACAGCATTTCTTCATCAGCGGTGTCAATACTGTCTAAAAACCAATGGATTGTTTCTGATGAGTATGATCTATTAAATAAACACACTCAGACACCGTACAATCCATTATTAACAGAAAAATTGAATAAAAAATGAATTAAGTTTGAATAAAAGTACTTAACCAAAGAACACCAAGCCTGGCGCTAGTCAGAGTGGAAGTTAAGAACTTGTAACCGCAAGATGACTGACGTCATATAACTTGCAACCATTGAGATAGTGGATACTCAGTTACAGACTTACTTAGGTTACCATATTTTAAGACTATTATTCCTTTATTTATTTAGTTTTTATTATTGTTACTACTATGAGTTAATTATTTTTTTACTTTTCTTATGATTTTTATTTTTGTTTTTAGTAGTAATTATTTTTATTTTAACCTATTGTTATGTTTAACTTATTAATGCAACAGAACAAACTATTCATTAAAACAAAAACAACCAATTATGTTTTTGGATAGACTTACTGGGTAATTATTACGAGTTAGCACAGCTTTCAAGTCTATAATATGCTTAATCCTATTGTCTTTAGAACATAGCCTATTTATACGAACTAACTGATTTACAATAATGTTATTAAAAACAGATTTATGTAAACAGGTTAGATAATTTTGAAATTTAACAATATTAAAATTATAGTCAGATCTTTTGTCGTATAAGTCAAAAGTAAATTTATTGTTAGTACTTAATTTAATATTAATATCTAGAAAGTTTACATTAATATTATCATGGCTACTTTTAATTAGTTCCAAATTAGGAGGGTAAAAATTTAAGTCTATAGGGTTATTACTTTTATTAATTACTATTATATCATCTATATATCTAAATATATTGTAGTTGCTATTTTCTATATTATTAATTTCAAAATAATATAAGTATAAATTAGCTAGCATACTTGAAACATTACCACCTTGTGGTACACCTTTGGACTGTAAGTATATACTATTATTATGAACTATGTAATTATGTTTAGTTACTAATTCTAGGAGCCTATTGAAACGAGTTAGTTTAATTTCGTTGTTTAAGTATTGAATATTATTTTGTACTAACATTATGATTATTCTATTTAAATCAATTATATCAATATTATTAAATAGATCTTTACAATCATAAGTTACAATATATTTACAGTTATCTAATGTTTGTAGTTTTCTAATTAGACTATAGCTATTATCAATTATACCACAAACACCAGATGTTATATTTTTATAGATTAATTTAAGGTATTTTAATAATAATTTACTTGCATTTGTAGCATAAGTATTATGACCACAGGTTACTGCTCTAAAAGCAATAGGTGTTTTATGAAATTTTGGAACTAAAGTTATATAAGGAAAATGATAAATGTTAGAAGAAATACTTAGTAGTTTATATTTAGCTATGATTTTCTTAATAATAATATTAGTAGTTTCTTTTAATGGCTGAAAAAGATCACTATTTTCTAACTGTTTTTTTAAACATAAGGCAAAATATTTTTTACAAATTATAGCATAGTTGTTGGCTGCTTTATCTACATAAGTGACTATAAAGTCATCTTGTAATTTTGTAATAGCAGCTTTAAAGTGTTTATAAGGATTATTAATGTTATTACTATTATTAGGTAATTTAGCTTGTACTAGTTTTAGTAAATTAATTTTCCAAGGGTTGAAAGCTTCAGTAGGTACAGAATAATTAATTGCTATTTTATTAATAAATTTATCTAAATCAGCATTTAAGAAACTAATTATTTTCTTATTATTAGTGGTACTAGGTATTCTAAACTTAGTTCCCAAATTCATCAAATCTCGCAGTGCATCATCTTCCACAATATCCATATTGCCTGTTATTACATATATATATATATATTTGGCATTAATTGCATACATTGACAGTTGTATTTTATTTGAATGTACTCCGTAGCGAAGCACGGATATTCAGCTAGTTATTTATAATGGAAAATCGGTGTTATGTATAATCAGTGCGTATGTAAAAATTCAAACTCAGTTTGTATGACAACTTAATAATACTGCAGCATAAAATTAAATGACCCATACGTGTTTAGTTTAATAACTATAAAAAAGTCTCCTTGTCAGAAAATATTGCATCTCAGAAATATAAGAACTCTTATGATTCCAACAAGATGCGTGTAAAATATATATAATTCAGAAAGCAATCAATATTTCGGAAAATGCATAAAAATACTCCTTTGTACAATAGGCTTTTTAACCCCCAGGCCTGACATAACATGCTTAAAAATTGAGTCCTATACTTCAAGTTTTTCTCGATATATACACACAAAGTTAAACGCTTTATTCCACCTTCCTGAAGAGAATAAGAATTTAATGAGCTCCATTGCAGAGTGGGTGTTATCACCCGAGGCTCATTAAAGTTAGTAATAGAGTGGGAGGAGTTAATGTTATGTACCCCCGCGCATGAAGGGAGAAAATGTATTCTGTCACCTCAGATATTTAATAAAATCCATTGTATGCATTTCTCTTCATCCTCCCGCTATGACGTCTATAAAGTATGGTGAGTAACGGAAATTGATAAAAAAAATCGGTTTTGAAATTTTTATTGCACAACTGGGAGCTAATTAAGATCACCAGGGGTGTGAACTTCAGAGACAAAATATGATTTATCCACATTAAAATTTTTGAAAAAATATTTAGACTATAAAAAATATTATATTAAAGCAACAGGATATAGCTGGCAAGAAAGGGGGAATAATGGGAAAATCCATATTCTTAAATATAAAAATGTAGAATGATGAGTTATTATAGTAACACCACATGAAGATATAACTGCCAACGCCTTGCCGTTTTGTATTAAGTAGGGTAAAATCTGTGGCTTATATAGGGAGGTAGGGGAATGTTAACGAGTTGTAATGGCAAATAAATCTTCTTCAGGAGCATATTTGGTTTTGAAAGTGAAAGAAAAAATGAGAGTAAAAGAGTAGAATTTTTAAAAAAATTTATTAAACTCAACAGCAGTTGTCAAAGTTGAAACACCATTTATTTTGAGAGAAATACACATTTACTGGTAAAACCTGCAGTCAAAGGGAGGAAATGATACTTATACCAAACAGAAATTATCTGTTGGTTTTATATGTTAGATTTTATGTGTTATTAAAGTGAATGTCTTGTTTTAAAAATATCATCATCATCATAACTGAAACGACAGCCCCACGTGGGCCCTGGCCTTCTCTAGAAGTTTTCCCCAAACTACCCTCTCACCAGCCTTGAATCTCCAGTTTTTAACCCCCATGGCAGTACGAATCCAGGCAGTCCTTCCATCTCTTTTTGGTCTTCCTCTCTGTCTTTCACAGAAGGGGACTGCAGTAAAAACTTTCAATGGTGCTCCCTCTGAGTCTATTCTCTAAATATTACCTGCCCATCTGTCCAATTTCACTACATTTTCATTTTCAAACAGTTTGTATAGTTCAAAATTGTGTCTCTGTCGCCAAATACCATTATCAAGGAAACCACCAAAGATAGCCCTCAAAACTCTCCTTTCAAAAAGTACAAGAGAGGTTTGGAGTGATACGGCCAATCTTTTACTATACGAGGGTTAATTGAGACCGGGACCTACAGTTTAAAGCCGATTCCGAATGGCTACAAACATCCACGTCAAAAGTGGATCTCGAACCCACAGAATCTGAACCGAATGCCAGCGCCCTAGCCATTCGTCCATCACCTGGCTACTAGAGCCTTCTCTTCCCCTGATGTTAATGGCCATGTCTCAGAGGCATATGTTAGCACTGGTCATATTATGAGAGTTTTGCTCTTTAGTTTTAAAAAAATATAGAGACATGTTTATATTTATTCCCAACAAATGATACAGCTTTTTTAGAGAAACAGCGCTTGTGCTTTCATAATGACGATCTGCTTATTTATAACATTAAAACAGTAAGGGCCTGTTCACATAGAATCCGCCAGCGTCAGCGTTAAAGATTCCGTTGGCTCCGATTGGTTAAATGGGTCAATGATTGGTAGTATATGATTGGTTAAAATTTTTTATGCTGACGCTGACGGAATCTATGTGAACATGCCTTAAGAGTATTTAATTTGTCAATCTTCCATACCATTTCTGTTACCTGTGCTATCTTTATACTAAACTGCAATATTAATTGTTCATAATTTATAGAGTCTTGTTTTTCTTGCCAACTCCAAAATTTGAATTTTATTTCCATACATTCCACGGTCGGTCCGATATCTATTAAACTTAAAATCTTTCCAGGATATTTAACACCATCGTACTTTGCAATAACAAAATCATCTACAGTATACATGTACAAGTTCAGAAAATACAATTACAAATTCAGAGTCCGCCTGTCTTTGAGATTTACTCGCTTGTTTGTAATGTTTTGTTTATTAATTTCTGACGAGCTAGAGCATTGTCGTTTTCGCCACTTTGAAACTGGACCATTTTTAGAAGTAGAAGGAGTAGTTGGAGTAACTTTCTCCCAACTGTCATGTTGGGCCAAAGTTACCCCAAGACCTGGGACAAAGTTTGCCTTATGTAGCAAACATTCATTAGTTGGCAAACCACAAAATAACTCAAGACAATGACAGTGAAAATAGTTGAAACAATTAATAATAAACTGAGGCAATTCGCTTACATGCTCTGAATAACGTACTCTATCACATTTACAGGGAAACGTTGGAAGACAACAGCAATATACGTTTTAGTGATACCAAAGTGTAGCAGCACTGTAGTTGTAGTAAATTGAGGAACTACAAGACAAAACTATGAGAAAGTCAAGGCAGTACTACCACCTATTAGCCTTCGCAATAAATAAGTGATAATCACTCTCTTTTGTCTAGATACAGCATATATAAAAAATTTTCGTTTGTTGGGCCTAAGTTACCCGCAAGGGCCAAAAGTTACCCCAGTTGACGGTAGCTTTAGCCTTGACACCCAGTATTATATTTAATTTCTCCGACCTAAAAATCGATGAAATGTCAGTGATTATGAGATATCTAGATTTAAAATTTTATTCTGATCTAATACATGGGAAGAGGATTATGTTTTGTATGTTGTCTTTCATGAACGGTAAATTATCAGCTAATGTAAATAAGTTTTGTTTTCTTTCAAAAAGTTGTCTTTCAAAAAGATAAATGAATCCAAAATATGTTTGCAAAATTTTTATAGATTTTTTGGACTAGTTATAAACGCATTATAACTTAAGATATCTAAGTATATTTAGCTTTGTGAGGCGACCAAATGACGAATATTTGAAAATTTGCTTTTACATGTATCACACTTTCTTGTTAAGAATCTAAAATAATCGTTAATTTAAAAGAACTAGTTACATAATTAAAAGTTTAAAATACATTTCATTTTTTTATTCTATCCCACATAACACTTTATTTCATAAGCGCTTCGGATCTTGTTCATACTTTGAGAATTTTCCAGAAAAAAATAATAAATAAATGTATATTCTCCTTATTTTCCCCCAACACATTTTATCTCTTTTTTAATTAAATGTTCCCTTTTTTTATCGGGTTTACAGAATTAATTTTAGAAAAAAAGCGAAATAAGAAGCTGAAATTTAAAATGGATAATTATTGTTTCTTGGAGCTGTGGGAATAGATTGTGTTTCCCAAGCGTGGTGTGTTTGAATTGAAATCTCCTGTCTGCGGCACAAAAGAGGAATTAATGACGTTTTCTGACGACCATTGAGTGAAACTTCTACGATGCTCTCGGGTAGTATTGTATTCCTGGCTTGTATCCATTAAAGGAGTCAGATATCCTGATTCTTTTGTTCTTATTCTCCGCAGCTTAGCTGAAGTACTACATTCAATTTATTTATTCTCTTCGTGAGAGCAGAAATATGTTTTTTAAAGACACTGTTTTACAGTTCATATATTTTTATTTTTATTTTTATGAAGGGGGGGTAGCCGTAATTTGAATGTGTCATACTCTCGGATTGAAAACAAATATGCGAGCATATGCGCTCCCGATACTGCTCTCTCAATAGTTGCATATAAATGTGTGGTGTGTGTGTGTACGTGTTTAAAATACGGAAGTTGTAATTAACCTTTTCCTTACGCGGTGGGATAGCATGTATCCCAAGAATACGGGTCCAAGAATGAATGTATATATATATATACACACACTCACACACACACATATATATATATATATATATATATATATATATATATATATATATATATATATTTAAATACATATATATGAGCTAAAAATACAATCGGAATTGATTGATAGTTAACCACGCCCCAGCTTCATCTTCGGTGCCGCATCATGCAAATGTTCTAGAATCTAGAAGTTTTTTTGGTGAGTTCAAGCAGCGAAAAACAAAGGAGTACGTTAGCAGATATAGATTAGAGTTGTCCACCACTGGACTAGGTCGCGCTTCGTGAGCTCAGAGATGAAACTTGGCACGGATTGAACTAATCTTTAATTGACGTTAGTTGATAAAGTTCTTAGATGTAATTTAATAGTCTTTCTTTGGCACAGGACTATTTGTTGACTACTATTTGTAATAATTATTTAGGTAAAAAGTTATACGGGTAAGAAACGTGTCATATATATATATATGTGTGTGTGTGTGTGTGTGTGTGTGTGTGTGTGTGTGTGTGTGTGTGTGTGTGTGTGTGTGTGTGTGTGTGTGTGTGTGAGTGTGTGTGTGTGTGTGTGTATGCATGTATGTATCATGCGAGAAAGTAAAAGCTTAACGATAGAATTAATAAGGTGGTTGAAAGTTGAATATAAGTAGTAGATAAAAAAAAGGCAGTTTTGATTCTAGCGTTTCATCAGAGTAAGTGTTTCGTATCTTGACAAAGAAACAATCATTATCTATTTTAAACAAGAACTTTTTATTTCAAGATTTCTTTTCCAAAGTGTCTTTAAAAGAAAGGACAATTAGCGTTAGGGATAAAATCGAAACACTAAAAAAAAAAAAAAAAAAAAAAAAAAAAAAAATTCTTTTTTTCCAGAAACTTTTCAGAAAAAGCCAGATGGCTCCGACTTAAAGAAATTTCTTGGGGAAGAGAAAGCTAAGAAAAATTAGAAACGACAGAAAAAGCCGAGAATTTCGAAAATTGAAGGCCACGATGAAATCGAAACGGCAACTCGCTCTCCTTTTGCATTGATGAGACTTGCGACTGCAATTAAGAGTGATCTTTAAGGAAAGAGAAAAGTAGCTGGCGTAACATTTTCTTTTTTCCCTCTTGCTAGCTTTCAAAGCTTTTTCACGCGTCTGTGGACTTTTCCGCTCTTGTTGCACTCTATCAGTTGATTCATTAATTAAAGAACTTTAGAAGTAATACTCTGCTTAAACGGTGTCTCTTTCCCCACTCTAAATTAAACGTAAAAGGGAAGCTGGGAAAAGAAAAATCAGACCCAAATAATCCCTAATCAACTTCGAAAAACCCTTAATCCATATTCTTCGGAGGATATTCTTTTGAACATCACAATTAAAATTAAGAGTAATTGATTCCGGTATATAATGAACATATATTTTTTCTTCCATGTAGAATACCACCATGCTACAAATCTGTATAATTAAGTATACTTCAGGAATATATATATATATATATATATATATATATATATATATATATATATATATATATATATATATATATATATATATATAGAGAGAGAGAGAGAGAGAGAGTGTATGTATAAAAAGTTCATTATCAAATAATATATTATACTTTAGAGGTTAATTAGGGTTCACCAATTTATAGTAACATACGTAACAATAATGCATTTTCTATACATTTAATGAAAAATGAATAGTCTGAAATCTAAGACCAAGAAATAATTTAATATTTGTTTAGAAACAAGAAATCTTTAAACATGAGTAATGTCTCGCTTCTATTTCCTTGTCAGACAGCCAAACAACAAATATAAACTTGAGAATGATGTTTTAAAAAGTTAAAATTCTTTTGAAAGTTATGTACGCTGAGGAAATCGAAGGAACAAAGCGTTACATAAGGAGTAAACAAAGGAAATTGATGCACCTAAGTCCTCAGAACACATTTCTTTACATGGAAGAATCAAGAATAAGACGTGAATGCGATTATAACCAAGAGCTCGAAAAACCATATCACTAATGTGCTAGAGTAATCTACTATAAAGACTTGAGGGGAGCATATGTAACATGAGGAGTAACAAGAATAGTCTCAATGGAAAATACTTCAATTATAGCAGTGGTAATTGAGTAGTAAAATTGGGACTTACGTTTGATGATTTTTAATTACTTAGTAGATCGTAGGTAGGTATGGTATCAAAGACATCATATAT
Source organism: Dolomedes plantarius (assembly GCA_907164885.2). Classification (NCBI taxonomy): domain Eukaryota; kingdom Metazoa; phylum Arthropoda; class Arachnida; order Araneae; family Dolomedidae; genus Dolomedes; species Dolomedes plantarius. The sequence continues at coordinate 92,447,657 of OU015501.1, forward strand.
ATATATATATATATATATATATATATATATATATATATATATATATGTATATACATGCACACACAGTAAAATTACTAAAGAATGGTTAGAGCTGAAAATGAATGGAATGTAAAATCAGTCTCGAAGATGTAATGTCTCGGGGAAACGTTGGCAAATTATCTCAAGTAAATAAAAAAGTATGCTGTTCAATAATGGCTTCATTGTGATGTATATATAAAAAATCTATAGATATATATTGTAGTCTAGTACAAATATATGTTACGTATAATCTATACTGTGTGGCAAATCCAAGGAAGATCAGACTATTAAACCATCACCCCAGAACCTTAAATAGCTACAAAGTCTAAATATTTTGTTATTGTTAATCTGAGTGAGGATCGCACACAGGGCAACTGTGGCCTCCATGTACGTTCTTCGCTTTTGAGTTCTCCAGCAGATGACGATTAATAGGGTTTTGTTCCAAATATTGCCAAACTATTTTTTATACTTTGTTCTGTTATTTTACAGGTAAATATTCCTTTTTAAACACTTTTCATTATTTTTTCCTTTATGGTAGAGATAATGTCTTTATGGCAGAGATAATTTAACTTTTAGTTGCATAAAATATTTTTGGATATGTATAATGCAATTTATTAGTAAAAAAAAAAACTATTTCGTATATTTCACAAATATTTAATTATATCCTATACATTCAGTTTATTATATCCTATATATACTCCGCAAACCTACCAAGTTATTAGAAAAGAAAGAGGGGACTTTATTAAAGTTCCATCTGTTCGAACAGAAAATTTCCGATCACTTCTATGGCTGTTTCTTTTGCCCCAAACTCTGTTACTGAATATAATAATTGATTATATATTTATATATATATATATATATATATATATATATATATATATATATATATATATATATATATATATATATATATATATTTATATATATATATATATATATATATATATATATATATATGTGTGTGTGTGTGTGTGTGTGTGTGTGTGTGTGTGTGTGTGTGTGTGTGTATGTATATATATATACAGTGAAATCTCGATCTATCGTTTTTCAAGGGACCGATTGAAATGAACGATAAATTATGGGAAACGATAGATGCGGAAACATAACAAAGCAATAGGGTCGTTGGGACTGTATAAAATGAACGACACATACGGAAAAACGATGGATCCGAAAACGATCGATCGAGATTCCGCTGTATATATATATATATATATATATATATATATATATATATATATATATATATATATACTCATGTGTGTGTGATTGCACATGTGTTTATACCTTTAGTCTAATTATACATATTTTATCTTAGTTTCCTTTAATGGAAGTCCCTCAGAAAACTACTTAGGGGCTGCCCTAATTATGTCACTGACCAAAAACTAAACACCAGTAAAACTTTTAAACGCATTTTGTACACAAACTGCTTCATCGTTTCCCCCCAGTATAGCAACTTTCTTATAAATCTATGAAAAACTGTCTTCTCATTTAATTAGAAAGGATATCATGTCTGAACTAATTTTGTAATTATTTGCCCGAAATTAGAAATTAATATACCAGGTGTATCATAAAAATCTTTAAAAGTAAGGAATTTAATGCTCCAAGAGAGTGGAAGGGCAAGATAAATCACAAAGAAAAACCCCCCCTCATTATTAGCAAGAGAAACAGAAGATTAAAATCGAAAACCTGATGGAATTAATATGAAAAGCCCTATCTCTGAGAATACATTTAAATCTAGAAAAGGTCTTTAATTGATGTGGCATCATTAAAGGAAGCACTCAAGTGCCAAATCGTCTGGTGGTACAAAAAATAATTTCGAAGTAATAAAATTTATTGAATCGTAAATTTCCCGTAACGGGAAAAGGGGTACATATTCCAGAAAAGAAAAGATCAAATAAGAGTATACACTGAAAACCGGGGAAAGTATTTTTCATTATTGCTTTCGAAAAATGCATTATAATTTCAACAGAATTCGAAAGGCAAATGCTTTAAAATCTCTTTTATACCGTTCAAATGCCGCTACTGAAAACAATTTCAGAACTCAATTTAGGGGAGGGAGTTTTAAACACTCTTCTTTTGCCTTAAATTTGCGGATGCATGATTTAAATTTAAATGACACCTCTTTTAGTACATTTTTCAGCCCATAAGCTCAGTAAATCCGAATAGCCCTCATACATTATTTCGTCAACCACTTTGAACTGATTATAATTCGAAAACTTTGACGGAAATGTTTTCTTTTCCGACACACAACCAGCTGCTTTTGTTAAAGAAAAAAATTCTCGTAAGTTTATTTCTTCTGTTTGGATTCATTTAAAGATTCATGCATAACATGAATATGACGTCGTAATTATCTTCGAACGGCTTTCTGGAAGTGGAAACGCAAAAACAAAGGGAAATTCTTAAAGCCATTTGAGAACGAATTGTTTAGCTGATTCAGAAAATGCGACTTGGGAGATATGTTTTTGTCATTTTAGTTTCTCTTTTGTGAATAGTGTAGTCGTATAAGCTTTCGAAACGATAATATTCATCATTATTTTGCATAAATAATATCTGTCCGAATTAAACAAGGCTATTTTGTCTATCTCACATCACGAACATTTACATAAACTATTCTCAAGAGCTGAAACAAGAAAGATTGTTTTAGAGAAAAAAGTTGCCCTGAATCCTCTATTTTTATATCTTTACAGTCCAGTCCGAAGGATGTAACAACCTCCTTACAAAGCAAGATAAAAAATAACTATGCATTCTAGCATAACTTACAGGGGGAGAATAGAGTTAACAGCATTTTCCTCTACTTCTTTTCACGAACAATATTTTGAAAGTAATTTGTCTAACATTTTAAAGTACAAAACATTATAGAGAGATGCAATTTTTTTTACAGAGGACAAACGTTTTTAAAGTTCATAAACTCTTATTTTTACTATACTTCTACATAAAATATCTTAACAAACGGGTTTTTTATTCATTCTTTTGACAACTGAAAAACTGGTACACGTATAATGACACTACAGCAGCGAAAGAAATATAAGTTTAGTATTCCTAATTGTTTTATCAAGTTTAGAGGATAGTAATGAAAATATTTATTTATTTTTTATCAACAAGGTAATGTTTTTTCACTATATATATATATATATATATATATATATATATATATATATATATATATATATATATATATATATATATATATATATATATATATATGTCTATGTCTAATGAAAATAGACGTCACAACTTATATTCCTGTACCTGATATCTATTACAACCTATATTCCATACATGATATCTACAATATCTAGGAGGAAGACTTTGTGCCAAGACGTGAAGGTCAACAGGGGGAAATTTCCAAAATTTATGGGACAAAATCTGGATCAATTTGCGTTTGTCTCTTGACACCTGGCACCTGAAAGCTGATGAATTCCTGAAGTTAACATGCATATAAACTGCACCCGTAAGCGTCAGTGACGTAACCTAGTGATTCCACTATTTTTCACCATATAAGAAAAGTCCACCTAGAACGAAAATTGATACATGGTATATCACCCTGAAAGCTGCCATTCTACAAATTGAACTACTCCGGCAATCTGAGGAAGGGTTATTTTCAATAAACTTCCCTCGCATATTACCCCTTTTGTTCTTTGCACGACAACAATATTTTAGAGTATGCATATTGATTTAAATTTTTTTTTTTAATATCTCGTCTTTATTTTTGTAGTCTACGATTAAAGTATTCTCAAATATCTCCCAACGATCTATGCTGTAATTTCTAACAGTCCGGTGCCACAGAAATGACCATCTGCCAGTCGTATGATTCGAACCTTTGCATCCTTGTATCAAATCAGGTATTCTACTGGTTGAAATCTCCTGGCGGTTGAGGAAGAGATATTTCCAATGTTTTTCGTCATAACACTTTTTATAGAAATCATGGCACTGCATTGGTTTCAGCTTCAATATCCACACATAAGAATGCGATTTATATGCAGATTAAATTGTCATACTGTCTATTACAATGCGACCAATATATATATATATATATATATATATATATATATGTGTGTGTATTCATTAAAAAAATTAAAACTGACATGAGAAAATGAAGGTCTTTTTGTAAAATAAGTTCTTCAAAAATTATCACGTAGGAAAAGGTGACTAGATCATTCGTTACCAACTTTCTTATCAATGAACTAGAGAGATTTTAAAGCTAAAATGCTTCTTTTTGCATTACCATTAATTGGAGTATAGTTTCTGTTAAATATTGGATTAAAATTTCAGTCATCAGTGATGCTGATATGAAGGACGTAAAACTATATTATACATTTGCATTTATGAGGAAGAAAATTACTTTTATGCATATTTGTTTGTCATATGAATGAAATACTGAAAATCAGATTCAGGAATTTTGCATTTTTTAAATCTTAAATATTTTAAAATATATAGCTGAAAAAGCAAAAAAATACGCAAACTTTAAAGTAAAGAATATTTGGCCCGATTCAATCACAAAACATAAAATTAATTGAACGAGTAGATAAACCAAATTTAACGTCGATAAAAATTACCATATAAACTCGAAGGAAGTAAAGCCGTAAGTACAGTTAATAAGCTATCTAACCTAAAAATAAAACCGCAGTGAAAAAATGAAGAGAGTCGTGCAGAAAGGAGCTTACTGCGAATGTTCTGGCTTGTGTATATTAATTTGATTATAAAGTAACGTTTCAACCAAATTGAAATTAACTATACAAGTTTGTTTAAACTAATTGAATTTATTTTCATAACTACGACTATTATTTTGTTTTCTGAGTCATCAAACATTTGCACTTGCAGATGGGAATGAATTCTTATATCTAAACACACCTATTTTATTAACACAATTGCTTATTTAGATAAAACAACTCCATTCCAGTATTGAAATGCCATTCGAGGAACTGCATTGCTGATAATTTTCAGGACAGAAACTCTTATGCATAAGATATATTATGCAATGAATTTGTCTAAAACTTTATCCACTATGTGTTACATTATATTCATAATTGCTTAGCTCTTAATTAAACATATTAAACTGGATGTACACAGTCTTTGCACTCCCTTCCAACTGTCCAATTTCTACATGCATCCTAAACACATACAACAGATTAATTTCCTCCGAAGCTTTTCCGTATACTTTAAAACTTAGCTCGTATCGACATTCTAAAATATCCTTTTGGAAGTATAAAACAGTGATCAATCAAACCACTAAATACACTTTAGAGTAATTTGTCCTAATTAGTTAAACGCACTATATACAGCTTCTTAATATCTCTAAATGTGTCCGGAAAGTTTAACTGGTGTTCAGTGAACCAGTTAAAAGTGTCGCTTTAGAAATGAATGAATGATGGGTGAATTAGAGGGCAGTAATAAAGTGAAAGGGTTTGTCGGCACCTACTGAAATCCCTAATCAAGATTGCATATAAATTAGAAATTACGTAAATAATAGCAAATGCTTATCTTTTTCAAATTTAAATTAATCGGGATCTTATTTCTTGCTTTCTTAGATCTCTAAGGTCGAAAACGCATATTATGTATGAAATATTAATAAAAACTTTATATATATATTTAATAAATTGTATCTATGTTATTATAAATTGTATAATTTTATCTTCATTTTTCAGTTTCATCTGTTATATGTCTCATCTTAAAATGTAACATCCAATCTTCTAAACTTTTCATGTCTATACTCCTTTTCTACTCTTAAAATAGTAGTGGTTAGCCCGTCAAAAATGACGTGTTAATTTTAATTTTTATCAATTTACATCGGCAAAGTCAATATTATTTGTATTCTTAATAGATTCTCTACTTTCTTTTACTTAAATTATACACATTTTTAATTATTTAAAATTATGCAATATTAATACTATTATGATCCATTTAAGATGCAATTTTTTTAAAAATTTAAATAAAATCTGAACTCTACATAATATCATCACTTTATTTAATTCTATTACATGCATTAATTATGAAATATTAAATTTTGTCTGTAAACAGTATCAAATGTAATAAGTAAACGTATTAAAGTAAATTTTTCAGTAACGCTAAATAATTAATACATTAACTGCGGTGGAAAATTTTAACTTAGTTGTTTCATAATTTTAATTCATAAATGAACACGCGCCAAATATAAACCATTGAGGTGTTCAGTATTTTTCATTTAAAGATGTTACAAGTTGAAAAATATTTTTATATATTTTCATCAAGAGGACAGTATAATATTAAAATATTTCAACAATTAAAGCTTAATTTCTATTTGCTATATTTTTTAAACGTGGTAATCAAAGTACATTTGAATATGGCAACAAAAAGGAAAAAGCGTTCCAGACAGGGAGATAGATCTGTGCTATTATTATGTTTATAACCCGAGCTCTATGGATTTAGTGTATAAACATTAAACTTAATAATAGAGAACTTAGTGAATTTCAAATTTAGGATTACGCACACGGTGTTTATCCAGCAAATATAATAATAGCAAACGCTTACATTTTAGAACTTAGTGTATTTCACATTTAGTATTACACATAGTGTGTATCCAGCAAATATAATAATAGCAAATTCTTAGAATGTTTCAGTCATACTTCTCTCGGTCTTATTTCTTGCCTTCTCACTAACATAACTGAGTATGCTGATAATGCACGTAATATCAATAATTTTTTTTAATATGTTTTTACTCAGTTACATTTATTTCTTTGCTAAACTATACTTTTAGTTTTCTCTGTGTTTTGTTTGTTAGAAGTTTTTGAATTAAACATGTTCTTCTTTGAAAACACGACCTGAGGTTTTTTGTTTGTTTGTTTGTTCTATGGATACTTTTGATCCCCTCCTAAATCGACCTTAACCATAATAACATCTTACACTTATATTTTCCCAAATTAAATTTACACTTGGTCTTATTTCTTGCTTTCTCATTAACTCTTCATTGGGCGCGCCAATTTTTGGAACAAGAGCAGGCACGCGTGGCACAAAGTGCAACGTCTGTTTCAACCTTGATTATTCCTTTTGTAATAAACTATTTTTCTTTCAAACTGAAAATAATAATTCTGCGTTCAATGACAAGACATAAAATGTTGATAATATTGAGATATATTTATAATTAAAGACCAAAGAATGCAGATGCAATCGCCTTATTTCAAAACTGTCCGGTTTATTGTATCTAAGAATAACTGGCGAATGGATTCCTATTATGTACAAAAAACCTAAACAATGAGATTGCCCATCTTCGTGATATGCGGGATATCGTATAATAGCTGCACATTCGATCGACTCAATTAACTTCCGCTTTTGTCATATTGCGATCCAGTATAATCGCTGGTTTACCACTGTTAAATCCCGACTACCAATGAATGGAAAATAATACAAAGGTCAAAAACTGAGACCAGCATTAGAAAGGGGGGAGTTATAAATAGAAACTGCTTAGAAGATTCAAATCTTACATGTAAAAAAAAACCATTCAAAATTACGAAAATGTTGCACTCTGTACACGGGCGCGCCCGCTGAAGGGTTAATGTATGCAATTTCAATGACTTTTATTTACGTTTTTATTAAAATTGCATTTTTGTGCGCCTATACACATCTTACTTCTTGCCTTCTCTCTTATAGCGCATATAGATTGGTGCAGAGTTCTCTGCCCCACTCCTGTCATCACATTAGTCACGGTAACATTAGACACGGTATTTAGAACCACCCCCATTCCCGCCCGCAAGGTTTCTTTGATGTGGTGTCTCCCCCGACCCCGCTCGACACCATTTGACCCGCTGACCCCTCACCCTTTCTTTGATGGACCGCCAGAGGAGGCGATCCACGCATAGTACAGAGTACAGAGTGAACATAAATCACTGGATTCCCCAAGGCACAGACAGAGAACGCTGCACCAATGTATATGCACCATTATAAGTTGTTAAAATAAAACATCTAACGTCTAATCTTCCTTGATTTTAATGTTTATTTATCTTCTCTTTACTTAAAATACAGTCCAAGTACCCTTTGTTTTACCGATACTTTTGATCACGCGTATTTCCAATAAACACAACAACATTTCCTGTTGTATAAATAATTGAAATAACTTACATTCTTATTCCTTGCTTTCTCTCTTATATTTCTAATATCACTTGCGTCACTTGCATGTAACCATTCTTATAATACGTTAAGTTTCTTGAAAGTTTTTTTCTATGCGAATTCATGTTATACAAAACGAAGAAAGAGTACCAACCACAGGGTTAGGTTCCAAAATTCATAAAAATATTTTTTTCCTTTGTATAACTAAGAAAAACATGCTTATTAAAATAATCAATAAATGATTAGAAGTATTACATCCAAGTATTACATAATGTTTCCTTCATCACTGCTACAGACCTTTTTATTTTTTTCAAAATGTCCTCGTCTTCAAACGTTTCGCCAGAAGCATCTTGATTTCTAAGCTCTACTAGTATAAAAATATTCTATGTTATTTTCGTTTGTTTGAGTTTGCCTGACAGATCTCAATAAATTTCGTTGTATAGAGCTATGCCTTTGTGAAGTTCGCTCTTAAATTTTACGCTTTTCTCAGATGAAGGAACTGCATTTGGAATACATGACTTCTATTCTTCGGATAGATTTAAGCTCTCTTGTATGCTCTGAGGGTAAAATTTTGAAAATCAGCGGTTTAATAAGTGTTATTGTCCTCTGAATTAATTTGTCCTATCTCAGATGCCATTGACACCAAATTTGCTTCACCAGCCTCTTCTAATACCAGTAATTATTGAATATCTGACGGATTCATATCATCAAAACTTTTCCTTCTTTGAGACCTTCTAAGTTCTACTGTCTCATCCATTCTATTTCTGGTGGTTTGGTTAGATTGTCGAAATGAACTGACACCATCCCTATATTTTTCAACAGGCATTTAATGTTGACCGGGTTATTTCCTTCTTACAGATATGTCATAATTGCGAACCAAAATTGAAAGAGTTTCCATGCCTCCATGACACCAATAGATTTGTCGTCAATTTCATTCGGATCCCCCCCCCCAACGATTGCCCGATATAATGAGCTTTAAATGTGAGAAATTAATTTCAATTTTTAATGTAAATTTTTAATTTTCAAAAGTTCGTAACGTTTTACGCATCCATTTTTGATTTTTTCCTTCTGTCTCATTTAAAGAATACTGAAAAATTCTTAAACGTAAAAATTCTCATCACTAGCTGTGTTGTACGGGAATTTCCACGATACTCTAACTATGTTACAGCGAAATCGTGTTAGAACGAGAATGCGTGTTGTACGAGGTTGCCCCAAGATGTAATATTTATAAATACTTATAAAGATTTTTCCATGTGCAGAGTGATATTTTTTTAAACTGATAATATTCAGAGTCATCTGTAACGCGATCTATCTGTCGGAATTCCACCAAAATTCATAGAGGGACTATTAACGACATGGGAAAGAGTTTCCATGAAAAAAAAGTTACAAAAGTCGCCGATAGGGGAAGATATGGCGCTGTTGTTATCGGCGGAACCCGAGAATTTGCATAAAAGGCAAGTAAAACATCAAAATACAAATTCACGACTATGTAGTCGACAACAGCGCCAGTATTTCGAGCTATAAAGATAAGGGATGAATACCGAAAAAGTTGTAAGGAGACAAGTGAATAACAAAGAAATTTCCCTGTAATACCACTTTATACAGCAAATTCACTTCCCCGTCCTTCAATGTCACCACAGTCTTCGTGGACGACACACGGAACACTATGTTCTCAACGGCCAAGCGTAAGATGTTACCAGCAATGTTCATCAAAGTCCGGTAAATGTTGTCTTTTAGGGCCGCCAATTTCGAGACTCCACCAAAATACTCCTTAGACTTTAAATAGCCCCACAGAAAAATGTCACATGGGTTAGATCCGAGGAGCGAGGTGGCCACGCAAGTGGAAAAAAGCGACTGATGATCCTTTCTTCTGTAAAGCGAGGGCGCAACAGATTCCGCACTTTATAGACCAAAATACTGGCGCTGCTGTCGACTACGTAGTCATGAATTTGTATTTTGATGTTTTACTTATCTTTTATGCTAATTCTCGGGTGCTCTGACAACAACAGCGCCATATCTTCCCCTATCGAGGACTTTTGGAGCTATTTTTTTTTCACATAAATTCTTTCCCATGTCGTCCTTAGTCCCTCTATCAATTTTGGTGGAATTCTGGCTGATAAAATGCGCTACAGATGGCTCTGAATAGTGTCAGTTTAAAAAAATCCCCCTGTATATGTTATCTAATTTATATTTATACTATTATATTTATACATATTTATTCAGATTTTATAAAATTGCATATTTGTTCTTAAAATTTTATATTTATTATCTTTCTTTGCGTCTAATTTTTTAGCAATTGTTAAAATGAAACGTGTCTACTATTCCGCATTTTTCACGTTATTCTCGCTATCTACATTTAAAATACAGCCTAAGCATCCTTTTACCCTATGGATAATTTTGATCGGAAAATGGATTTCAGTTGAGCATAATAAAATGTGTAAAACTTTATTTCCATTTTATATTCTTATGTATCACAAAATTATATTATTCATTATATTTCAAAACAATAAGGACTTTACTAGATAACAAATATTTGGAAATTATATTTTAAAAATTAATTTTGAATATTAGATGGATAATAAAAATTTGGAAATTATATGTTGAAACATAATTTTGAATATTAGATGGAATAATAAAAAATTTATTACTATAGGAGGAAAATTAATTCAATCACAAGTGTTCATTATAGCAACTTAACACAATGAATGTGTCATTATATTATTTTCAATGAAGGTTTTTAAGAAATGAATCTCAAAAGGCACAGCAGATGGAGTATAATAGGTTTATTAGCATAAGAATGTGATTTTTTAGTCACATTTCATTAAGTAGAATCATTTCGTAAGCATGAGTACATTAATGGAACAAGTTATAAAATATATATGTATATTTGCTTAAATTACGTGCATTTGAACATTTTGTAACATAAGATTTAGATAAGGGTTTTACTTTTAACGTGAATTCCTTTGTGAGTAGGAACTGTAGGGCATGAACAGAATACAGTATGCACGTTAAATTGCCTTTTAATTTCTTTGGTGGCCCGTATTGAACCAATCCTGAATGGAAATAAATTAATCTTTGATGAACAAGGGTGCAAACTGAAGTTGACAAAATAACGCGCAAAGAAATGAATCAATTCGTCTCGCCAAACATCAAACTCTTTATTTTCTTTAATTACTCAATTTATTTATTGTATGATTTTGCACCTTTAGAACTCCTGCAAAAGAAATGCCCAAAAAAGTAAATGCTATGTGATAGTTAATACCTGCAATTTTTGGAACATTGATGAACTATTTCAAAGTGTGAAATACTTGATCAAGATGGGATAATAAATTGTGAGATTTCATATTGTAAATATCAGTGTATTTTCTAACAAAACTCCAGCTGTAGTTCAGTGTTCGTCCTTCTAGGACGTTCTTTGAATATTTAATACCAGAGATACACGCGTTCTAAGAAGAAATATATTATTTCTAGGCTAACTTTACACATCGCTTTAAATATTTGGAACATTGATGAACTATTTCAAAGTATGAAAAAATTGATCAAGATGGGATAATACTTGATGAAGATGGGATATGAGAGATTTCGTATTGTCAATATCAATGTATTTTCTAACAAACTCCAGCGGTAGCTCAGTGTTCGTCCTTCTAGGACGTTCTTTGAATAGGCAATACCAGAGACACATGCGTTCTAAGAAGAAATATATTATTTCTAAGTTAACTTTACACAGCGCTTTAAATATTTGGGACATTGATGAGCCATTTAAAAGTATGAAATACTTGATCAAGATGGGATAATACATTGTGATATTTCATATTTTCAATATAAATGTATTTTCTAACAAAATTCCAGCTGTAGCTCAGTGTTCGTTCTTCTAGGACGTTCTTTGATTATGTAATACCAGAAACACACGCGTTCTAAGAAATATATTAATTCTAGGTTAACTTTACACATCGCTTTAAAAGCATGTGATAAGTATCTCCTGCTTAAGTTGCTTAAGTGTGCTACTCACAGATTAGACAAATGTAGTAAGAATAATTATTACAACTTACAGCAATCTCTTATCATATAAGACAAATTTTGTCAGTGTTGAATGAATCTTCACGACTATAAAAAGAAGAGAACTTATAATTAACTCTATTTTGTTATCCCACGTCAAAAGTGATCCATTTCTGGAAATTTATTTGAAGCTGCTACCCTTTTGTTCTTCATTGAGATCAAAGAACCAATAAATATTTTTTCTGCTGAAAAAACTTCATCAAAGACAAAGGATACATGAAGAAAAATCATGTTGCGATAAAAACAGAAAATAAATTAACGAAGTTGTACTCTAGATACCATTAAGCATGTTTATATATATTTCCTTCACCCCAAACCATAAAAGTTCTCTTTTAGCATCAATTTCTATGGATATTATCAAAAGTAATGAAGGAAGGGATTTAGCATGCTTTTATTACTTCACAAGTCTTAGAAAACTGTGACGCCAGGGAGCAATTTGCATATTTTAATTTATGATGCACTTCAGACCACATAAAACTACATTTTAAGAGTAGAAGAAAAATAAGAACCTCCTATATAAATATATCTTTTCCGTAAGGCAAACATTTGCACACAGGTTTAGTTTGCCATATACCGTGAAAAATCCTTAATTACTTTTTTTTACGCTGTTTTGGAATAGCTTTTTTTTTCAGTGTTTGTTCTTATGCTCTTTTAGCAGTGTTTAACTACTCCGAGCAACCGCAAAAGCAAACAAAAACACTAGATCCGAATTAGTGAAAAAATATAAGCAAGTATATTGTATTCTACTCCGGTAAAGTGCCACTCAGTAATACCGAGCCGAATATAATATGCATATCCCATCGCGAACTAAAAGGAAATCCGCTTACTTTCAGTCAAATGTTTTGTTTATCATCTGGAGTAATACAGTGTGCGTGACTGAAAGAATCAACACGATATTAGTAGTTGCTCATGAAACATTAACTAAAAATTTTTCAAAAACGTGAAGCAAATATTAAATAGCTGGAAGATTTTGGTGTGAAGGAAAAGGAACTTAATCGGATTTTAGTTTTTCAAATATTTAATTAAGTATTTTTCAGCTGTTCTCTCCTCTTCCAAGATTATTTTTATTCATTCGTAAATGCGCAAAGATAAGTTCGAGAAAGATTCTGTTAAAAGAATTGAACAAAGGTTATCAACTAGTTTTATTTATTTTATTTTTTTAATGGCATATATGACATGAAAAACATCTGATGAAATAAAATATCACATGCAATGTATCTGATGCCTTAATATGTAGCTAGCCGCATTTTGAGACTCAATAGAGTCTAGCTAGACTGTCTGGATTTAACTTTAGCAAATTTGAGTATTTTTGAGTTTACTATCAAAAATTTATTTTATTTTATTTCTTTATAATCAAATAGGGCTTACTTCAATTAAAAAAATGTTAATGATTACCAAAAAATTCAGCATTCTAGAGTATTGTATCCAACTAAAAGTAGCTTTCTTTCATAAATTTAAAATTATTTTCCTGTGTACTTATCTCTTTTTCACTTATGCGTAGGTCCGATAGCTTACGTTGTTGATACTATAATTAAAAATTCAACAAGTATACTGTGTCTCCTCTGAAGAAGATAGTTTACGGTTTTTTGAGTCTGAAGTGTGACCAGTTTTAACATTAAGGCCTCGTTCACACTGCATCCGGAGCATTACGTTGCATTAATTTTTTGGCACCAAGATTGTTCACATGATTTGCATTGGTTTGACGAATCACGTGGTCGGTTAACTGAAATCTGTGACTGGTCAGAATATGTATCTCTGACGCTACGCAACGCTGCAGTGTGAATAAGGCTTAAAGGTATCGTTTGCTCTCACTGACATTTGCTCCAAGAGATGGCGCGACAGGAGCATTTCACGTGATTGACATTTTTTGTTTTTGTTTTATTGTTTTGTTGTTGTTGAGGCTTGTTCTGTAAAGTGAGTTGCAGTGGATTCGCATTAAATAATCTTGTTAAAATTAATCTCTTTAATTGTCAACACCTTACTCAAAATTATGTTCACTTGCGTCGCAGTCAGGTATAGAGATACACAGAAATTGTATACCCTTATAACCCTTGATTACTGATGTCCAACTGCGTATTTTATATTTCAAAAAGTAACATAAAATGTCAATTTAAGCTCTCCTCTAACTAAAGAAACGACTTTCTTCCAATTCGGACACAAAAATAATCGCAACTGATAAAATTTGACCGTTTTAATGTTACACTAATGTATTTTCTTCTATAAGATAAAAGATAGTAAATCGGACTTTTAATTTTCAAGGACACGCGTAAAATTTTAGTTATAAAATTTTAGGAACAGTTTCAAATATGGTAAAAACAACTAATGTTTTCTATTGAAAATACATTAGTTATTTTTTTCTTAAGAAAACAATTTCTTATATGAGAGTCTTATACTTTGTAGCAGTGCAAAATTCTGTGCATAGAAATAAATATCTTAGTAGATAACGCCACTTACACTTCATTTACACAGTAACATTGTATGAAGTTTAGATTTTAAAAAAAAGTATGCATTTCTTATGTTAATTACATACTAAATTTTAAAATTTATTCAGATTCAAAAAAGGAAGAAAAACACTTAAGCAGGGTGTAAAAAGTTATCTTTTTTAATCTCAAAAAGAGTTTGGTGTTATGGATAAAAAATAAACAGATTGCAAAAACTTTAGTTCTGAGTCAAAAATAATTTTGTAAAAGATTGTTCGTTCTTTCGAGATCAGAGAAATGCACTTTGATGCATACAAAACAATAGAAATCAATTTTGATATGTGACTAGCACCCTCATGATAACAGTGGGAGTAGAATACTGATCACCTGTACAAGGTTATGTTTGATAAGAAAGTCTGGTTCCTTGTTTGATTTTTTTTTGCCTTATCATGAAGGGCAGTTTACGTATATTAGACTCAGAACGAAAACAAAGGATGAAATTTATGTAAAGAATTAAGGTACTGATTATGATAGGGTTACAAAATAAATTAAAACTCAACAACACTATAATTTTTCTTTTTAATTTTATAATTTTAATCTATCGAAGTTTGCATACAGAATAAAATGCCCCTCGAAATTGTATCTTTACCGTACTGTTGGATGAAGACAAAAATTAGAAATTTTAAAACTAATGTTAATTTTCGCAATTGTTTCACTGAATATTCTAAAATATTTGCAGTCAGAAAAATCAATGAATGTATAGAAGTAAAACTTTCAAGACACTGCGATCCATAGATATTTTCCTTCTTACAAGTTGGTGCAATTTTTTTATATTACTGAATCAATAATATCAAATATTAAATGGTTATACCCAAGATGGTTTTAGGCAGTAAATGATTACCATAATCAAATTGAAACTTCCTAATTTTAAATACATTTTTTTTAAGGTAAACTCTACAGCAAAATGTTTGTATAATATAGGGCAGGGGTCGGCAATGCGGTGCCCACGAAACAATTTTAAAGTGCCCGCCGTTCAAATATCTAAATTTTAGGTATTTGAGTTTAGATATTTGATTGAGAGAGATCAGTAGAAGAAAGGTACTTGAGTGGTTTTTAAATTTATTACCACAGGTGAAAGAAATTTGTTTATAATTAGAGCAAAATCCTTCGTTAATTGAGCTAGGATTTCTAACTGATTTAATTGTAAAATTGGAGGAACTAAATTTAAAACTACAGGGTATACATCTTATTGCTTCTATGAAAATTACGATCAATGCATTTAAAGCTAAATTGGTGCTCTTAAAATCACACAGGGAGAAAGATAACACTGATCTGCATTTTTTCAACTTTTTTCTGTTGTTGTGAAATGAATGTGTGTATCTGAATGGATTTTTTGTGCAGATTCCGAAAATGACCTTCAAAATTCCGTATCACGTCAAGTTTTGTCATAAATGATGGAAATGTGAAAATTTTTTAAAAAAAGTTATTTTTTAATGACATTACTATATGGCAACGTTTGTAACTTGTGAAAATGCTCTATGGAGGGGCGTAATGATTGTTTAAGGAACAGATAAACATCAATACATATTCAAAAGCAAACATTCCTAACATTGACCACTGGGCTCCCCTTCAAACTTCCTTTTTTTACATTGTCTTCGGTGTGCGTCCGTACAGTCTCTGTTCAACATCCAACAATAGTCGGCCATCTTATGAAGAGTCCACTTTCCTTGGTATCTCTTTTCCATCATTTTAATATCCTGATGGAAGCGCTCGCCATGTTCTTCAGAAAAATCTCTAAGATTGTTAGGAAAGTAATTGAGATGAGCATGAAGAAAGTGAACTTTGACGCTCATTTTGCAACTAAGCAGTTTATAAGATTCCAGCAACTCCTCAACTAAAGTAGGGTAATTTGAAGCCTTCGTGTTCCCCAAAGAGTTGTGTACCCCATTTCTGAATGCAGTCCATGGTCGCAATTCGCACTCACACATGATTTTCTCCAATTTGTTGTCTGCCATTAATTTTCGTATTTGAGGGCCTACAAAAATGCCAGCTTTAATTTTTTCAATCGTGATTGATGCAAACTTACCACACAGATACTGAAAGCATTTACTGTCTTTGCTTAAAGCTGTCACGAATTGCTTCATTAAGCCAAGGTTGAAGTGTAAAGGTGGTAACAGTATTTTCGAGGTATCAACCAGTGGAACTGAAACAATGTTTTTTTCGCCAGGTGTGAATGTACTTCTGACTGGCCACTGCTGCCGAACCCAATGTTCCGTCCTTGCTCTGGAGTCCCATTCACAAAAAGGCAAGGAAATTTTGTGTAGTCTCCTTGTTGACCGAGCAATATTCCAATCACCTTGAAATCCCTGCACAAAGACTATTTATGAAATTTGTACAGCACACTTTCCAGCAGTAATTTAAGGTTCTCGTATGTCTCTTTCAAAGTCACAGAATGTGCTACTGGAATGGATGGATGTTAGTATTGTGTAATAAAACACCTTTTAAACTGGATTTACTGGCATCTATGAACAACCTCCACTGTCCTGGATTGTAATTGATGTTGAAGTATTTTATGACTGCCGGAATGTCTTGACAATATACCAAACCACCTTTCTCAGCAAAAAACGGAACCAATTCTGCTTCTCAGTGTCTGTACCAGGAGAATTTCGTATTAGGGCACAGTAAATTATTTTCATGAAATCTTGATCCTAAAAGCTCTGCTGCGTCTTTAGGTAAATTCAGATTGCGAAACAAATCATTCAGTTCATGCAGTGTAAATGGCACTGGGGTTTTATCCTCCATGATGCCCGGTTTATACGTCTCCTCACTTGTAACATCGTCTGAATCGGTGTCTGTTGGGGGCTTGATATTGGACGGGGATGGCACAGGGATGAATTCACAATGGGGCACTGGTCTTATGACAGATGGGACATTGTGATACACAATGCTATGCTTACTGGTTCTGGTATGGCCCCGATATTCACTGTGCAAAAGTAGCAGTCATCACTATGGTTTTTTAGTGTACCACGTACCACGTGTACACTATACCAGTGCACCCTGATCGGCCTCGAATGGCACCACATGTGACCAATAGCAAGAAGGGAGCGCTGTCGTGAGGTATGAGTCACACTGCCGTGCCAAGATAAATTCTCTCATGTTTCGCCTTTGTGAGTGGCGCAAATCGTGACGGCATACAGATGAAACAGTTGCATTTCCATTATCAGCTAGATATTGATGTTTATCTATTCCTTAATCAATCATTCCGCCCCTCCAGAGAAAATTTTCACGCGTTACGAACGTTGCCCTATAACAATGTCATTACAAAATACCTTTTTTTATTATTTTGACATTTCCGTTATTTGTGAAAAAACGTGACGTGATACGGAATTTTGAAGGTCATTTTCGGAATCTGCACAAAAAATCCATTCAGATACATCTATTCATTTCAAAACAACAAACCTTGCATATTAGTGCAATTCATTACATTTCCCAAATTTAAAAATGGTGATAGAAAATTACAACGATGGAAATGCTACCACCTATCAGTTTGCAAAACATTTTGATTTCTTATTGGAAGAATTTAATACCAGATTGGAATAATTCAACGAATTGGAGGCATTCTTTACATTTTTCATTAATCCTTTCTCTAATACAGAGGACGATGTGACTCATAAATTCGCAACGTATTTTGATATTTCCAATACGGCGGACTGAGAATTGGAAATTATAAATATAGGAAATGACACTGAATAAAAATTACATCATAACGAAGAAAAATTCTGGAATTTGGTGAATGGAAATAGCTTCTCATTGTTGAGAAAATGTCGTCTGAAATTGAACTTTCTTTGCGCGTCGACAAATACTTGTGAATCTTTGGTTTCCAATATGAAATACTTAAAATCAAAGTACCGATCAAGCCTCACTGGCACTCATTTGGACCAGTGCCTGAGAACTGGGAATTCGATTTAAGTGCCACATAACAACGAGTTGGCCGCAGATTTGCAATGTCAAATATCGCATTAATTTTCAATTTTAAGATTATTTTGTTTAGATTAAAATTTGAATTTACTAATCAAAAATTTATGTCGCGTTAATATTTTCATGTTTCAATACTAACCCCCTCCCCCTCCTCCTCTTGCTCCAGCAGTGACCGCCGAACAGCCGCATTTATGAAATATACCCTCGTAGTAAAAAAGGTTGCTGACCCCCGATATAGGGTATTCAGGAATTAAGTCGCCAGAATTATAAAGATACAGCTATTTAATCATTTCTAAAATAAAAATTTTAAAAATGAAATATACTTAATAAAATATTATTACAGATATGCTAGAGAAGAAATTTTAGATATTTTTACAATAAAAATATACGAAAAATACAAGAACTAGTTTTATTTCTAACACATATTAGATTAAAAGTGTGTAAGAAATAAAACTAGTTCTTGTAATTTTCGTATGTTTACCAATTCATGCGCTTGAAATTTTATATTTTGTCTACAGATTATGAAGGAGAAAATTTAAAATTGACTGAAAAAAAATCAACTGAAAAAAAATCCTCCTATCCATCGAAGTGCCCTACAGATGACACTTTATACTGAGTTAAATATTCGAACCAAAAATCTACAAGATATACATTCTGCAATAAAATCGTCTACTAGATTAAACATGGAACTAAAAATTCTTCGCCACATTAAAAGCAAGAATTCACGATTTAAAAATACGAAATTTATTCTAAATATTACTAAATGATTAGTAATGCTTATTTAAAATTGTATCTAGACTTTGAAGGTAACTTTTTAAGTAAAGGGGACATAGTACATAAAATTTTGAATACATTGGACGTTAATATTTTAAAGGATATTAAATTATTAGTGTCAATAGTTAGAAAAAAAAAATTAAGTTTTTTCTTAATAATAAATTAAAGTAAAATATTTTTGAAAGATATCGGCATATCAATCAAATGTTTTTTTCAAACGCAGAAAACAAATCCAGTTTTGAAGCGCTTTTCAAATATGTACGAAAAATCCTGATTTCATGATAAAGTATCAGATGAGAAATATTTAAGACAGGAGTAAGTAAGTCGGTGAAGTTTGAACAAATGCAACATCTGCTACGGTAGGGTCAAAATCTGGCTTTCAAACAAAAGTGAAAGATGTAGCTTCTTTCCCCATCCACTAAAAAGCAAGACTTGGTTCACCAATAAGCTCTTGCCAGGAAGTATTTTCCATTTCCTCGGCAGGAGGCACTCTTCTTTCCCCGGTCAGAACTGGGAACTAATCAAATCTACTGCCCTATACATCCACCTTTTTAAAGAACTTTCTAAAGACATGAATTTTAATTAAGGGGTTTTTCTTTACTATACTGTTGTACGCTGGCTATCAAAAGGAAATGTTAATTGTGCCTTTGAGTTAAAAGATGAAATCAGGCTGCTCCCCCTAGACGTTCAAGGAAAATCTGATCTTTTAGATTTTCATGAGGATGTCTTTATTAAAAGAGTTCGCCTTTTAGCTGGCATTAGGTGAACCTGAAACTTCATATTCACCAAAAAAGAAATGTATGACGTTTGATTTCAAAAGAATTTTTATACATTTATATCCCATTTGCAAAACTAGTGTGGGAAACATGACAGTGGAAACACTGCCAATAAAATTTCACAAGTGTGGCAGAAAATCCAGAAGGATCTGAAATGGATCTGCTTAAGCTCCGACGAAAGAAATATATAAATATATATATATGTGTGTGTGTGTGTGTGTATGTATGTATATCCGTGGAACAGTATCATATATTATTATTTGGTTTAAACTTGGTCCTAAGAAATAAAACTCTGCACACACACAAACGAGATGTTTCTAAACTGAAGCTCTCATACATACAATTAAATGAGAGCTCCTGCACGCGATTATCAACAGCCTTCCTTGCATTAATGGTATCAGATAAGCACTACAGAAGCTTATTAGATTTACTAATTTATATTACCTCGTTATTTTATGCATTTTGGTAACGTGAAATGAGCGCCATCATAACCACATTAATAAACGATGAACAGTCATTTATTTTTTAATTTGGGAACCAGACCTTCTCACGGAAATTCTGCAACAAGATTTTATTTATCGTGTCTTAGATAAGGCTAATTTTGACTCTGGAGAAGTTTACGAACGATCTCTAAATTGTGTTTGGTGTGTATGTAACTCTCAAGTTGAGTTTTGAATTTAAAAGGGTTTTCAATAGGGTTCATGATTAATAATTTCGCCATACCACAATAATAGGGACTAAGCTAATCATTTATGTTCTTACAATAAACCAGCCAATGTGCTTCTATAGAATAATCAACCATCAAAAACATAGTCATAAAATAAATTCAATTACCAGAAAGTTTTCTCTTTATAAAATCTAATAAACTGTGTCTTTAAACTAAATTGCCCTACTTACTGAATACCAACAACGTTTTACTACTACATTGAAATTCAGTTTAATTTCAAAGAGCACACATTTTTATATAACTCTTTCTTTAAAGCATATATTTACGCAAAGCACTTTAAAAATATTCCTAAAATATGAAAATGCAAAATTTATGAGAAGCTGAATCGGCTTCAATTTATTTCGTACGCAAGTTCGAGTAAAAAAAATAAGAAAAAAAGTGTACTTCCAAAACATGAAGAAGATAAATGGTAAAACGCTCTATGGTGACTCTAAGTGACCTTAAGACAAATACTGAAGAAAAACCTTAAAAATTCTCTGTTTGAAACAATTTTCTTAAAGTATTTATTTTGCCACATGGCATTTAGCAATAAAAGTTGAGAGCTTTTGTGACTCAGACTTAAACGTAATATTTTTATCGGTAACGAAATATTGATGATAGATGACTTACATACATAACAAATTTTGGAAATTTTTTCACATTAAAAAGACATAAAAAAGTGCCTCGGGATCATAATTATTTACCTTTTATTTCTAATGAGTATTTTACAAATATCCGGAAAAAATTATTTTTTTAATCGTGGATAATTGCTTTATTAAAAAATATATAAAATGTAGCCTATGTGATTGGCTCTGAAAATTACAAGGCAAAATGTTATTTTAAATGCAGATATCTGTTTTTTTAAAAATATTTTTGTATGTAATAGAAAATTAAAAATTAATTTAATTTTCTTCTAAGCGATAATGTTTCGAATTATTAATGAAACACATGCAAGTAGATTTTAATTTTAAATAAATTTTTACATTTATTTTCAAATGACTATTCATATAAATTGTTATTAACATGCACTATCTGGGAATTTTTTTAACAGAATATGTAAGTTCAGAACATCAGAAATAATAGGCATTATTAACCGATATTTATTATTTATTCATAGTTTTTAATTGTACTTGAAGACAAATGGAGAATGTTTAATCAAATGATTGTAATAATTGATATGCGTTATTAAATTATCCGGTTCCACAATATGTGTGTAAACGTAGACAGTAGGAGAACGTATTTATTGTTTAACAAGAAAAAATACCAACGAGCTTCATGGAATATTCCCGAAGCTGTGTTAATAGACGAAATATATTTACTGGGATAGCGAATTAAGCAGACACATGTAGTTCATTGACTTCACCATGTACAGAAAATTATTTAAATGCTATCTCAAGACATGAATGCAATTTAGTTGAATAGTCTCTGAGAACGGATTTCATATTCAGTTACTTAAATGAAGCGTATTTTGAACAGATATGAGTTGCGGATTATAACTAAAGGCTGAGCAGTGTAGCTTAAAATATAGGTTATGTATTTCATTCTCTATCTTAAAAGGATTGGTGTTATACCTTCATATGACTGAGCTGTAAGTTAAAACTACCCTTTATATATATATATATATATATATATATATATATATATATATATATATATTAATTATATATATTTATATATTTGTGGATGTATTTACAATTTGTTCTTCATTTCTGCTGTGTTCATTTATGTTCATCTGAGAACAAATATTCGATTTTAAAATGTTAAATATTGGGAAGAATTTCGAATTAGATATACTAAAGAAAGTTTAAAAAAATATTTAAGTAACCGAAATCAAATAAGAAGTTTGAAAGCATAAACACTTCAAAACAACGAAGGAAAGGATTTGATCACAATTTTATTTATGTGGGGCAAGATAAAGAATGAAAAACAAACGGCACGCAAAGTGGAATGTAAACGCAATCTATCAAAACATATTTCCTGTATCAATTCATTTCAATGCAGAAAAGAAGACAACAGAAAGAGCCTTGTCGACCATTTCGGAAGAAATGTGGAAACTTCAAAAGATAGCAAAAATTTCTAGAAAACAAAGTGCTACGTAAATATTAGAAAAAATATAATGTATGAAAGTTTTTTTTAAAAATATGATCAATAACAGCAAGTTTATTTACTAAATTATATTATGTATTATTCTACGCTTTGTTAGTTAAATGTTTTTGTTACAGTATCTGACCATTTATTTTCTTTTAATTTTAGAGAAGATGACATAAAAATTTTGTAAAAATTTTGTAACATGGGAATATAACAACAACTATGGCAAAATTTTCTTAACTTTTTCTAATCGGATTTGATTAGGAAAATCTTTCATGATTAACTGAATAAAATTTTTCCTACCCTGCCGTAAGCCATATGTAAAAGTTAAATTTCAATATAGAAGAAGTGTGTTGCAAGAAATCAAAATATCTGTCATAAATGCGAAATAATAACTTTGAAAATTTATTTAATTATTGTTATAGTTCCTAATAATAATAATAGTGTTATACTAATAATTTTAACATGAATTCAACGGTCCAATACATCAAATCACACATAGAAACTTTTCTAACGAGGAAGTAGGATATTGTAAGTTTCTGATTTAAATAAATTGAGTTAGTTTTAAATATTGAATTTTAAACCTAAAACCAAAAATTCCTATATATGTTATTTCAAAACATGTTTAAATACACTGTTGATATAGAATTTCATCATTCATTTCTATAGCGGAAAACATACACAGATCAATGTCGATATTTCGATATGCGATTAGCTGACGCAATATGCTACAATAGGATTACATGAAGAAGATATCATTGGGAAAAGAAATGCCTGTTCTCTAAAACTTGGATTACTATTCAAAAATGTATCATTGAACCATTATATTCATGTGATAAAATACATAAAAATAAATATTTTCTTACGAATATTCTATTTTAAGTTTATTTTATTTAAGACGATATCAATCGCAAACCCTTTTTGCTGGCAAAATTTTAAAATACAGAAACGCAAAATATTTCTATTATGTTGTTGAAACAGCCATAAATTTATACTAAAACTTTTACGTTCATATCCAGGAAAACAAAGATAATTATAATAGATATTCACTTATCCGTTTACTTAGATATGTTCGTGTTCAGATCCTCAGTAAAAGGGAAATCGTTGCCTTAAACATTAAGCGGTAATAATTATTAAATGAAGTGTTGTATTCATAACTTTAGAATAATCCAGTGTAGAGTCATTTCCACGAATTTCTCTCATATTTTTGACTAAGATTCTTGTTTAGATAAAAGTAGAAGAAAATTCGAAATTAGGTTTAAACCTGCGAGAGGGTTGATTTTCCCGATTATGTGTATTTAGTTAATGCACTGGATGGGAGATTAGTTGGAATTTTAAATCATTCACAAGGCGCTTATTTCAGCTTTTGAAGTCATTTTTCCTGAACACTAGAAGGTTTAACAGTCTAAATTTTTCCAGTTTTAGCAAATCGCTGCTGCTAACGACCCTCTGTTCCATCTCAGCTAATCAGTTTTAACTAATGAATAAATTTTTCATCCTCTTTTGGCTGACTATGGACTGAAAATGAGCAGTGAATGAAGCAAATTTGGTATCTTTTGAAACTCGTGACAAAGTGACTCGACGTCAAAAGCTCCTATTGTTGTGCATAATTGATTTGAAAAGGGAACTTTCTTATGAAATTCGGAACCTAATTTCAGGCAGAAAAATTCTAAGAAATGTAATTATGCTAAAATAATTGAGTATTTTAAGTTCAAGTTAATTTAATATGAGAGCATCTAATTATATAAAAAATATTCTTACGCTTAATTTCCACACAGTTCACGATGCTTTTAAATGGTATTTTAGAATTTTTTTAATTACCTTTTTGAAGAAATTTGTTTCGAAGTGTAATTTCGATAGGTTTCTCGAGGAATAAATTTAATATTTTCGCGTGAATTTATTTCCAAGCATCTACAGAATTCTGCTGTGAATCTGGTGAAAAAAAAATTTCTAGTTTTCAGAACTACATTTCTTCTGAATTTTTTCGAATATTTTTAATCCAAGCAAAATACACATTTTAAATACGATTTAAATAAAACTTTCGATAGTTATAATTCATATAATTGTCTAATTCATATAATTTTCGACCGATTACCGGGACTTAGAATGGAACCTTGGTGTCCTATTATCTGGGTATCTTACTAACTCAAAATCCACAGCTATGAGAAGAGTTCACATTTATTGATTTGCATTATCGGTTCTGCAGTGTTCACATTTATCGATCCTGCAGGAATTCAGAAAAAAAAACTCAAATCGTTTTTCGTAATATTTCCATTGACGAAGTTTTACACTCTAGGCAAAATTTACATTTAAAGTAGGGTTTAAATTAGACTTTTGAGGGCTATCATTCTTACAATTGTGGTGAAAATAGTACCAACAGCCTGATAGGACCAGTGGTCGCGTTATAAGGTTTGCGGCCCTAGGTCACATTTTTTCACCCCCTCCCCCCTTGATTCATTTGAAGGCAATAAGAAAGATTTAATTTTTACTACCTATGAGATAACCCATAAATAATATTCATTTACCGTTTACCTGAAAACATTTGTTGTTAAAGTGTCATCATACTGTAGTTTTGTTTTGTTTGAACACAATATGTACATATAGACTTAGAAGTTGAGAAAACTCCACAGTTTTTGAATTAAATTTAGTTTACAAACTTATAAGATTATACGTTGGTTCGAGTTTTACCTTGTTATATTGTAAATAAAAGTCGATATATATATATATTACTATTATTTTTTATTAAAGTAATTTCTATTACAGTCGAACCCCGTTATAACGAACTTCAAGGGACCAAAGTTTATGTTTGCTTTATCCGGTGGTTCGCTATATCCGAACCGTTAAGAAAAATGCTAGAGTTCACAAAATGTATAACTCATTAGTTGTAATGTGTATTAAATAACAATGTATTAAAAATGATAAAATCTATTAAAAATGATCATTCATGAATTAAATCGACTAAAATTGATTACATTAAACTGACACAATGCTAATTAAATTACGTACAATAGGGAAATGGCAGGACCAAAATTTTTGTTCGTTATACCAGTGAGTTCGCTATATACCGGGTTCACTATAACGGGTTTCGGCAATATTTTCATTTTAAAACGCAGATAAAAAATTGCTTATAAATATTTTAGATAGGTTAAGAAAATCAGGAGGTGAATTTTTTTTTTCCCGGGCTTCCGGCCCCTAGACCACGGGCTAG
Organism: Dolomedes plantarius; assembly: GCA_907164885.2. Taxonomy (NCBI): domain Eukaryota; kingdom Metazoa; phylum Arthropoda; class Arachnida; order Araneae; family Dolomedidae; genus Dolomedes; species Dolomedes plantarius. The sequence goes on from OU015501.1 coordinate 92,473,760, forward strand.
TCGGCCTAGTTCTAAATTTGGAAAAAAACCATCCCAGCTAGGTGAGGAATTCATATTCATTGATTTCCATTTCTAATATAATTTTCCAATTATTTTTTATGCAAAAGGCAAAGAATGTAGGCTAGAACACATTTTTTCAACTACTTACGTTTCATGTGATTCTGAATCCTTTAATTTTATGAATGTTTCTCTATTCTTCCAAATGATGCATAATATTTTTTGAGTCAGCTAGGATTAGAGCTTGAATATAACAAAATGTTATCATCTTCAAGAACTTTTGTCCTCTATTCGTGACAGATGATGGTTCTTTAAAATGCTGGCTGGATGACTGCACTTTGTCAGTTACAAGTAAAAATTCAGAGAAATTTCGTATTTGGAATTTCTTTCCAACCAGCGAACTCATCATACTCCTCGTACGATGTCCTGCAGAGAACCCTATAGCAAGGGCGAAATATAGGTCCAAGGATGTCTGGTCAGCTAGTCAATATATATAAAACAGTTCCGTAACTGACTGACTGACATATAACGCACAGACCAAACCGCTGGATCTAAAAAGCAGAAATTTCGCATGGCGATTCTTCTTATAGTGTAGGGATGTACTTAGAAAGATTTTTGAAAAATTCGTCTTAGATTTTTTTAAATTAAATTTTTAAGCTGTTTTAGTAAAATTTTTTCAGTTTGCATTTAAAATAATAAATTTGAGTTATAAAATTTATATCACGAGAAAGAACATAAAAATTCCTTTAAAATGAAATTTTATCGAATCTTTACCACCATTTTCTGATTTTTGGTGAATTTTTAAAGATTAATTTTTAGAATTTAATTTTTTAAATGGTGATCACGTGGTTCCTTTTCTTTTTGTAATTCTTTAAACTTAATTTTACGTCGCGGGCATAACAACGAAATTTATTTATTTATTTATTTTTTTAATTTATTATTTTTTTTCTAATCCGGCAGACGATTGGACATTATCAAAAAAATTATTAAAATACAGTAAAAGATATGTTCCTCAAATTGTACGACATTAAATATACTATATTCTTTAGTATGTTTTATTAGATTTAATTTGAATATTTTCTTTTTCATTTTACATCAATTGCATACATTGATCGTTCCATTTATTTTATATATATAGCTAGTAGTGCATATACTTATAGTTGACTCCACCCATCAGGGCGTGTTTTATGCATTTTTTCTTGGTTATCTAGTAATTTAAAATTTATTTTTAATTTACATGTTTTACTAATTAGAATAAAATGCAAACTAAGCAATGCATTAACTTTTTTCGAAAATCTCATTTAATATGCTTATCAACAGCATCCAGTCTTGGTGTTATCTAAATATTCTAATAAAAATCTACATTTTCTATTATAAACATTTAAATGCAGGGATAATAAGGCATGCATTCAAATTAAAAATTCAATTTAAAAAACAGATATTACGCTATAAAAGAAAAGTTTAAGAATAATGAAACTTACCAAAATTTCTTTGATATTATGCTGTATAAGAAATTATTTAGAAATGAAAACATCGCCTAAGCATTTCTTTAAAATGTGAATATCTCTACAGGAAAGCAAGTACTTCCATATTTCAAAAAAATGCGGAAAAAAAACAATTGCTTCCACATCATTTTAGAATTTTTTATGAAATGTAACTTTCCTAGTGCAGAAAATAACTTTTATTCAGAGTGAAAAAAAGGGAAATTTTGATCTTACTTTCCAGAGAAAGTTGTCACATTGGTCAGTTGTTTTCTTTTTAAAATTAAGGGTTCTTTTAAAATGTTCAGGAAACTCGATTCTTCGAAAAAAAATCCTAAAGTTTATAATCGGACGTTCTCAACCACTTTTTGAGTATCTTTTGCTAACAGAAACTGAACACTAGTCCAATTTTGTTTTATATCCTTGTGACTTTTTTGACGAGCTGTGACTCGCAATCATTCCAAATTACAGCGCAGATTGGGAAAACGTTGACAAGAAGCTTAGAACTAGCTGCCTGGAATAAACAAAAGCTTCGGCCAGTATCCGGTGACGTGTCCCTACGTGAAATTCCCTACTTGATTATCTCTTAGTAGAATTTGACATAGGATATTGAGGTGTGGATTTTTTCTCGCGGTTGCTATGGTTACCTCTCTACTCGTCTTACACCTTTTCATGTGGCACACACTTTGAGGGGGATCAACAAGATCCCGATCGAGATGAAAGGGGGAAGAGAAAAAAATAATCAAAAAAGTAAAAAATAAATTAAAAGAGGACAGAAACATAAATCGAGAAAAATTGAGAGGCAAAGAACATAAATGTATATTTTATATATACGTATAAATAGACATGTGTGTGTAGAAGTATACATTCATGTATATAAATAAATAAATAAATATAAATATATACCGGGTGGTTATAATTAAACTTCCCCTATAAACGGCATCCTACAGCGCAAACGGGTGAACGGAATGCAACGAAATTTTGTATTTGGGCTATACACGAGATGCGCTCACGGAATTTTGAAAAAAACATTAGTTCCAAAATATCCACCAGAGGGCGCCTTTTCGGGAAAAATCATGAAATTTAACACAATAAACGACCAAAACGGAATATAGAAACAATATTAACATTTATTGACTAGTTTCTAATCACCTTGTCATCGAACCACATTAAGTAAAGGGAGAAACAAAAACAGCTCAGTTTGCAGAAACAAGAACAGATTAGGACGAAATTGCACAAGAGGAGCAGTTGTTAATCGTGTCCAGGACGATGTAGGGAAAGCTGCTCTACGTGACCACCTTCATTCACCTGCAAAATTTCAAGTCGATGGACTGTGTGTTCAATAGCAGATTGTAGCTGATCAGTTGTGAGGCTTCGCACGTGATGCGTTATAGAGTTCTTTAGGTCATTCAACGTCGCAACACCTCCACCATACACCAGACTTTTTAAGTAGCCCCATACATCCAAATAGTCCCTACATCGTCCTGGACACGATTAACAACTGCTCCTCTTGTGCAATTTCGTCCTAATCTGTTCTTGTTTCTGCAAACTGAACTGTTTTTGCTTCTCCCTTACCTTTACTTAATGTGGTTCGATAACAAGGTGATCAGAAACTAGTCAATAAATATTAATATTGTTTCTGTATTCCGTTTTGGTCGTTTATTGTGTTAAATTTCATGTTTTTCCCGAAAAGGCGCCATCTGGTGGACATTCTGGAATAATTTTTTTTTTCAAAATTCCGTGAGCACATCTCGTGTATAGCCCATATACAAAATTTCGTTGCATTCCGTTCACCTGTTTGCGCTGTAGGATGCCATTTATAGGGGAAGTTTAATTATAACCACCCGGTATATATATATATATATATATATTATTTTTTTTTCCCAAGATAACTTTGATAATAATTTTTTCTTTAAAAAAATTATTTTCAATGTAAGAAGTACCTAAATCTGTCCGATGCTTTTAAAGTGTTTCTAAACCCTTGTACAGACTTGGGTACTTCTTACATTGAAAATACCACACATAAGCAAATATCAGCAAACAAAGTCTTCTTGTAGAAAACTGATTTATGCACTTCTTGTACCAAGCCACAGATATATATATATATATATATATATATATATATATATATATATATATATATATATATATATATATATATATATATATATATATATATATATATAAGACAGCTCAGGCGTGGAGAATCTATGAGAGGTAAAACCAACAAATACACTAGATGTTCGATTTCTCTTCGTCAATTCTCATGTCGTATTGTGTTTTCAATATATGTTTCAAAACTTGCGGTTACGTATGTGAAATCTCATTCGTCTTTATTTCATCCTTCGACAGATAAAAAAGAAAGTTCTTTTCTTTTCCTTTTATAAAGTTTGTCTTTTCTCGAAAATGAATTGAAAATTGTTGTTTGTTTTGCTCTTAATAAATGGAAGGATTTTGTCATCTCATTCATTTAAGCGTCAAACGGGATTATTGCAGAAAAGTTTCCAACTATTATTCCGTGAAAATTTTTGTATTACTATAAAATGAGAAAGATGAGAAGAAAACGTATATTTAAGTTATAATAAGTTTAGTAATATCGTATATTTCTGCACACTCTAACTGATATGAATTTATCACATACATGAAACTGAGACGACTAAAAAACGAAAAGGATTAATCAGTTTTCATAATATAATAAACTAAACAAAATGTAATATACTACAACTTAATAATTTCATTTGTATTGTTAGGATAAAAATGCTTTTTAAGTGTGTATAATTTTCTTAAGCTATTTAGTAATTTACCGAAAAATATTAAGAAACATATTTCACCCAGTTTATTTTTAAAATACGTTTTAAAAATACAATAATATAACTTTTCTTATTTATTAAATGCATTGATGTCTTAAAATTTTGAAAAGAAAAAGAATGTTCCTTAAGAAAGTATATTACAAAGCCTAAATAAATAAGATTTGAAGGAAAAGGAAAATAAAAGTGAAAGAAAAACGGTTACGATCATAGAATTGATATTTTTATTTGAATACATGTGTCGAACCAGCACTATCTTCTTTGGTTGGATTTGGTTCGTTGTTCAAAACGTTTACGGTGGTACGTGAATAAATTTTCACAGCATAAATTTCAGTACCACACCAGTGAATATCCAAAAGTTTTTATTTTCTTTCACAAACACAAACACAGAACTCATCTACCTACAAAACTTATTTTACAATATTATATACAATTAACTAACTAATTCAATCACCTCCCTATGACTGCTTTCAAACAACAAAAAGACAGCGCTTTCTCTGAGGTTTATACACCCACGCATTGCTCTCGTCTGTCCTGCTCTCTCAAGAGCCAACACCAGCAGACACCCTAAAAGCCCCACACGCCTTTCTCGCGTGGACAGCAAGCATCATTTAACGTCCCCTGCCTTCTGCACGGGGCATCGTCTTATAGCGCATACAGATTGGTACAGAGTTCTCTGCATCTGCCAGTGATTTATGTCTCTCTGTACTCTGTACTATGCGTGGATCGCCTCCTCTGGCGGTCCATCAAAGAAAGAGTGGGGGGTCAGCGGGTCAAATGGTGTCGAGCGGGGTCGGGGGAGACACGACATCAAAGAAACCTTGCGGGCGGCAATGGGGGTGGTTCTAAATACCGTGTCTAATGTTACCGTGACTAATGTGATGATAGGAGTCGGGGATCTGCAGGCAGAGAACTCTGTACCAATGTATATGCACCATTAGAACCCCACGCTCTCGAATCCCTTATCCTGATGGGGTCATCACCCTACTCCCCCTTCCTTCTTGAGAGGAAGGTAGCAGAGACAAGACAAAGGGTTTGGCACGGCAGACACGACAACATATTTCATCCAAAATTATTGATAATTTTATTCCTTAAGAAATTTTTTATACCAGATTTCTGATCTAGAAAAATAAAAGCACTTTTAAATATACCTCTCAACAAAGTGTCTTATTTCGCTTTATGTAAAAGAAAAAATATAAACTTATATACACGTTTTAAAACATTTCTCAGGTAACGTTCATTAGTAAAAGAGTTAAAATATTTGGATATGCGTTTGGAAAAGAAACTGCTTTAGGAAAGAATACATATCTCACGATGTTTCTACTGAATGACAAATAAAGTGGCAAATAATGTAGAAATTATCAAATATATGCTTATCCAGTGTCCATGTGCTTTTGAATTATACTAAGATAAAAAAAAACATCGATATCGGGGTATCTTCTTCATTCTTTGAGCCAGGAAGAAATTACCATCGTGTAGTTCCACCTATAAATGACAACACATCAGTCTCCAAAAAGCTAAGGAAGGTCGATACTAAATTTTGAATGCCAATTATGTGGGCATTATGTCCCATTCTCAAAAGAGTATTCGTGAGTCGATTCACAAAATTTGGAGCATTGTTTGCTCGCTCGAAGTCACCGCTTCACTTCATTGCATAGAAATATTTCGATTTTTCTTTAGTTTGAAATTAGAGCTCAGAGAACGCCAACCGAGTTTCTTGACCTACATGATATCCAACTACCGCTATTTATAAGTGGCATTTCTAGAAAAGTAATAGGCTCTCAACTAACTACATTGCCCAATTTAATGTTGATCTTCTTTGAAAAAAGCTTCAGCATCTTGCAACGAACAGCAATGCAGTGAGTTGGACGAATTACAGTGGACTGATATTGGATATTGTAAGGACTGCCTAAAATGAGACTGACAGCCTTTTTTTAAAATTAACTACCACATTTATTATTTTTCTTGGCTAAATAAGGCAACTGTATACTGTACAAAATAATATTGAATTTACAAAGATATTAGGGTTCGCGATGTCATGATGAGGGGGCTCGATTCTCCGCTCTGGCGAGGCACGCGTACGTCCATGGACCTTCTCCCAAGAACACTTATTACCTCGGAAAAAATTGGACAACTGACTCCTCCGCCCGGGGTAGAGTCTATAATCTTATTATTTCCTTCTGGGGGGTCTGTAGGTTAAGCCCCTTTCGTTACCGCTTGCCGCTTCCACGTGCTTCGAAGGCTCAGACCAGTCGGCACTAGGCTTTGTTATCTGGACTCCATTGTGAACGACGGGAGACTTTTCAAAGGATGTTTTTTCCCCCAGAAGTAATCAAAAGAGTCTCTGCGTCTCGTCTTTTGTGGCACTAAACGGTAAGGTCCCCTTTCAGCACTGATGAAACAGTTTAGTTTACTAAGGGGTGTCAGATTCCTTGGAATTTCCACGTGAGGAATGCCAAGGGATGCCGAAGTCATTACAATATAGTTACATTTTAGTAACTACATTCAGTAGTAACGCATTGTAATATACATCAATATTAATACAGTTGTATAAACATGATTCAGTTATATTTATATCATTTTATATTTTCAAGTGAATCATATATGTATTTACAGCTATGTTTCAGTAAGATATATGCACAGAGTACGTACCATCACAGAGAAGACAGTCAATCCATAATGCACGAAACTGCATGACGGACCCCACCTGGTGCAGTGAAATATACGAAACTGAAGTTTTAAAACTACAAATAAGAATTTCCCTGCTTTAAGGTACCCGTACACCTTTAAAACGGCATTTTCGGTCAAAATATCGTTTTTTGTTTTTTGCAATAACATTAAAGCCCAATCTTTTATCTTTCAAATTCCGTTTGAATTATGCTTCTATCTTAATTAGAAGCCGAATTACAGCAATTTAAATATTACATGTCGCAGAATTTTACAACCGGAAGTGTCATTCTGCAAACCGGAAGTAAGCCAAAATGTTTGTTTACATCGTTCTTTTTTTAGATTTAACGCTGAAATTGGGTTATATGTCAAAGGAAATACTTAAAAATAAAAATCAAGGGATTTATAAATATTTGGAAACATATCTGGCAACATAATTTTCACTCTTGTATTCCTAAACTTGGCAACAAACTTATATTTCAAAAGCGATTGTTTACATATCTGCAGATTTGCCGCGTTGTTTTTATTGGCTTTTTAAAGTTTTTAAATCTATTTAGTTTTTACTTTTCTCTGGTAAAAATGGGTAAAAGTATTGGAAGAAGTCGAAAACGCAAGTTTTACGGAAATCGTTTTACAAAAAATGTCAAAAACGATGACGTAGATGAGTGTGTACAAAGCACTGCGAGTTGTATAAAGTCTAAAGTTGATACTGTTTTAGACTCGGATAAAACTAATGGAGCGATGTCTGGAAATAGAATTTTTGATTTAGATATTCTTTCCAGTGTTTTTTCTGAACTCTGCTGCCCAATGTGCTATTCTGAGAAGCTAGTATTTAAAGAAGAAACTAGATATGGATTATGTTCTCATTTCCTTTTGAGTTGTGAAGGGTGTGAGTTTCAGAAGGGTTTTGCCTCTTCTAAAAAACATGTAAATTTCCCTGAAGTAAATACGAGACTAGTATATGGTATGCGCCAAATAGGTAAAGGATTTTCAGCTGCTTATAAATTATGTGCAACTCTGAATTTACCTAGATTGACCAAAACTGCATATACTTCTCATGAACAAAAACTGTTGAAAGTTGTTTCTGAAGTAGCAGAGGACTCTATGAAAAAGGCTGCAACTGACATAGTGAAGAAGCAGGAAAATCTTGGCAAAGAAATTGTGAAATGTGGAGTTTCAGTGGACGGAACATGGCAGCGGAGAGGCTATACTTCTTTAAACGGATGTGTTGCAGCAATTTCCATCGACAGTGGAAAAGTATTGGATCTGGAGGTCATGTCATCATACTGTCCAACATGTAAAAAGCTAGAAAAGATGGCTAAAAACCTGGAATACGAGTCATTGAAAGCTGATCATGTATGCCAGTGTAACTTTCAAGGCTCAGCGTCAAAAATGGAAATCGTTGGTGCGTCACGTATATTCTCAAGGTCTGAAAACAGACGCCAGCTTCAGTATACTGAATATTATGGTGATGGCGATTCCAAAGGATTCATAAGCGTAAAAGACACATACGGTGAAAACAGTGTCACAAAATTTGAATGTATAGGCCATATTCAAAAGCGTGTTGGGTCCCGCCTGCGAAAATTAAAATCAAAAACCAAGGGTCTGTCTGGAAAAGGGAAACTGACCGATACATTTATAGACAGACTTCAGAACTACTATGGAATTGCTATACGTAACAATACTGGTAACCTAAACGCAATGCAGCAAAATGTTATTGCTGCATTATTCCACTGTGCATCCAGTTCACGAAAACATATGCATGGGCAGTGTCCTCTGGGCAAAGACAGCTGGTGCTTCTTTCAGCGAGCACTGGCATGCGGAACATCTGTTAAAGATAAGTATGCTGGTCTACCAAAAGAGGTATTGAATGCTGTAAAGCCAGTATACTTAGATTTGTGCTCAAGAGAACTCTTGAGTAAATGTCTCCACGGTAAAACTCAAAATGCAAATGAATGCCTGAATGGCATAATATGGCAACGATTACCAAAAGAGGTATTTGTTTGTCTGAAAACAATGAAACTTGGAGCATATGATGCAGTACTGCAATTTAATGATGGATACAAAGGTTGCCTGAATGTTTTAAATAAGTTGGATATTAGTTATCCAGGATTTTTTACATTGCAAGCCTACAACCATTTAGACAACATTAGAAAAAATGATTCCATACGTCATTCTGTTCCTGCGTCAAAGAGACGCAGGAAAATTCTCAGAGCCCTTAGGAAAAAAAAAATAAGTGTTGTAGAAAGCCAAGAGGGAGAAGTTTATAAATCTGGTGGATTTTAATATGAAAATAATTATTTTTAAAGTAAGAAATGTGTTATAAAGTTATTTTTAGTGTTTTCTCAAAATGAATTTTTTCATCGTTTCTCTTAACGCAATACATCCTATTATAAAAAGTTACACATAAAATGCCTTAAAATTTTGCATACTTTATTTATATATATTTATAAAGGGAATAGTGTATGCTCATGATTGCAGATTGATTAGTTTTTTTGTTTACATTGGTATAAATTGCAAGTGACAATGAATTTTAAGTGATTTTTATGAACATCAGTACTTTAAGTGCTACAAACTTTGAGGTACACATAGTTCAATCTTGAGAGTAGACTATTCCCCACAGACAGTTATTATCTTCATTTGGTTATTTATAAAATGGTAATATATTTGTTTGTTTTTGAGTTACCATGCAATGCGGAATGAGTTACCATGCAATGCGGAATGTCAAATTTTGACCAATTTTTTCCAGTTTTTCCTCCTAAAAAAATTATTTTAAAGAAAAGTATGCTGGTCTACCAAAAAAGGTATTGAATGCTATAAAACCAGTATACTTAGATTTGTGCTCAAGAGAACTCTTTAGCAAGTGTCTCCACGGTAAAACTCAAAATGCAAACGAATGCCTGAATGGCATAATATGACAACAATTACCAAAAGAGATATTTGTTTGTTTGAAAACAATGAAACTTGGTGCGTATGATGCAGTATTGCAATTTAATGATGGATATAAAGGTTGTCTGAATGTTTTTAACAAGTTGGATATTAGTTATCCAGGATTTTTTACATTGCAAGCCTATAACCATTTAGACAACGTTAGAAAGAATGATTCAATACGTCATTCTGTTCCTGCTTCAAAGAGACGCAGGAAAATTTTCAGAGCACTTAGGTAAAAAAAAATAAGTGTTGCAGAAAGCCAAGAGGTTGAAGTTTATAAATATGGTGGATTTTAATACGAAAATAATTATTTTTAAAGTAAGAAATGTGTTATAAAGTTATTTTTAGCGTTTTCTCAAAATGAATTTTTTCATCGTTTCTCTTAACGCAATTCATCCTATTATAAAAAGTTACGCTTAAAATGCCTTAAAATTTTGCATACTTTATCTATATATATTTATAAAGGGAATAGAGTATACTCATGATTGCAGATTGATTAGTTTTTGTTTACATTGGTATAAATTGCAAGTGACAATGAATTTTAAGTGATTTTTATGAACATCAGTACTTTAAGTGCTATAAACTTTGAGGTATACATAGTTCAATCTTGTGAATAGACTATTCCCCACAGACAGTTATTATCTTCATTTTGCAATTTACAAAATTGTAATATATTTGTTTGTTTTTGAGTTACCATGCAATGCGGATTGTCAAATTTTAACCAATTTTTTCCAGTTTCTCCCCCTAAAAAAAATTATTTTAATGTAACAGCTAAATTTTATATATATTTTTTCAAGTTTTAACTTAAATGTCATCATAAAAAATAGATAAAAAGACAAAATTCAAAAAATTTCAAAAAATCACCCCCGAAGGTGTACGGATACCTTAATTTGCAAAATTTATTTCAAACCCAGTACTGGTAGAAATTATATCTCTTGTAATATTAGTATTTTTAAATGGGTCGTTTCAAAAAACCAGAAGTCGTATAGCTAAAATATGTATGAAAGGAAATTTCATGTTTTATTTCGAACTTCTTTTGAAATTAAAATTGATTAGCATAATTGATTAAAAAAAACCGAATTTATAAAGAACAAAAGGAATGGGTAACACCATATAGATGTTTGTGCGAAGATCATTCTAAAAATCTAAATTACAAATTTTAACAGGAAATAATAATAATAATAAAGAAGATTGACGTTCCTCTATTGTTTTCTAAATTAATTAGAAAATCTACGTATTCCCGAGACTGTTAATATAAAAGTTAAAACAAACATTGCAAAATCGAAATTAATGTATAATATTAAATAAACACTTTCTCCTTGTCAAAGCAACAAATAAAAGAAAATCTCAGAAAGTGCCGGAAATTCGAACTTCCAAATTAGCATAGTGGTAATACCCTACTACGAAGATCAAAATCATTATAAAAGAAAGTTTCTAGCCCTCCAGATGAACAAGAAGTTACAACTAAGGATTTTGAAAGGAAAGCATTAATCTCGAACTTGTCACCAAGCTACACCCAAAAGAAAAAAAATACTTCTATGGAAGGACGACAGTTGAAGATTTTCTGTGATTGGGGCATTTCTCTATTCTGAAATGCCATTCGTGGATCCCTTAAGACCTTAATTCAAATGAAGGGAACCGGAAAAAAAGACGCTTTAGTCTTTCTTTCGGAGTGAAACTTCCAAGTGCTGCTGAACAGGGAACGCATAAATTATGCTAAAATCAAAGCTTTCAACTGAGGTCTTAAGTAGAAAGGACAAAACCCGAACAATATTTATGAATCTATAGCTACGAGCAAGTGCTCTAACGTATTGTGTGTAGTAAAAGGCCGGGAGAGAAGGGGGGCAAGGATATATGCGCATATTTTTTCACAGGGTAAATATTGTCCGTTTATTCTAAAGCGGAGGTTTTAAGCTTTCGTAGACATTCGGTTTTTTAGGTAGGTTTGGATGCAATGCATTAATATGCGAAAAAAATCGCACCAAGGGAAAGTTAAATGGAACATGACTTTTACACATGAGGTATATTTTTTATACGCAAATTCTGATCACAGAGAATTGGAGGTAGTGGGAGTACGTTCATTTTTTTTTATTGGACAAAGTACACTTCTTTTATTTGAAATTTATTCAAAGCTTAACTACGATAAGAGGATTCGCGACAAAGAATATATAGAAAGAGGATCTGTCGAAGGTTGGAGCAACGTTCTCGTTCCAGGAATGTAAACATTATCTATCTTTCCATCTGTTACCCATCATTCTCTTTCTATAGAATCGCAGTGGCGAGACAGCGAGTGCAAGCTGATAAATAGACATTTATGTTTGCACATTTATGTTTGCACGTGTACGTATTGGCTGTGTTTTCACAGTTGATTTCAGAGCGATTTTCTCCTGGGTTTCACGAGCCTCGCACTGGGATTTAGGCATGCATCCAAAATTTACTTTTTGAAATTCTTAGTATAGTTTCGTATAGTGAAATTCTTAGTGTATGAACAAGAAAGTTTTGTCTGAAGGATATGAGTTTATCCTCTGTTTAAAAATCAAATATGATTGTTATGATCGTTTAAATTTTATTAGAAAACTTAGATATAAAATATAAACGCAATTCGCGAGGCAGCAAGTGCAAGCTGATAAGTAGACATTCATGTTTGCACTTTTATGTTTGCATGTGTATGTACAGGCTGTGTTTCACAGTGGATTTCAGAGCGAATTTTGCCTGGATTTGACGAACCTCACACAGTGATTTATGCATGTATCTAAAATTTACTATTTTAAATTCCTAGTATAATCATGGGTTAAAAAAAGTCTTCTCTGAAGGATATGAGTTTATCTTCGTATGTTCAAAAATCAAATATAATTGTTATGATGGTTTGCATTTTATTAGAAAACTTAGATATAAAATATAAACGCAAGTTGCGATGCAGCAAGTGCAAGCTGATAAATAGACATTCATGTTTGCACTTTTATGTTTGCACGTATATGTACTGGCTGAGTTTCACAGTTGGTTTCAGAGTGATTTTCTCCCGGATTTGACGAGCCTCACACAGTGATTTATGCCTGTATCTAAAATTTACTATTTTAAATTCTTAGTATAAACATAGGTTAAAAAAGAGTTCTCTGAAAGATATGAGTTTATTATCTGTATGTTTAAAAATTAAATATGATTATTATGAATGTTTACATTATATTAGAAAACTTAGATATAAAATATGAACTCAGTCGCGAGGCAGCAAGTGCAAGTTCATAAGTAGACATTCATGTTTGCACTTTTATGTCTGCACGTGTATGTACTGACTGTGTTTCATAGTTGATTTCGTTGTGATTTTCTCCTGTATTTGACGAGCCTCACACAGTGATTTATGCCTGTATGTAAAATTTACTATTTTAAATTCTTCGTATAAACATGGGTTAAAAAATGTTTTGTCTGAAAGATATGGGTTTATCTTCTGTATGTTTAAAAATTACGTATGATAGTGATAATTGTTTAAATTTTATTCGAAAACTTAGATATAAAATATGAGTGCAGTCGCGAGGCAGCAAGTGCAAGCTGATAAGTAGACATTCATGTTTGCACGTGTATGTACTGGCTGTGTTTCACAGTTGATTTCAGAGTGATTTTCTCCCGTATTTGACGAGCCTCACCCAGTGATTTATGCATGTATATAAAATTTACTATTTTAAATTCTTAGTATAAACATGGATTAAAAAAGTTTTATCTGAAGGAGATGAGTTTATCTTCTGTATGTTTAAAAATCAAATATAGCTGTTTACATTTTATTAGAAAACTTAGATATAAAATATAAACGCAACTCGCGAGGCAGCAAGTGCAAGCTGATAAGTAGACATTCATGTTTGCACTTTTATGTTTGCACGTGTATGTACTGGCTGTGTTTCACAGTTGATTTCAGAGTGATTTTCTCCCGGATTTGACGAGCCTCACACATTGATTTATGCATGTATGTAAAATTTACTATTTTAAATTCTTAATATAAACATGGGTTAAAAAAAGTTTTGTCTGAAAGATATGAGGTTATCTTCTGTATGTTTAAAAATTAGATATGATTGTGATAATTGTTTAAATTTTATTCGAAAACTTAGATATAAAATATGAGCGCAGTCACGAGGCAACAAGTGCAAGCTGATAAGTAGACATTCATGTTTGCACTTTTATGTTTGCACGTGTATATATTAGCTGTGTTTCACAGCTGATTTCAGAGCGATTTTCTCCCGGATTTGAAGAGCCTCACACAGCAATTTATGCATCTAAAATTTACTATATTAATTCTTAGCATAAACATGGTTTAAAAAATTTTTCTCTGAAGGATATGAGTTTATCTTCTGTATGTTTAAAAACTAAATATGATAGCCACGATTGCGTACAATTTTTTAGAAATCATAGATATAAAATTTTCAAATTTCAAAGAAGATAGATAGTAGATAGTAAATATTAAAAAACAAATTTTACAGAGATCGGCAGATAGAAACGAATTCACTTTTTAGAGCATTCATTTTCCTTCCGCAGATTTATATTTTTTGCTACTTCTTGCATCATCAATCCCATGTAGAATTTTTATTGGCTTCATTGGTCGAATGCACGTCAGAAGACAATGCAAGGCTCAATAAAGAAAATTTCCCAATAATAGTGATTGGAAAAAGAGCATAAAAAAGAGGGTTCGAAACAAATAATACAGAATAAAATACTCACTAACTTGATTTATAAAATCCTTATTTTTATCAGTAGGTAAAAGCTAATCAATATAACTGGAACTTATAAGAAGTAATGAACATAGCTTTAAGGTTTACATATTAAACAATGCTACGCATTAGCAAATATTTTACAATTATACTAATTCTATAAAGCAGTTCTAAAACAGTTGGGAGAGATATAATTAAATGACCGGAACTTCAACCTTACATTCATATGCATTATGTTAAATTTGAAGCAACACGGTTTCAAAATAATAAAAAATGAATTTGAACAACATGGACAATAAATAATAATAATAATAATAATAATAATATAATAATAATAATAATATATATATATATATATATATATATATATATATATATATATATATATATATATATATATATATATGCATTTGTTTAATAAAAGCCTTCAGAAATTTAATTACAATTTCCTTTCACTTTGCTGTTTAAAATATATTCATAGTTGACAGATCTTGATAATTTAGAATCGTGCATACAAAATAACCGGTAGAGTCAAACACTTCATGAATGTAGCAAAATATAAGTTGATGTTTCTTAAATGTATTTATTAAACTTGGAAAATATCTAGTTCAAAACGTTATTACGTTGCCTTATTTCAAATTGACATGAATATTTTGCTATTAAGGACATAAAGTACTACGTGAGCTACAAAAATTATTTAAATGCTATACTGTAATAATGCGAAATTAAAAGAATCAGGAAAATGGTCGAGACCACGAAAAATTAAAATGTGGGCAGTCGTCTGTGTTTCAGTCGAGAGTTTACGTATCAACGTTTGTATATGTAAGCAGTGCAAGTGTTTAGCTTTAAGACCCATTCTAACAAATATCGCAATAAAATACGTATCTATTCTATCTATTGAAGTCATTACGCTCGATATGTACATAACCTGGATGTTTGGTTGTTTTACTCAAGTATTCGCCCTTGCCACTTAAAAAGAATTCCTTTAGTGGTAGATGCGGCGAAAGAGGAAGTTTTGTTTTAATTGGTTTTCCTAGCATTTATACCTAGTAAATTATATTTTTCCTTCAATAAACCTTTCAGGATAAAGCATTCCCTTTATCACGATATGATACATTTACAGTTTTATCTTTGTCACTAAAGTAAAATTCACTTAAATATACAGAAATAATTTAATTTTTAATACGCATTTTTGAAAAAATCCTAACGTTTCATAATAAAGGCAAAACATACATTAATTATGTATGTATAATGGAAAACATAGATTATTTATGGCGATATAAGTAAATTATGGTAGTCAATAATGACAAATAAGGTAAAATTCTGTTTATTTTACTATAGAATATAAGAAATGATAGATAACAGAAAAGAATAACAATAGGTGAGAAATTTTCTGTAGAAAAAATGAAAATTTATAAATTTATCATAAAAGACATTTAAATTTAAAACTAAATAAATTAATATCCAAAATAAACAAACTAAATAGTATAGCTTCGATGAGAAAATACTCAAACATTCTTGACGAATGAATTAATGTATTGAAAAGTAAATATTTCTTAATAAAATGTTCATAAAAATATTCTATTTGTTCAGAGTTTATAGTTCTTATTGCCACTTAAAGATGAAACTTAACATAAAACATTTTCCAAAATAATCTTTTAATTTAATCATCTTTAAAGTAAAGGTAAACCCGGTGATATCTCCATGGTGAAAACTCATCCCAAATGATTTCTAAACGGAAAAAAAGCAAAATAAGATATAAAATAACCCAAAACTACAGAAACCCTAGCAAATGTCAGAATAATAGTCTTATTTAAAATGGAAATCATTTCGCTTAGATTTACAAAATGAGCTGAAATAGATCATTAAAAGATAACTCCTTTATCGCTGAGAAGACATTTGAATAATCCCTTTAATGCACAGTTATAACAACAAAAATTTTTAAGTAAAAGTGTTAGAATAAATTTGCATTTCTCTTGGCTTTTAACTACTAATGTTTAATTTATATACCATTAAACAAAGCGTATTGTTACTGTGACTCCATTGCTTTGATTAAGATAATTTATTGTCATTATTTCTCAAATTAAACTAGAAAATGAGGTATAAACAAAAATCCATTTTATTAATTATAATATTCGAGGTGCAAATGTATCAGTTTTGATATAATCCATATGCAAGCGAAATGAAAGGCTTAAAAGCTATAAACCAATCATCAACTTAGATTTACTCTATAAGTTAAATTTTTAAACTGATTTGATAAATAAGATTATTTTTATTGACAGATGTGAATTTTTAACATATATTTACAAAAATGCTGTGGAAAAATAGTTTGAAGATTTAACAAGAGACATTAATCACGATTAATATAATACTTATTTTGAAAATAAATTAATCTTGAGGACATAAAGACTAAATTTTTGAAACGCACAAATACAAAGAGAAATAGGATTAGTAGACGACTTATATATAAAATAATGACAGCGGAATATGCCGTTATATTGTTCATGCCATTAGAGAGTTCTGATTAAGGAAAACCAGCTTTACTATTCGCCGCTCTGTTCCACCCTGTTATATAGATACAAAAGTTATTATTCGTAGAAAAGTGATGACAGTTCGGAGAAAACTTATCTATAAGTTGAAAAACTGTATTTATTAACCATTAATTTGTGTTTGTGTTTCCTGTTTCAATAGTGTGAAATTCATACTAGGGACTTGGTTGACTATTGCATTAATAAATAATATGATGTTTTCACAGTATCATGGCAGTGTTAGTACTGTAATACTCCGTTTTTCAAATGGCTAAAAAACGGACTTGGTTCACTTAAAATATGATCCTCTATATCATTCAAAATTCATACCATGAAAAGCAGACATTGTTCAGTTATACTAAAAAAGAACAGATTAGTCTATAGACTTATTCAAAATATTTTTTTCTTTATGCTTGAAAACATATGTAGGATTTGGCATGCCTACTCTGAACAGAATAACATACATAGCTGACCTTCAGAAACCAAGCCATCTCGTAGGTAAAGATAAAAATTTGTGCAGAAACAACCACGTAGTCATGCCGAGAAAGCATGGATTTAACATGGGAGAAAACTTGGGAAGATTCAACATGGCGAACAGAAAACGCTTAGGGGGGAAATCAAAGCGGAAGAAGCATCCTTTATTTATTTATTTGAGGGAAACTTTTGACAAAGTCTGACAACGTGACAGCTAAAAAATTAGTGTCGGATCATGCATAGGTAATAAACAGACAGACAGAATTCCCATTATATATATATATATATATATATATATATATATATATATATATATATATATATATATATAAATATATATATATATATATAAATATATATATATATATATATATAAATATATATATATATATATATATATATATATATATATATATATATATATATATATATATATATAAATATATATATATATATAAATATATATAAATATATAAATATATATATATATATATATATGTATATATATATATATATGTATGTATATATATATATATATACATATATATATATATATATATATATATATATATATATATATATATATATATGTATGTATATATATATATATATATATGTATGTGTGTGTGTATGCAGAGAGAGAGAGAAATACTCGAAGCATATAGAAAATGTTTGTGAAAACACTCTAAGACTTCTAAAACCTACGTCAGCCAGAATGCCATAAGGAAGGTGAAAACATATTTAGAAGAAACAGGTACACTTGCGAGAATTTAGATTCTTATATGTGTATGATGCTTAATCATGCGTAAATTTCGTTATATTTTTTTTTATAGAATTATGCTGTTCCACGTAAATCAGGATGTGTACCAGATTTTAAGTTTTCCTTGGAACTATATTTCATTTTCTATTCCTGTACACGTCACGCAAGTTTGTGTGTCCATAGTGAGGGAATTTTTGATGAAGTAACCTTTCTAACATTTATATTTCCAGTAATTCTTGTAATTACAACTATTTCTTGTAGTTTCGATGCTTTCGGGATTAAACAGAGAAAATGTTGTATGTTAACTCAAGAAAATGTATGTCTGTTTACGCAATGTTGTATGTTAACTCAAGAAAACGCTTAGCTCTATGTCTGCACGTTTTGCGCAAACGAAAATAATGAAAAAACAATCAAAGTTATTCTGAAACATGAATATATTTGGAGTTAGTTCCTTCTACGCATTACAAAAAATTAATTCTACAGTACTATATTATAAATGCATACTCATATAGAGAAAATCAAAGTTAATCTCTGCGACAGGAATTTTTAAATAAAGATTGATAGGTAGGAAAACTTTAACATGTAGAAATTTAGTGAGAATACGGAAAAAAAATATTAGTTTTTTTTATACAAGAGTAAAAATTTATAAGACAAATGTGATGCTCCTCGTGATATGTTTCCTATGTTAGAAAACACGGTGTTAAACTATCTTACTCATTCAACTTCCGGAAAAAAACATGTTTACCCGTTTACTTTGATCTGAACTGGGAAAATTTTAATTAGTTTATACAGTATAAAATATCTGAAAAACAAGACTGTTTAATGTCATCAATAAATTAATGTCACCTTTTTTGTTTAACATTCGATTTTTTGTGCAATACAGCTTTTCGCTATGTTTTTCGAGTAAATTTTCATGATCCATTTAACTATTTTTCTTTAACTGGGCCTTATACGATCTGTAAAACAGGCAAAAATTTTGCTCATGTACAGAAGAGAATGAGTTTTTCCTCGGATAAGCTTTTTTTCTTACATCGTAGAACAAATTACTTTTCTGCTGAGACAAA
>OU015501.1:92493259-92523259 GCA_907164885.2 Dolomedes plantarius
AAAAGTGAACATTTCATAGGGCTAATATTTGTCAGTTTCCAGACCCCAAAATAAGTTTAATTACAGTTTAAATGCAGCTCTTCTTAAAATAAAAATTAACTCCAAAATTTCTGAAAAACTCAGCAGCCACTTTTTTGCACAATTTCAGCAGTGACTTCGAGGAAAAAAAGAAAGAGAAACATTTTTTTGTTGTTTCAAGAACTTTTTCATAATGATTTTTTTTTTCCCGCAGCAGAAAAAAAAATTAATAATGGTTCCTTAAAACTTCTTTGCTATAAAATCACTTTTATTCTCTCTGTGCTAACGCGTGTACTTATTTTTTTTTTTTACATTTTTACTATGCCTTCTTCCATTCATAAAAAAATGATACGACTATGAATCATGGTAAAAAGAGCTTCAGACATCTTAACGTAAAAATAATCTGTAAAGTTGTATTTTTCAATGGGGTTTGACTTTAGTCAAGTAAATCAGTAACTAGTTTTGGAGTGTGTAAATTTTTCATGAGCCTTTCATGAAATACTCGAATTGTGGCTCATTTTTGCCAGTTAATTTTTTTGTAAGATTTCTGGCAGAAATTCAACGCTCTGCCATTTTTTCAAGAAAAGATGGTTTAAAATCTGTTACATGCAAATTATTTCAAAAAAAAATCAGAAAAGAATCTGAAGAACATAATAATAGGTTACCATACGCAGGAAAGCATTGGCAAAATATATTGGTTTATTTGTAAGTTCTCGGGCAAGTTTGAAAAAAATAAAAATCCCAATTCTCATCATCAAAGTGTTACTATAAACCCTATTATCCTAATAACCATTTCTAACTTGGTAGTTAGATGAACCTAATGAGAAGTGTTACTCGAAAAATCGGATTTCCTCACATCACGTGATTGATAAATTTGCTTTATTTCAGCAAAGGAATCCGCTATGGAACCCGACCATTTAACCCTTTGAGGGGCGCCGTTTGCACAGTGCAAACGCCTAAATCTAGTCTTTTTTCAGTTGCATTCAATGTATTCCAGTTAAATGAGCAGAAAATGGTTTGTACTGCCATCTGTTATCAGTTTAAAGAAGTAAAGTTATTTTGAAACCTTTAATTGGGATTTTTTTCAAGATTCTTTAGGTTAAAAAAATCGGGAAAAATATCTGCACCTTTAAAACGGGGAGGTTGTTGCCCCTGAAGGGGTTAAAAGAAAATAACGGACTACTTAAAAACACACTAGTTGGGACCCGTTAAAACATGACGGCTGGATAGTAAAATTAATGTATTCATACACAAATTAAACTCAACACATCATTTCCAAATGTTGAAAATCCTAATATTAAGAATTGAGAAATACACTTTAAAAAATTACTATTGAACTCTGTAAAAAATAAATAGGGTTACTCAACGGTGCGAAATAAACAATTTCCATCAGGTTTAAATCTATATCTAACACACATAATTAAAAATAAAAATGGCAGAGAGAGTTCTAGAGATATTCCTCGGCATAAACAAATTAACGTGTTATGCGGCCTGATGCTTAGTATCTATAGCCAGATTTAAACATGTCACTGAGCATGCGCAAAAAGCAAATTCTAATTGTAAATTATCGCTAATGAATAGAAACTGCAATTACAAAGACCGAATTTAACACATCTATAGAATAAAGTCTTTCGTTTAAGATCAAAATGAAGTAAATTGATGTAGTAGTTTTCTCTCACGAACTGCCCAAAGAATCAGCTTAGCAACTTAAATATATGGATCACAGTTATCCATCGGAAAAAAAGTCAGTCTCATAAAATGTTTAATAATTATATATATATATATATATATACACAGGGTGGTCTTAAAATATATGTCAAATATGTAAAGGTAGGTGAGGGGACCTAAATAAGCATATTTCGTATAGGATTGTGTGTGCGGTAATGGCGCCTTGAGCCGGTAGGGAGCGCTGATGACTGCGGCGTATAAAAGCGCTTCCCTAGCTGGATTCATCATTTCCCTCACGGATCTCAAACAGCATGCATCGTTTCAACCAATTGGAGCTGGCCGACATGCATTTCATGTATGGCGCTGCACAAGGAAACGGATTAGCTGCTCAGAGGATGTACAGGGAGCGATTCCCGGATAGGAATCAGCCGGATCGTCGAACATTCGAGCGTCTTCATCGGGAGTTACGCACAAGTGGATCGTTTTATGCTTCTAGGCGTGGAGCTGGCATTGGAAGATATCGCAGAACTCCTGCAGTGGAAACCAGAATACTAACCACAGTAGAGGATAATCCTTCGACAAGCTCGAGATCTGTAGGACGTGCGTTGGGTGTGAGCCATCAAAGTGTTTTGAGGACTTTACATGAAGACGGAATGCATCCGTATCATTTACAGAGAGTGCAAGCAATGACCCCTTCCGATTATCTTCCACGTCTCAACTTTGCTCGTTGGTACCTACATCAGACTGCAGCCAATCCAACCTTCCCAGCAGATGTTTTATTTACTGATGAGTCTACCTTTACGCGGTTGGGTATGTTTAGCAGCCATAATTCTCACCTGTGGGCTCATGGCAACCCACAAGCACACGCATACCAAGAAAGGTTTTTCATTAATGTTTGGGCAGGCATTGTGCACAATAACTTAGTAGGACCGTACATTCTACCTAGTCGTTTAACTGGCCATACCTACAACATCTTCCTACAGGAGGTTTTACCTGAACTTCTGGTAGATATTCCTCTAACTTTTCGCAGACGAATGTGGTTCCAACACGATGGAGCCCCAGTTCACTTCAGTCGAAACGTCAGGAATCACATGGACGTTGTCTACGTCCAACATTGGATAGGACGGGGCGGCCCAGTTCCCTGGCCACCGCGTTCTCCTGATTTAATCTACTTGGATTTTTTCTTTTGGGGACATATTAAAAGCCTGGTGTACGAGAGTCCCGTCACATCTGCAGAAGATCTTGTTGACCGCTTGTCTGTTGCTGCTAGACATGTGCTCGACATGCCTGACGTCTTTTCTGATGTACGCCGATCCATGCGCCGTCGCTGTGAATCTTGTATCGCTGTTGGTGGCCACACTTTCGAACACCTCTTGTAAACTGTTAATAAATTTTTCTTTTATTTTGTCTTTACTTGTCTTTTCAGTTTCCTTTGATTCATACTGCTTTACAAGCTAGTGCTTTAATGTGTCATTACCGCACACACATTCCTATACGAAATATGTTTAATTAGATCCCCTCTACCTACCTTTACATTTTGACATATATTTTAGGACCACCCTGTATATATATATATATATATATATATATATATATATATATATATATATATATATATATATATATATATATACACATATGTAGCAGGACACCCTCAACTCAACTTTTATCTGACAATAATCCCACTAGAACTCAACGTCTAGTTTAGAGAGAGTAGAGTGGAGAGACACAGAGGACTTGCGCCATCCGCGCGCTGTTAATTTTTAATGCTTAAAAATGTATTCTTTAACTTCATGTAAATAGTTTTTTTTCAATGTTTTGTTTTCAAGTAAAGTGTGTATATGTGCCAATTCTGGTGTCCATCACCCTCCACGACATATATATATATATATATATATGCATGCATGCATGCATCGTTTTGTAGCATTGGCATAAAAAAATAAACAAAGGTAATCCGAGAAAGGGTGATCCTCACATTGCCGGGATAGTTTCAATTTGTAAAGTATTGACATGAATATTTAGTGATACCATTTTGAACTCGGTCTTGCTAAATGATTATTGGGACCTAAATGTTTATGCCGAGATCCCTATGCATCAAACATAAATTTCACCACCTTCTTCATATAGCTTTCGAAGCATTATTGTACATATTCCGTTCGGAGCGAGGTTTTTTTTATCTTTAATATATAAAATTTGGAGTTCCAAGATTTTCTTTTGTGTAGTTACCCCCAAGTCATACAAAACTCTAATGCAATCATTCTTTTTTCAGCATGAAATAATACCTGAATGCATTTAAAACCTAAGTAAATTCATTCGATATGTTTCTGTTATGCCTATATATTCCCATCTATTGAATTAAAGAAAAGAAATTTAATGCTTACTAAAGTAATGTCAAAAAGTGAAAATACTTCTTTGAAAGAAAATCGAGAATTACATCAACTCACATCAATAATAACGGTAGAGTCTCTTTATCACGAATTATGTTTATTTTCATTGAATGAAATCTTTTAACGAAGGATTAACTCGACTTAGAATGCCATTTGCAAACCTATTGATCAGCGTATTATATATATAAAAAAATCTCTATATAAAAATATATTCACCTCTTAAAAGGATTTTAATTTTTTATAACTTTTTTTTTTAAACTTTGCTTTATATATGAAATATCTTCGATACGTTTTGTGCGTGTTGGGGAGGAGGTATTTATAAACTTTATCGATAATAGTATGAATAAAACGGTCTTTATACAATCCTATGTGGAACAGAATTGAAGATTTCATACACTGCAGAAATGGATATGGAATGCGAAAAATATGAATCGTTGCTATTCATCCCGCTTGAAAATTCAGATAGTGTCATCATCGTAAGATTAGGTTTGCTCGAGGCTATTTATTTTTAAGCTACATTCATTCGTTTCTCATGCATTTGAAAAACTGTCTAAGGAATTTATTATTTTGAGACTGGTACGTAATGCTTTTTATTGTTATTTTAGAATAGCTGTTTTGTTAATATCTTCTGCGAAAAGAAGGCAGTGGAATATTTAATGTTTCTTTATATAATAGCTGTAGATTTTTTAAGTTTTCAACTCTTTTCTTCTCAACAGAGAAGGATTTTACAAGTTAGGCAAAATTCCATGGCGAGGATCACCTAGCAAAAATGTCCTCTTGTCGGGTCATAAGACATCGTTAAATAGGAACTCAGTTCTTATTATTTTGAGACTGGTGTGCAATGTTTTTATTGTTATTTTAGCATAGCTTTTTTGTTAATATCCTCTGCGAAAAGAAGGCAGTGGAATATTTAATGTTTCTTTTGCTATAGATGTAGGTTTTATTAAGTTTTTCAACTCTTTTCTTCTTAACAGAGCAGGATTTTACAAGTTAGGATAAATTCCATGGCGAGGATCACCTAGCAAAACTGTCCTCTTGTCGAATAATAATACATCATTAAATAGGAACTCATTTCTTATAATTTTGAGACTGGAACGTAGTGTTTTTTATTGTTATTTTAGCAAAGTTGCTTAATATCTTCTGCGAAAAGAAGTCTGTGGAATATTTTATGTTTCTTTATATTATACGAGGGGTGCTCCAAAAGTAAGTTGCTTCATTTTTTTCACCCGGAAACTTTATTGCCAAAAAAATACACCATGGCATCATGAACTACAGAGGCTGTTCACACATTTTTTAGACGATGTATATTGTATTCACAAAACTAAATTACATAAAATTCTTGTGTTTTAAATGTTCTATTTGACATCCCATATTCTGATCTATCTTTCGACATCGCAATTTACAGGATAATAATGCCTTTTGAAGTGTCAGAAGAGGTATTCTATCCCATTCCTCCTGAACAGCTCTCCAGAGTCCTGTAAGGGTTTTGGGACGACGTTTGGATAATGCAGATATTATAAGTCCGAAAGCACAAAATCCATAGGTGATACATCGGGAGATTTAGTAGGGATATCAGTGAAGGGTATGGCCTTGATACCAGTTTTTTGTTCCATTTCTTTTAGGAAATTTACAGTGGATTTTGATGTGTGACTGCTGGCTTTGTCCTGATGGAGTCTCACAGATTGATGGCACTGTGGGTAAAGCGATGGTATTTCATTCAGAAAAATTGGCGATAAAATATATTCCTGATAGTATTTGGAGTTAATCTTGACTTTTTTTTACTCTCTTTATTTTTAACTTGCCATTATAAGAAAAACCAGCAGCAATCATGAATCCCTTAGAAAAACTTTCTTTCGATTCTTTGAACCATGTACTTAAAATTTTCTCCCCTTTTATGATAATAAATGGCTTTTTTTTTGTTGCAATCATTTACATACACCCATAATTCATCTATTGTGACAATTGTTTTCCATTTTTCTTTGGATAAGTGTTTCTCATATAGAATTCTGCAGCGTGTCCTGGGTTCAAAGATATGATTTGGAAGAAGACGATGCACATTGCGTTTTTTCGCTTTCTTAAGATTTAAATCAACGTTTATCATTTTGTTTACAGTGGACACCGAGCATTTTAATGATTTTGCAACTGTCCTTTGACTAGGGGGATTTTCTTTTAACATTAAACAACGTACATTTGCAATAGTCGAAGATGTCCGTTTTTTCCTTGGATACTTGTTTCTAATTTTTGTCCCACTCGAGGCTCCAATTTGACGTTTTTTCCTTTCTTGTTGATGATATTAACTATCGACGCTTTAGATATCACAAAACCATGACTCTCACATCGTTTTTAGATAACGGAGTATGCATATTTCTCTTCGGAAAGAGCATAAATGTAGCCTTCGAACCACTGTTTTGTTAAAAACGCCATTTTGAATAAAAACAAAACTTTCAAGCCGTAGACGATAATTTTGACTTTTAAAAACATAGTACAATTGCAATTATTTCTTTTGCAGCAAACAATTTTTTATTACCTGCTTACCAAAATCGTCTAAAAAATGTGCGAACAGCCTCTGTATATACCTTGCACTATTTTTCGACATATTCGCCACAGACTTTGAGACATTTGTCGTAGCGTGCAATTAGTTTGAAGAACCCATTCTGGTAAAACTCGGTGCCCTGCAATGCAAGGAAATGTCGCACAGCCTGCTCCACCTCAGCATTGTTTTGGAAGTGACGTCCCGACAGTGCGGCTTCCAATGCAGGGAATAGGTGAAAGTTCGATGGTTCAAGATCAGTGCTGTAGGCCGGGTGATCTTATCGCTCCAATCCGAAGCGACAAATCTGATCTTGTGTGAGCCTTGCTGTTTGTGATTTTGCGTTGTCGTACAAGAGCACAGCACCTTTACTCAAGATCCCTGGTCTCTTTCGTCGAATGGCGGACCTGAGTTTGGTAAGGGTGTCACAGTAGCGTGCCGCACTTATAGTCCTTTGATGGAGGAAATCAAGGAGAATAACACCTTTCGCGTCCCTGAACATTGTGGCCATAACCTTTACTGCGCAGGGTGACACTTTGAATCTTTTCCTCACTGGTGACTGGGATGCTTCCACGTCATTGAGGCGACCTTGGTTTCTAGGGTAAAGTGGTGCACCCATGTTGCACTTCCATTGGCGACCACGTTATCAGTACACGTCTGTCTGCCATCGTGATTTGTACTCGAATAACCCCGGGCACGCCGGTCTGCTGCTAGTCTCTCTTCTTTGGCGCTCTACGCTTACGTCATTCCTTCTCTGATGACGCTCTTTCCGTCGTTGAACTAGCAAAGGGTGTGGATTCTTATGGCGATTGTATGTTTCACCTGGTGTACCATCTGTTACAGTGGGAAACTAAGCGGGCCAAAAGTGGCGATAAAATAGTACATTGCATTGCATGAATGAAATAGTTAACATTATAACTTATTTAGATGAAATAATTATCTCACAATTACAGATTCGTTTGTCTCAGGTAACACCTACGATAAGCTTTTTAGTTAAGTTAGAGATTGAAGATATGCATTCTAGTTAACTGACTATCTGCTCAACCCACGTGCTAAAAAGGTAATAGGTACATAGTTCAACATATTAGATGCAATTAAATTACTTATTAAGACAATAAGAAGAACTTAGACCACTTAGGTAAGGAGCAAAAACTAGATATTTATTTATATTGAAACAGAAATTAACAGTTACAAAATGGTAAAAAAAAAACTTTCAATACTTAGGCCTAATTGGCACTTCCATACCTCGCTCGCCACTCACTCACCAACACCACACCGGACCATCCAACAGATCACCTACAGCCTTCAAGCCCAGTCGCAATCTGCCCACTGGTTCTCGAGGAGATAACCTTGTTCGCCTCGGACTGCGGCAAGATACCCCAAATGCACCTCGCGCATGCGCAGGAAGGGCCACAGCTACAAGGTTTGGCGTAGATCGCCTTTAGTGGCAATAATTCTCTCTAGACATTATGCATGTGCTTTACAGTAATTGGTGAGAGTTATAAAGACATGAATTGTGACAGACACATACTACATGAATGTCTTTATAACACCATCTTCTCTTAAAAAAAAAAAGACGAAACTTTCTTTCGGAACATCCCTCGTAGATATAGGTTTTGTTAAGTTTTTCAACTCCATCCTTAAATCCTTCCTCAAATTCCATGGCGAGAATCGCCTTTCAAAAATGTCTTCATGTCGGATAATAGGGCATTGTTAAATAGGAACTCAGCTCTGCTTCTTTGTCTATACAAATATGAGGCGGTGAAAGGCAAAGTGGTGTAAGTCAAATTTTCAACTTTTTTTATTTGAAGGCAAAAATGTAATCTCCATGTTCAATTTATAGTGGAATTGCAAATAAATATTATTTGCAATATTATAATAATTATTATGAATTATAATTTGTTCAATTTATAGTTGAATTTTTCGTATTTTTTGCAGTAAAAAACTCTTTTGACTTACACCACTTGACTTACTGACTTACACCACTTACCGCCTCATATGTAAATCGAAGACAATTTTTGATTCCATAAAAAAAAAAATCAGTAAATCTTTTATAACAGCATTAAATGTCGGGGAAAAAACTCAACTCAGTTAACTTTGTAGTTTTTAGCTATATAAAATAAAACATTTATTTACCTAAACACTTTTCAATTATCAGAAATAGAACTTCTAAATTTTTAGATATACTGGTGCTGTTGAAAAAGAGCTATATACATGTCAGAATTTTCCTTTACAGTTTATTTAAGTACAGTTTATCTGTAGATGCTTTTAGAACAGCATTAAATGTCGTAAAATAAACTGAACTCAGTTAACTTTGTAGTTTTTATCTGCGTACAGTAAAACAATTATTTACCTAAACACATTTCAGTTATCAGAAATAGAACTTTTCAATTTTTAGATATGCTGGTGCTATTGAAAAATAGCTAAATATATGTCAGAATTTTGCTTTATAGTTTTTTTAAGCGGAAAATTGGGACTCAAAGAATTAAAATAGCCATACATGTTTCAATTATATTAAAATCTAGTAATTTTTTCTTATACATGTGTCTCCCTTCAAAGGATTATCATAAGTATTAAATTCTGCTCAATCCAGGAATTAAAAGAATTTTCAAATATATTATTTATTACTATACATTCTTCATATATACGAGCATATCTGCATTCTGACTTTCATTCTTTCTTCTATATATTTTGAGCTTTTTCTGCTTTTTATCCTTATACAAAATGTACATGGATTATACACAAGATTTAGATTTTAAATTAATAATTCCTCAGCATAAAACAAAACTGGGACTAAAACAAGTAAATTTCGTGAAAAAGAATAAATTTAACTATTTTCTTCCAAATCCATTCTAACAATCTAAAATAATACATATATATAAAGCTGTGATTTTTTTTTTTACTAAACTAATACTTTTCTGAAATGCAAATAGAAAGAAACAATATCTAGCCAACATAATTTGACGAAACAGGGTTTTTTTTTCGACTAAGTTTAATCTGTTAAACGCAATGCTACGAAACTTAGTACACCTAACGTGTATGCGTTTATCCTGCACAAATCAAAATCATCTAAAAGGATATTTTTTTTCTAAAACGGCCAAAATCATTTCTAAATCAGATCTTTCGTTTCCTTTACATGCAAGTCAAAAACTGAATCATCGGATTTTATATTTGAATACTGCATAAATTTACCTGTTGTTCTTACGGGTTTTATTATTTTCTGTTTTAGGAGAGATAAAAATCTGTGATTTCATTTTTATATAATCGGCATGTTTACGGTGGACTGAATTTAAATATTTAAAAAAATACGTTTTGAAAAAGGTAAAATTTCCTTTTTAAGCTAAAATATTTGCGAGGGCAAAAAAGATTTAGAAAAGTATTCGGGAGAATTCGATAAGCCAATAAATTGTGACTGGCATTCTATAGATATTAAATATTGGATTGTAGTTTGTTATTAACTTCGCGCTCTTTCGAAAGATTACCAAAAACAATGAGTAATCTTTATCACATTTGCACTCTCTTTGGTTTATTCTCACAGATGCTTATTTTTAGTCTTTCATCTGTACGTGTCATGCATAAAGGAATATAAAAATGTAATGAACAAGAAAATTTGGAAAAGGGCGGATTTGAAACAAAGAAATTTGACTTTTTAATATTCGAAATCAGCACAAAAAGCCTTAAATCTGAATCATGTATTACTTATATTCCAACTCCTGGAAATGATGTACATTGATTTTTTAAACCTAATTTAGCATCAATCTCTTGTGTAAATATTTAATTTGGAATGCCGTAAATGTACTTATTACAATGGAATGCGTTTAATTTCACAGATTTTTTAACCCCTCAAAAAAAAAAAAACTAACAATTAAAATGAGAATTATTCAAGAAAACTCAAATGTTCCTAATGTTTATAAATCCATGATGTATACAGATGGATGAGCAGCAGTGGCGTAGCGAGGGGTGGGCAAGGGGGTCTATTATGCCACGGGCGTCACTCGCACAGGGGCGCCAAATGGTCCTTTTCACTAATTCTATATATTATGTTACTATATGTTTTTCGGAAAGGTGGGCGCCAAAAAGGTATCGTGCCCCGGGCGCCAGTTATGCTCGCTACGTCACTGATGACCAGATGTCCATGCACCGTGGATGACCAAACTCCATGATGTCCTCAGTTCATAATTTTTCATTACTACGCCATACAAATCTAATTTGTCATTTTGGGAGAAATCAATTTTTCTCTACCATGATCTATTAAGAAAGGGTGTAAATAATTGTTAAGTATTTGAAACTATCATTAACTAAGAATTAAGAGAATTGCTACTTAGTAAAATTTTATAAATTAATTGCTGTCGCAGTCGTTTTTTAACCTAAATTTTGACCTCCCCAATCAAAAAATCTCAAAATTCATCTGATCTCGAATTTTATATACTTGTTAAGAATTATGAACTACCATTAACCAAAGTTTAAGAGATTTTCGAAGTAAAGTTTTATACATTAATTGCCTTCTCAGTTATTTTAACACAACTTTTGACCCAAACAAATCTCAAAATTCATCTGACATGAGATGGTACTAAAGAATATACCAATTTCAGTTAACTTCCAGCTGTATAGTGGCATATAGAATACATCTAAATACAAATGAAGTTTACTTTGCAGAGGTTTTTATTTGCTTCCAAATTAATGTACAAACACAAAAAGTTTTTCAATCAATATATATATATATATATATATATATATATATATATATATATATATATATATAGATATAGATATAGATATAGATATAGATATAGATATATAAATATAAGAAACCAATGTTGCGATTTATCGCTCTGTATTCATTTATATTCTACAAAAATAGTATAAAAATAATCTCGCGGATAGTTTTCCCCTAAAATAAGATGTAAATGGGAGTTTGCCACACGAAAACTTTATGTATCTCGATTTTATTCTAGATCATTGTTCCCAGTTTGGTTCTAATATTGCAACGTGAAGTATCGAGGGGCATATAATTCTGCAGTTTCAAGACACTGTATCTCTCCAGTTTAATCCATGCTTTAAATTTATTATCTCCTTTTAGCTTGTATTTTTACTATAGATTCATAGTCCCATGGAAGAAAAAAATATAGAAGAATATGCGATCTCAGTAAAAAGTCTAACAAAACTTTTTAATGCTTCCTCTCAATCTTGAAATGCTCTATACCAATGATTACAGGATATTAAAGTAATGTGAGGATTAATAATGAAAACTTACGTATTAAACTGAATAAAACTGCATTTTATGATAGATGTGTATAAAAAGAGACATCTAAGTTTCTTGATGATATGATAGGTGATAAGATATTAAACTTTGAGAAAATGAGCTCAAAATCTGACCTTTTTCTAAATATGATCAAAATTATCATTTTAGCTTGTATTTTACTACAGATTCATTGCACCATGGAAGAAAAAATATAGATGAATACGCGGTCTCACAAGAAAATCTAACAAAATTTGTATGCTTCCTCTCATTATTGAAAAGCTCTATAGCAGTATTTACCGAATATTAAATAATGTAAAGAGTAATAATAAAAACTTATGCATTAAATTAAATAAAACTGCATTTTATGATAGATGTACATAAAAAAAGACATCAAAGTTTGTTGATGATATGATGGATAATGTGATTATAAGTTATAACAAACTTTCAGTAAATGAGCTCATAACCTAAACTCTTCGAAACATGTTCATAATAACAGTACATTTCTAAGCGTTTATTTTTTTATTTTAATTACGTGAACAAACTGATATTCAAAACCCATAAACACCATAACAGTTTCATGCGTAACGTGATATCCTATACTTTTTCTACTAAAAAAATGAGCGTTTTGTAAGCTAAAATAAACCAAGGTTTGAAAACAGAATAAACACAGAGAAGATGCTATTAAAGTAAGGTGACCAGACGTCCCGATTTTTAACAATTTGTCCCGCGTCCCGCGGCGTTTTAAAAAATTCCCGATTTTTGGAAAGAATGCACGACAAGCTAGGGAACGCCAGGAAAACGGGAAGGGAATATACGGTTTTTGGCGTCCATCCTGGCTATTTGGCCAGGATATGAGTTTTATATTATTTTTGCTAATTGTATAATGCTAAACTTTAATAATAACAAATAATTGTTGAGAACTGATTATCGAGAACTGCTTATCAAAGTTCGCATTGTTAATCAGTTGTTAGAATTCGAATTTTTAAACAAACCATGTTCCATACAATAATGCACTAGAAATTGTGGAATAAGCGCTGTCTTTACCAGGAACAAATGCTACGACTGTACGCGTTTTTTCTACGGTAAATAAAGTGTGGACATCAGAAAAATCACAATTAAGTGTTGAGACTTTGAAAGCCATTTTATGTGTGAAATATATTAATTTAACAAATTCTTGTGAAAAATTTTATGGTCTTTTAAACAACTACAGCAATCTACTAAAACAAATTCACGCAAATGAGAAATATGCCAAACAATAAAATAATACTATACATAATTTTTTTTATTTATTATATTTGTAAATTGTACTTACGTTGAAATTTAAAAATATATACTATTAAAAAATTTAAAAATATATACTAATTTAAAATTTAGTTGAAATTTAAAAATATATACTACTATAATTTAAAAATATATACTATTAAAATACTATTTTTGCGTTCGATGAAAATTTTTGTTGCTCCATATAGACCAAATTTTTAATCAAGAACATCACCGCCCCCCCCTCCCCCGCCGGTCAATGGTGTCCCGCTTTACCAGTGTTAAAATCTGGTCACCTTACATTAAGGTATACATGCAGAAAAACCGCAGGGAATCACCTTCTGAAATCCAGTATAATAATTCTCATTTGAAAATAAAAGGCTCAAATTATACCTTATTTCCTTCCATAACTAACATCTTTTATAATCCATGAAGAATGACTATATCTAAAAACGTCAAAACAAGTTTTGAATCTCAATGCAATAACAATGAAAGAACAGGAAAAAAAAAAAATCAACTTACCACAAATAACCGCGTATTTGCCGTACCGCCCTACAGGCGAGCCTTGGTAAATTACGCGTTCCAAAATCGTCACCTAAAAAAAAGAAGAAACAAAATACTAAGCAAACATTCAGGAGGGTTAAAAAAAAATGACATTTAGAATTCGGTCAATTTCGGGTACGCACAGTTTCTTAAAAGTGATGAAAAAAAAGACATTCTCTAACAGATAAAAATAGAGCTAAAGTTGACTGAACTATCGTTAGTTCACGCGTTAACTTAAAGAAAAATATGCTGATGAATGATATAACAAATTTTTCCCGTAAGAATTGCATAAACAAAAACACTTTTAAGCTTTGTGTTGACGTTGTAAAATAATCTTGAATAGTTAGCGCAAAACTATGCCGCAGCATTTCCAATTTTTTACTTGCTTTTTTTTTAACACATGAGGAAAAAATGAGGTTAATGGATCGTATTTTTGCATTACTTGGAATTTTTTTTTTAGCGTGTGATTATACAGACTGGCATCTAATGCAATTTTATTCGAAAGCAGTCACATTTTCGCTTTCTTGACATTTTCACTGACGCATTTTCCGGATAAGGTTTTAATTGAGTTATTCATTTCTTAATAATTCTTAATAAATTTTCATAAAAAATTTCAGATTTCAGTTTTAATTTTTAGCATTGTAATCTTGTGCTATGGCTATATCTAAATAGTGTAGATTTTAAAAATAAACTAACCATTTAATTTAAATTTTATCAAATTAAAATGACCTTTTTGCATTAATTCTAAAAGTATCTCGCTTCTCTTCTTGTAAAAGCACATATTTGTTCATTTGTAAAAAAAAAAAAGCTTTCAAACTCAGCTTAACATAGTATTTCAGAATTTGAAAATCAAAGAAAAACTTTTTCTTCATTTTCGTACTTTATGGAACAGTAGTATAAGAACACCGTCATAATTGAGATGCAAAAAAAAAAAAATAATAGTGTTTCTAAATGTAACTATTAACTAATAATTCATTTTAAATTTTGTTGATGATGTAAGCATTTGTGGCAATAAAATTTCCTAATTAAGTCTACAGAATCTTTTTAGTATAAGTTTATACTGCCTTAATCTGCGGCATTTTGTATAAAAGTTATATATATATATATATATATATATATATATATATATATATATATATATATATGTGTGTGTGTGTGTGTGTGTGTGTGTGTGTGTGTGTGTATGTATGTATGTATGTATGGAAGCCCCGTACGATATAACGATATAGAATTCATAGTTACAGTTACATGTACGGGTACTTTTATTTGGGATACCATCTTTATTTCTTATACAGATGCATGTATTTTACAAAAAAGATTAATACTCGAAAGCGAACCTCCTCTCACTGCCCTAGATATAACACAACCAAATGTAAAGGCATCTTGAGCAATGTTTTATTAGTGACGTTTTAGAATCCAACTATGCAGTATTCAAAGAGACAAAATAGTTCGAGATTTGGCACGAGGGATTAATTTTTGAATTGTGTTAGAATTCACTACTCAAAGCGTAAGAGTTGTATACATTTAATCTGACTGATTCGCCACTCCTCTGCACTATAACATAAAGCTGGTCCCTTCCTAATATTATAGTTAATGTTCTCACGTAGTTTTCTAGGGATTTAAAAATATACTTTCGAATAAACTACAGAAATTTTGCAGTGCACGTTTAAGGCAAATATAACTAAAGATACGATGTGAATCATATTTTATCTAAAGTCTTGATAGCGAATATTGTGCACGAGAAGATTAAAAAGAGATATCCTCCACTAACATTGGGAAATGATTAAGCATGGGAAAGACACTAAAAATTATGTTACATTCGTGTACTACAGTGCGAAAAATTATATTCACTCCCAGGAGTGTCTGAGACATTTTTACTCTACAGTTCATTAACAGTGCTAGGCTTAATGGTCTTCAGTTCATGTGTGTATGCGTGTGTACATGATATGTTCAGGAATGTTACAAATTTAAGTTATAGAAGAATATTTTTATAGAATTTTATTGCACGTAGAAATAGTTTCAAGCGAAAAGTTTAAAAAGTAAGTTGTGTAAAAGAGTTTTAGAAGCAGTTTAATTTATCAAATCAGAAATATATATATAAAGAAAATAAAATTATTCTTCCTTAAAACGCGACTTTATAATTTATTTTGAATTTCATTGCATTCTAAATTTTATTCTTAAATGTTAAATCCCACATATCACTGTATAAAGTATAAGGTGATGAGACTTTATGAATAATACATGAATGATATGTAAAGAATTATGGGTATGATTGCATGAAAAGGACTGGAAAGTAGTAATTTCTGATTCTTTATTCCGTTAGAATACTTTAGTTTATTGGACTAATTAGTACACACATCTATATTAATCTAGAAAAGATATACTTATTATCATCTCATTTCCTTTATTATTTTCTTTGAATTTTCTCATACATTGCAAACCTATTTTATTGCCTTGTTTCCCACGTTTATTTATATTCACTATCACTTTGCACAAGTGATAAATGAAAGAATGCTTTCCCTTTTTTTTCAGTTTTACTTAGCACCTGGTCTATTAAAATACTAGATTTAAATAAATAGGTTTTATCTTTCACGACAGTATCCGTATAATAAGAATAAAAGAATATGCGAATGAAATTTTCCGTAAATAATATAGCCCAAACTTTCATTGCAAGCTTACTCACTGCCTTCATCAAGAAGACATTCGGCATTCAAAAAATATCAAAATTTGTTTCAGTACGCAAAATTAAAAAAGTTCCAGTAAAGAAGATAAAAGCTGCCGACAAACTAACTTTGGAATTTTTTTTTTCATTCTGTCATATTGATTAGGAGAATAAAGCAACTTAATTCCACACTGCCTTGTTAATTTACCATTCATCATCATCACAACGAAGTCGTTTCTGACATCAAGTCATGAAACTTATTTCATTTATCACTCGCATTATGTCTACGACGAAACCGTCTGTTATAAGACAATATTTAATTTCCTTGGTAGTCATTGTAATTTTGAAACCTCATTTAGATTTCAAGCTTTTAGGAAATGAGATATTTCCGTTGTGAGTGACATAAAGATAGTTAAAACGAATTGCATAAAATTAAAATACATAATATTTCCAATATCAATTATTTCGAACGTCTCTGCATTACAGTGTGATAACTTCAAAGCTTTTTTTTTTAAACGTCAAAAACTCCCGAAGACTAAACACATAAGTGTCCGTAAAATACGTTTATGGAGTAATACTTTAGTATAAATTTCCCCTGGGAAATATTAATGTTTAACTTGATGTTTTAGTCGAAACGAATGTTTTATTTTATGTTTAAAGAAGCTGAATAATATATAAATCTCTCCATGCCCCCGCGTACTTGCTACCCAAAGAAATATTCACTCTCTATTCAGAGAAATATTTTAAAGGCGATCCGTAAATATAAGTTATTGCAAGCTATTCTTTCGCTGAAAATAACATTTATTTATTGTTTAGATACACTAAATCTGAAAATTATTGAAGTATATTTAAATTAGATCATCAGAAGGTACTTTCTTTCTTAAGGAAATTCAGCAAGTACACAACTTCTACATGTTATTATTGTTCTACAACAACGTTTTACAAGGTATAATATAGAATGAGCTATCTCTAATTCGATTATGTGTTTTATGTTTAGTATAAATTATCTGAAATTTCGCCTCTGAAGTTTATGGTAAACGATCTCGAAAACCCCAAATTCTGTATTCTACCATATCAACTAATCCGAGAGATTTTTAACACTTCATTCGTTTATTTCCCGTTCTTTTAGATTCTAGCAACAAAGGATTCTCCAGTATTTGTATTTATTTATTTTTCATTCAGTCATTCATTAAATGTAGGGCGTACAGTCAAGTGCCATAGAATCAGCCTTTTGCCAGCACAGAGCTTGGATCCCCCAATCTTTAGTACTCCACTTGCAAAAATTTTAAATATGCCATTAAAAATGTTAATAAACATATGACCACCATTCAACTCTGGCTCGACAAATGGAGAATTAAAATTAACTCTGAAAAATGTGTAGCTGTACTTTTCACTTCTAAACGTAAAAAGACCTTTCAAAATCACCAAATTCAAATAGGCAATACAAAAATCCCCTGGTCTGACACTGTTAGATACCTCGGCGTTATTCTTGACAAAAATATCACTTGGAAACAACATATTACACATATTAGGGACAAGTTTCGAGCAGCTCGCAGGTTAATCTACCCCTTAATTTCTCGAAACAGCAAATTAAGTATTAGTAACAAATTGCTCTTGTATAATTCTTACCTTCGACCTATTATTACGTATGGTGGGCCAGCATGGTCATACTGTGCAAAAACGCACATTAAAAAATTAGCTACCGCTCAAAGCAGCACCATTAGGCAAATCGTTAACGCCCCTTGGTACTTTAGAAATGCTGACATCTATAGGGAGATTGGACTCCCAGCTATTCGAAATTATCTTCAAAAATTAGCTCTTAATTTTCACAAGTCTATTGACAATGATTTATTACTAGAATTTGCAAATTATGATCATGCTGATCCCCAAAACAGGAAAAGGCCTAGAGCCATCCTTTCTCTTTTTTAATTTGTCCCTTGTCTGCTTCTCTTAAAAAATGAAAAATAATACTTAGGTTTGCTAAGGCAAAAAAAAAAAAAATAATAAAAACTTCAAACAAAATAAATATTATGTGTTGCTATCCTTAAACTTCCTCCTCTTCATATTTTTACTGTAGCTAAGCCATTTTCTCTCCCATTTCCGGGAAGATTTCTACAGTATCATTTTACTTTCCTACTGTCTTGCCCGATGCTGGATCACTTCGGGGATTCCAGCTGAAGGCATTGAACTCGAAGATCCTGAGCGCTCCATTCACTTTTCTTCTCTCTCTACTTTCTGTCCAATCATGGTTCCCCGCTGCTTATTTTCTGAAAGCCTGCACTTGAGGGCGTGGCCCAGGTAGTGCAGTTAGACCAATTTTCCTGTGGTCCTGTGGACACAAAAACAAACACAAACACAAGCACAAACACCCAGGTGATGAGAGGAAGCGTCACTTTTAATGAATTTCCTCACAAAGTATATTGTTAAATACACATCATTAAATTCACTTGATTAACCGAGTGGAAATCAAAATATTAACATACTTGACTGAGGAGAATCTGGATTTCTTACCTGCTGTGACAGCATCAGATTTACGGAGTGTCTGGATAGAGATTAATTTTACCATAAAAAGCGATTTTTTATCATACTTTCTTTTAGCTACTTTCAATATTATTCATAAAATGAATAAACGCTTAATTACATTTAATAATTCTAAATTTTTCATACTATATAAACCTGTAAAATTTACTCATGTTTTGAATCTTTGAAAAATAGTCATATCTTTCACTATATGGGTAAACTCTGCTTTATCAGCTGTATATTAGTTAAAATTCCAGTATGAACTCTTTCAAATACCATGTCACAAAAATCATTTTACTATTTAAAAAAGACTGATATAGCAGCAGGATCAAAACTAATGTTTCAAACATTTTTGACTAGCACTTAATTAAAAAAAAAAGAAAAAAGATCATTCTATCAAATATTTTTCTGTTACGTGCTGCGATTTACATGATTCGTATTGATCAACTTCATGACAAAATAAGTCAATTTTCTGGGCTACTACAATGACTACGACCTAGTCCAGCACTTTCAAACATTTTTCAGTGACACTTCAAAAAATACAACTATGGCCAAACATTGTGCTGTCAAATTTTCTTTAGTAAAAAAGCTAAACTATATCTTAGACTAGGAAACATTCAGTAATCCTAAATGGACATCACATTACCGATGGACCCATTACGGTAGGTGGTAAACTGTCCATAAGAAACTTTCTATGGTCGATGTATGTAGCGGACTGTCATTCGAAATAAACATAGTAGAATTCAACAGTAACAAGGTGTGTTTATTAAAAAACCTATTAGAACCAAGTAGAAATGCTTGAATATGGGAGCAACCGAGTCTTACAAGAGCTCAGATTCCAACCAACTAGCTAACTGAGCAGACAAGTGCTGATTACCCAAGGTAGTGCCTACTCGGCGAGCGCCAAGCAAATGCTTGGAACCCTAGTGCAATTCAACGACCTTGCGGTCTAAAGGCGCAATTCCACTGAGGCAACTTTTAGGCAACAAGTAGCATGCGGCATTGACGCATGCTACACACAGTCTTTCCACTGAAGCAACACGAAGAAACAAAAAGAAAGTCTCCTTACCGCATGCTACAAGTTGATTGTTGTTACCCGCGCGCATGCGTCACCTTTCGCCATTTTCAACATGTTGAACAGTGTTGCCGTTATCCAACAGTCAGCGGATCAGTGCGGCTTGTAGCGTGCAACATGGAGTGGAATATTGAAAAAACCACGTCATTTATTGAAGATTATCATAATTCACCCGAATTATGGAACAACAAAAGTAGTGATTATAAAGATCTTAGACTAAAAAATGATAAATTAAAGCAGTTAGCTAGTAAAAACAATTGTACGGTGGTTGAGGTTAAAAAGAAAATTAAGAATTTGCGTACAGCATTTCACCGTGAGCGATAAAAACTATAATCAAAAAAGAGTGGCTCATCTCCCAGCAAAAAAAAGAAATGGTTTGCATTTGATCTTTTAAGTTTTTTAGTGGACGTCGATGTACCTAAATCAACACTGTCAACTGCTGTCAGTGATGACAAGGACTTTGAGGTGAGTTTTTATAAAAATAAGTACATACAAATTTTATTACTATTAGTATACTAGATAGTACCCGTCAAAACTTGACGGTAAATAACTGAACAGTTCCAATAAAAAAAGGGTTCATAACCTTGTTAAAATATTAGAAATTTTTACAGAGTATTAGCTGTTTTGCAATCCGATGTTATAATTAAAAATGTTCAATTAAAAATAATTAAATCTATTTCACTTTATATATTATGCTATATATATATGTATAATATGCTATATATATGTATAAATATGCTATATATTATGCTATATATATATATATATATGTATAAATATGCTATGTATAAATATATTAAGCAAAAATAAAGTATATAAACTAAAGAAATTCAGATTACAAAATCTTACAAATTACTCATGTGCAAAAAATTTTTGCACGTGTATTTCAATTTAATGTACATATATTATATATTATGCTATATATAAATGTATAAATATGCTATGTATGAATATATTAAGCAAAAATAGGCGGATAATTCCAGGAAATTCCAATTCGGATAATTCCAGGAAATTTAAAATTAATATATTTATCTAGTAATTGCATTTTGTAATTGCAGGAGGAAGAACAAGAAAGCAGCCAAGACAATCAATATCAAGTTGAAGTCAGTGAGTCTGGGAAGCTACATGGAGGGAGTAACAAACGCGACAGAAATGGCTGTGAAGAGAAAAGTGAAATATATATAGCCCCAAAAAGAAATAAAAGGGTTTATCCCCTTCAGATCGCGAAGAGGAGGCATATTCTATTTTAAAAAGTGCGTGTCAAAAAGATGACTGCTCAACATATGGAGAGCATGTTGGTAATGAGCTGCGAAATTAAAGCTCTAGAGCACGAACAATGGTAAAACACATTATAAATACTACATTATTTGAAGCAGCTATGGGAAAATATGATGATAGTA
The DNA here is from genome assembly GCA_907164885.2 of Dolomedes plantarius. NCBI lineage: Eukaryota > Metazoa > Arthropoda > Arachnida > Araneae > Dolomedidae > Dolomedes > Dolomedes plantarius. The sequence goes on from OU015501.1 coordinate 92,514,565, forward strand.
GTCGGGCCAGTGCACCTCTGTACAGCTGCGAAATTAATACTTGTGGCACTGTTCTATCTTCTGGAACAGAGAATATGCCGACTCATAATAGTACACCCTCGAGTACACCTCTTCACAGCAACTCTGGTTACACTGTTATACCCTCTGAGGCATCCACATCGACGTTTGCTCAATCTGAAGAAGCATCCGAGCACTCAGATAATATTTTGGTCTTTCCAGTACTTTCAGAATACCTAATTGGTAATTCGGACAAAGTTACTTGAAATCTGGTAATAATATACATATTGTATAAGTATTTTTATGATAAAAATAAAAAATGTTTTAATATATTCATATTTTTCTGGTGTTTTGTTTTAACGTCTGCTTAAGAAATCTGTTAAGGTAAGTGAATTATTATTTTAAATAAAACAGAAAAGATAAATATCATATAATTTTGTAAAGATGGAATTAGTATATTATGGTTTGCCCAACTACTAAAGATTTTTTTAAATGACAGCCCTTCTATATGTGATTGATATTCCCATTCTTGTATGAATTATAATTTTATTTTCTTCATATTAAAAGAGTAAAACATGATTAAATTGCAATTTGAGAGGTAAAATTTAATTTTTATGGAAAAATTAATCCAAACAGTCTTCATTCACACTACAGGTAAAACATATCTACTGTAGGATGCTGAGCTTTAAATTTTCAAGATTTAATTATTCCAAATTTAGCTCCTAGTAGCAAATACTTGAGTTTATGTTGGTGCTATTCACTTTCAGATAGCATTGCTGGTTCTCTGCTCATTAAAAATTTCCAACTTCAAGTTAATCTTTAAGTTTTTAACCTTTTGTATAATTTTTATACAAAATTATTATTTAAATTATTATTTTAAATAAAACAGAAAAGATAAATATCAGATAATTTTGTAAAGATGGAATTAGTATATTATAGTTTGCCCAACTATTAAAGTATTTTTTTTAAATGACAGCCCTTCTATATGTGATTGATATTCCCATTCTTGTATTTCTTCAATTTCGAAATAAAGCTTCATCGTCAGCAACCAACTTTTTATATAAATTATACTGAGTTTCTTGACCATCAACATATAGTTCTCTTCTCCACCACCGTGGCTTTCTTCTTTTTTTTTTACGATTCAAAGCTATTACCAAATAAGCAGCTGCCGCGACTGTTTGTAAAGACATGATGCACCAAACTGAAGTTAACTTTAAAGGGCTACTTGAAAAGATGCCTTGAAATTGTTGCCTAAATGGAATCGTTTTAAGTCGCATGCTACACGCATAGACGACAAAGCGCATGCGATAGGGGGAGACAAATTCCGCATGCGACATTATTGAATTTTGTGGCACGTAGTCGCACACCTATGATCAGGCAACAATAGGAAACAAGTAGCATGCCTCATGTCGTTCAGTGTTGCCTCAGTGGAATTGCGCCTTAACACTCCATACATCGACTACACTGCTAACAACCTCACGAGTTTCACTGTTTAAAATATACTTTTGCAAATTTAGTTTTGAGTTCTATCTCTAAGCTCATCCATCAGAGAATGAGCTCTGTAGAAATATGTAGCTCTATATGGATAAACATATATAAATTTATCTTTTTATTTATGCTTCAAATACATGCATTTTACTAAATCCCTTTTAAAATTGCGGCACACTTGTGCTAAACTGAATTAAACCCGTGGGTGGTTGGCGGTAAGGAAATTTTATCATCAACAAGGAATCAAAAGTGGGTGCTAGGTTGTAAAAGGTTGACAACCACTGTTCTAGACGGAAGTTGATTATATCTGCCAGTAGAGGGCAGCTTCTTCAAGTGAAATCAGTCTGGTACTAGCAGGGAGGAAATGTCTTTCTCTTAACTTCCTGCCTTCATAATAAGTCATTTTTCTGCGACAAAGTCCCTAATAAGCACACCCGTGACTGTTGCATTTAAATCCCTGGGTGAGGGCAGTGCAATTTTTTACAAAGAATTGGTGTCTAAAAAAATGGCGATTGGATAGTGAACACAAAAAAAAAAATTGGTTCAAAGTAAAAACTACTAGAATAATTACTTATACTTATTTTCTGTTAACAGAAACTATTAATAGTAATATTATATCACAGTTAATCACCTGTTACTCTATAACAAAATAGGGATGGTTGTGTGTACAAATACGCATTAAAATAATTGCGCTAAACAGTCGAATCATTATAATTTCGGAAATTTTGAATGACACTATATTAAACATTTTACGCAAATATACTCTCAGAAATTTAACCACTAAGTTTGAGAAAATTCAATTCACATTATATTCCCAAAGGCAGAACAGACATGTAACTGACATTTTCAACTGATGGATTTTACTCTTCCTTTTTCCAATATCAAACCTTGGACATTACTCTGCAAAGCAAGAAAGAAAAGAAAAACTGATATAATGTTTACCTTCCCGAAAACTTTTATTTTCTCCAAAATAATTTGTATTTTTGCATTTTCTAAGAAACTTTAAAAGACTAATGCAAAAATTCACCCATTTTAAAATTTATTGTTTAAACTTTAAAGACATTTTTTTTATTTAATAATTAGTGCTTTTTTTCATCCCAAATTTTCTGAGATTCTATTAGAATTTTCCGCATTTGTGGAATGTTGTCTTAATTACTTTAATATATGTACAATGTATGATTTTAATGGATAAAAGAACTTCAGCTCCAAAATCATTACTTTCTCCAAGAGATTTTGGAAGTTCCCCTTTTAAAACAACATTGTTTCATCATATCTCACTCTTATGTAATAATAATATATATATATATATATATATATATATATATATATATATATATATATATATATATATATAAATATATATATATATATATATATATATTTATATATATATATATATATATATATATATATATATATATATATATATATATATATATATATATATATATATTCTCTACAGTGTTTATTTTTCCTTCAGTTCCAATGTAGTAGGTTTAATCAAACATTTGATATGGAAGTATTTATCAGAGGAAATAAAGGAAACTTAAAGACACTTAAAGCAATAATATTTTGAACAGCTATGCAATTTTTGGTAGAGAAATATCAGGTCGTTAAACTGGAATATATCTAAATGTAAAAGCATTGCAATCAATATTTATGTATTTCGAAATACAAACGTTGATATATCGTAATATAGTATTGCGGATTTACTAACAACAAAGACTTCAATTTTCACAGAAATCACTCAACCTCTCAGTTGCTTCTTATCTATCGATGTTTGTTCTATAAAAACATTAGTAAGATTATTCTAACTTAATTTTTGCTGCGCAGTTCAACCTGCATTTGCTCCACGTGTAGGAGAAAAATTCGGCATAAAATACTGGGTTCATTTTTATTTGGGAACATGCCTATACTACACAGTTTTTCTACATCATAAATTTAACGCTTCTACATGATATAAATTTAAATATTTAAAAAGTATCGGAATTTTCTGACATCTGGGCAGTTTCTCAAAATATTATAAAAAGTTATGTCAGTAAAATGCCGCATTTTTCCAACTCCCTTTTTTTCGAGTTAAATCATAACACATTGTTTACCGGCAATTTTATTTAAATACTATATTAGTAAGTAACATACTGTTACTGAAATTTAGGGAATAAAGTATTTTTTTTTCTAAAATCTGTTTCCTTTATATGGGTGATTAAGAATCATAGTTTAAATTATAAAATATGTGGATTTTCCTGACCCTCATTCAGTTCATAGTAAAGGTAGTGTCTAAGTAAAGGAACGTTCAGTCGATCAAAAATTTCTCCACTATGACTAGACTTAATCAAATCAGTGTTAAAACATTTGCATGTAAATTCACGAGTTTACTCGATATAGGCCAATACGAAATAAAAACTTCGTTTATATTTATTAAAAAATAAGTTTTACCTTTTTTTATTGTAACTACCTTACTACATTTGATATTTTTCTATCTGTCATACTTGGAAAATAAGAATTTACCATAATTTTAATAAAGTACATAAATGAACACTTTAACCATTTACTCACAGAATAATTGCGAAATTATAGGATTGGGGAATGAGAATATGTTCTAAATACACTTAATATGAAAATATTGCTTCTGAAAAATGCTCATTGCTATCGTTGTCTAACCAATGGAAATCCATTCAAATTCCACAAGCTTGGAGCTTTTGGCGAGATCAGTAGGAAAGACGACAATGCATAAATAATCTAAAACCCTGATTTCTAACAGAAGCATACTTCATCGCTCTGCCCACACCATATTCCACCCAGTTTCACTCTCTTTACAGACAGTAATATTTGCCGACCTATTCATTGCCGATCTAGAAAGTCGAAAACTTTTTTACCGGAAAATCTCAACCCTCTTTTTTTATATATTATTGAATGGCATCGTGAACTGAATTCTCACCGTTTGTCGAGACTTTTTCCGATCAATTTCCGACCAACATTTGTATCAACTCGGAATGGGGTTTAGATTTGGATCTCCCCGAGAAAAAAAAAAATGCGGTAGCGTGAAAGTAAGATAGGAAGGGAGGAGATGACTAGCAGAACGCTAAACTTTATTTTCTAAAGTGCTTCTCCGAGATACAATATTTACATTAAGATTCTTACGTGTATGCATAAGTATTTCATAAATGTGAAAGTAAATTGACATGTTTTAAGTATGTGCGGTCTTCGAGTAAAGTAGCAAAGATAAAAGTACATGAAAAGCAGTTCTTTCCTATCTTTTTACAATAAATTTTCCACTCTGTTTTGTATCATGAGTAGATGAGATTTTCAAATTCATTTGAACTGTTTGTTTTTGGTTTTAGTGCCGTCTTCAATTTCACTTTTTTTGGAATAGGGGGACATTTTAAATAAAATATGTGCTATAATATATATATATATATATATATATATATATATATATATATATATATATATATATATATATATATATATATATATATATATATATATATATATATGTATATACATATGTATACATATACATATATATATATAAAAATATATATACATATATATATAAATATATATATATATATATATACATATATACATATGTATACATATATACATATGTATACATGTATACATATATACATATATATATATATATATATATATATATATATATATATATATATATATATATATACATATATACATATGTATACATATGTATACATATATATACATATGTATACATATATACATACATACATATATATATATATATATATATATATATATATATATATATATATATATATATATATATATATATATATATATATATATAAAGAAAGAGAGAGAGAGAGAGCAACGGATTGGGGGGGGGTGGAGGAGGTAGATAGCTTGAAGTGGAGAAGCGAATTTTATTGCTCAAGTATAAACAACTTTTTTCTTTCATGATGAAAACATGCAAATCTGCAGAATCTACCTGAAAACGGTGAAAAAAAATTATTTCAATAATATTTTCCTCATCTTTGTTCTGAGATTAAAATGTTAAATGCATGTTCAGTCGCGTATTGGCAAACAGCATATGGAAATCTTGAATATGAATTGAATGAGAATGAAAGTTAATATTTCAAACTTTGATCTTGAAGTAAAATCATTACGCCGCTCTTTCTTTTGAAAATGCTGGAACAATGGGAATGCGATCCTTACTCTTTTGAAATGATAAAATAGTAGTAGGAATTTAACAATTTTTGAAGATATTTGCGTCCAAGACTCGACAGTTCACTAACCTGTAAATAGAGGCCCACTGGATTTCGAAATAAATAAATTCATTTTTATTATGCCCGTACTTTCTTTGTGTCTTTATTTGTTGCATTAATCCCAATAACTACAGGAATTATATATATATATATATATCTCACACACACACACACACACACACACACACATATATATATACAGTCGAACCCCGTTATAGCGAACCTGGTATATAATGAACTCCCGGATGTAACGAACGAAAATGTTGGTCCCTCCGTTTTCCTATTGTATTTAATGCTAATTTATCCTTTTATAGCGAACCTCCGAAATCTTAAGAATTGGCTATAACGAACATTTTTTTTTCAGTCGACAACTGATTTTTTTAAAATTTTTAAACTTTTTAAGAATGTTGAAGATACAACGAATGTTGAAGAAGCAAAGAATGATGAATATTTACCTATCGCGATGTGGATAGAAAAGCACAAAATTTCCTCATTCTCAGATTGTGGCGTGCAATTGTTCGAAACATGTGATGATGAAGTCATTACATGTGAAAATCTGACTGAAGATATTGTGGAAGAAATTAAAATGAATCAAGCTGAAATCGAAGATTCTGCTTCTGATGCTGATGAAGAGGAGTACATAAATGACAAAATCTCTACCGTCTCAGATGCTACAGCAACGATGAGTGTAATTAATAAGTTTTTGTCAACACAAACAGTAGAAGAAAGAGGGTTGGAGTCATTTGATGTATAGGACAAAGAAATTCAAAAAATGTTTTTGAAATCGTCATCACGTCAGCAGAAGATTACCGATTATTTATGTATCGTAACAGTGAGCAACTATTAAAGATAAGATTAATTTATTTCCATTTGTCTTCATTTTTAGTTAATTTAATTAGTATTGTATCAGTTTAATGTAATCGATTTTAGTCAATTTAACTCATTAATGATCATTTTTAATAGATTTTATCATTCTTTCAATACATCATTATTAAATATACATAGCAACTAATGAGTTATACATTTTGTGAACTCTAGTAATTTTCTTAACGGTTCGGATATAGCGAACCACCGGATAATTCGAACAAAACCTTTGGTCCCTTGAAGTTCGTTATAACGGGGTTCAACTGTATATATATATATATATATATATATATATATATATATATATATATATATATATATATATATATATATATATATATCCTTACATTTTGTGATCACATTACCAACAACGTGACGTATCCCGTTATGGCAGACCTCTGTGATATTGATCAATATATTTCAGCCCTGTTCTAATTAAAATATTTCTGGTAGCATAAAAAAAACTTTATAATAGTTAATATGCGATTGATTCTGCAGTACAAATATGTATAAGGGTTTTATAAAAATCAATATTCTAGTAAGAATTCTTATTTAAATCTTGTCATAATATTCAATATATTTGCAAATGTAAATTCTTTATATACCATAACACAAACATAAAGCATAATGAGTTTTTCGAACAAACCATACTATATTAGATCATCCTTCACCTAATAAGATTCCCATTCTCCATGCAGAATAAATTCTGTTATACTAATAGAGAATTTCCTCGAATTATGATTTAATCCTTGTATTGAACATTATTATTACGCATTCATGGTCAAATTTTTGTTATTTTTATCACTGTATATAGAAATGCTTATTACGCAAATATATATATAAATATATTGAAATATGATAAAAATATATATCTAGAAATGTATCTGGAGACACTTTTATAGGAAATGGCTGTTTCTAGATAAGTTTCATTTCATGGTCATATTTATTGTTATTTTGATCACTGTATAAAGAAATGTTTATTACGTAGCTGTATATAAATATATTGGAATATGATAAAAATATATATAAAAAAATGCATCTGGAACCATGTCTATAGGAAATGTCTCTTTCTGGACAAGTTTTATTTCATGGTCATATTTATTGTTTTTATTTATCACTGTATACAGAAATGCTTATTACGTAGCTATATATATAAATATATCGAAATATGATAAAAATATCTATCTAGAAATGCATCAGGAGACACCTCTATAGGAAATGACTATTTCTAGAAAAGTTTTAAAAAATCATTTGTCAAATCGCCGAGGGTGAAATGAAAGGAACGGTACATACGACTGTTTTAGACTTGCCACTCCCTTCTTTCGGAGTACATACAAGTTATTACGGAAACTCCTCTTTCGAGGAAATATTTTATGTATAGCTTAATGATTTCTCTAATGTTTTCACAATACTTTTCTATTTTCCTCCCTTGCTTTTTTCGCAATGAATGCGGATTTTATTATTGCGGATCACAATAAATCAAAACCGCAGCATTTTTTTTGTTGATATTTTGCAGCAAAATATTCGGAAAAACAGTCCACAAAACTAAAAATCATCGATCTTAGTTTGCAGAAGCCATTCTGTAAGTTGCTTAACGTTTAGTTTTCTTATGTTTGTTTTTCGCAAGTTCGTTTTCGATAAAGTTTCTCTTTCTTTTTTACATTTCAGAAAATGATTTCTATGGTATTTTTCGTATAAATTTATCGGAAGTCTGATGTACATCATTACGGCGTATCACACAAGATCTTCAGCAAGTACTAATAGATAAAATACCTTCTCTATAAATATTTCTTCTTCTATAGTTTCCATTAAATTCATTCTTCATTTTTTTCTTTAAGTTTATGGACTAATGGAATCTTTCCAAATGCGATTCTTTCTTCGTGTATGAATTTAACGTTGTCTGAACATCAGAGAAAATGGCTGAACTTTTGGAAGTTTTAAACCTTCCATTCTATGATATAGACCTTTTCATTAAAGATTTCATTTTAAAAAAAATAACAAAAAATGAGGTTTACATTCATTATTTGGAGTAAAAACCTTGAAAATAGCATTAAATGATGTAACAAAAAGTTAAACAATGTCAAAAACCGATTGTA
>OU015501.1:92528259-92599498 GCA_907164885.2 Dolomedes plantarius
GAAGTTCAGAATTGTTTTCGCACATTTAAGCGAGAACTAGATACAGTTCAAAGCATTGTTTACAGTTGAGTTTTTTTGGGTGGTATTTTTTTACAACATAAATACTAATGTAAACGTTAAATATTGACAACGTGGATATTGAGGAAAAAATTGGAATTTAAAATTGAAAGCCCGTAAATTAGAAATTACAATTCGATGTATCGCACTACTTGATTATTTTCGATGATACAATGAATTGAATAAAAGCCTTTGCATAAACGGAAACATGAGTGATATATATATATAAATATATATATATATATATATGGCTTTTACTAGTTTTTCACTTACAACTTTGTCTAATATATATATATATATATATATATATATATATATATATATATATATATATATATATATATGTATGTATATATATATATGGCTTTTACTAGTTTTTCACTTACAACTTTGTCCAATATATATATATATATATATATATATATATATATATATATATATATATATATATATATATATCGGGGAAATTTCGCTCAAGACTCGGAGCTCTCTGTTAGAGACCAGATAGTTATCCTCCTATCCTGAAAGAAGCTCCTATATATAATTTTAGTATAATACCTGCATATATAATTTTATTGGTATTGAAAATTGTGCACATTTTACTTTTTCTCATGTCTGTGATTGACTATGAAACGTTAAAAGACATTAAAATTCAAAAGACTTTAGGAAAGTTACCCTTCAGCTTAACAAAATGTAAAATACGCATCGAATTGTAAATTTCAGTTCAGTTTATACCCGCCAACGCTGAGTAACCAAATCTTTACATAACAAATATCACATATGGAGACCAAATAATTTAGAGTTAGGAAAATACTAAAGAAAAATACACATGTATAATTTTTACCGTACATAACAAAATATTTCAATACATTTAATTATCTTGCTCAATAAAATGCAAAAGTAAAGCAGATTTATTTTCGTTTATTTCTATTTTTATCGCTATGAGGAAGTTTTTTATTAGCAGTTTCATTTACATCCAAAACTAATGGATAAGCGGTAGACTAACCAACCATCAACTTCCAACTTTTTTTTTGCTTCCCTTTGTTATCCACTGATAGGAAAGCTATGACATTGTTCTAGCTTCCTTATTAGTATTAACGACAAATTACTGTTATATTATTCGAACAGAGAGCATTGGCCTAAATTTACCTTTTAACCCCACGCTCTGAATCCTCGATTTCATTATATAATATATATTAAAAACAATTTCAGAAAGAAAATAGCAGTTTTGCCTCATATAAGATGTCTTGGAGTACTTTAAAAATCACTGTATATACACTGATTTCTGCTTATAAGAATCACGTTTGTTATTACTGTTTTTGATTCTTATAAGCGGTTGATTTTTATATCCGAAATTTAGGTTTTTGGACAGGCACACACACACCTATATATACATATATTAGACAATTTACCGTAAAATACTCTTTATTAGGTAAATTATCTTTTATTAAGATTATTTTTTATAATTTTAAAAATACAACTTAATTTCTAGACCATTAAGTAGACACACATGATTATAGTAAGAGAAGAAAAAAAATCCAATATTTGGTACAACATAACTGCTTAACAGTTTAAAATTTCAAGGTGCAAGAAAAAGTTTTCTATGGTAGTTATGGCTGTTTATACCCCTTTCAATACCAATAGTCTCAGACCAAGATTCACCTTCTAGCTTACGTTTCACGGTTTGATAACGAGCTGAATCTACTAATGCCACGTTTGCATAAGTGATAGTGGACACTTCGCCGAAGATTTATGTGTTTCAGGGTCCAGGAAGCCGCAACCAGGATGCGGAAGGTGGGAAAAAAGAGTCCCTGTCTTTGTTTGTCAGTGGAGAAAAGTGAAATCGGATCCGAACGGGTAGGATGCCCCTGGGTCAAACTAATAGGAGAGTGTTTAGCTAAAGCGTTTAAGGGGAAACTATTATGTTATGTCTAACAAAGAAAGGGATGCATTTTACGACTGTATTCAATCCCATCTTATCACTCTTTAAAAAAAAAAAGAAAAAAGAAAGAAATTCGTGCTTATGAGGGTTTAAGTGGCTTTTTTGGAAAAATGAAAGGAAAGCGAAGAGTGCAAACTGATTCTTAAAACCGGTGGATTGATTCTTTAAATCGAAAATTTTAACATGGAAATAATACATTTGTGTTTGTTTTTGCGATATTGATTCTTATAAAAGGTTGATTCTTATAACCACTGATCACTATAAGCGGTGGTTACTGTATATATATATATATATATATATATATATATATATATATATATATATATATATATATATACATACATATCTATATATATATATATATACATACATATCTATATATATATATATATATACACATATATATATATATATATATATATATATATATATACATATATATATATATATATATATATATATATATATATATATATATATATATATATATATATATATATATATATATATATATGTATATATATATATATATAGCTTAACTTAACACTATATGTATAGTTGTAAATAAATAAATTATCGTCAAGCAGCTGAAACTTTTCTTAGCAAATTTTCAGACATCTATTATACATGAGAATTTCGATCAGCAGTCTTTTAAAATGTTAAGTGTAAGGAGACAAAAATTTACAAGAAAGCATTAATTACACGGCTTTATTACGACAAAAGGAAATAAATAATTCTTAAGTAATTTGTCTTAATGATGACTGATAGTTAATGTTGCTTCTACAATGAATTTTCTTTTAATGTGCATTAAACTCAGACTGGAAACTAAACTGGAAACGAGCTTTATTTTAAATTATCCCGAAGGACAGGGCTGTCATCAAGGAATAGAACTTGTATCAGGATTTAATTACGTCCCCCGAGGTACAGTTGCAGGCGATAAAACTTCAAAGCGACGTCTACTCTCTGTAGCATAGTAGCGAAAGAAAATTTGAAACATCCTTTATTTAGAAAGAAGCATTTCAAATCATTATTTAAATACTCATACTCAGAGCTGGAGAGAATTCTTTTTTGATCCCATCTCTATCTTATTGCTCTTTCATTCTAATTTTTAATTAGCTCGAAAGAAAAGAAAAAAAATGAACAGCTGCATGTTGTGATATCTATATTTTGTTTCAATATTATTTCATGTATGTATCGATTTATGATCTCTTTTTAATGAGACGGTAGAGGAAAAAGATTTTTTAAAAAATCCCTGATATAAAGTAGAAGGTGTATAAATATTGCATTCTTCGGGCAGAAAAAAAAAGGCAATCGTTAAAGAACAGTCTTCAAAAACTATTATGACAAGGCTACACATTAAAAAAAAGTTTGGTTATTAAGGTGTAATTTAGGGCGCATACATGTGTAAAAAAGACAACATGTTGTTTATTAGGCCTGTACAAAGAGATTCACACAGAAATTTCTCATCAGAGGGTAAGATTACTTTATGTCTCACGTGCGCGAATTTTGTTTTGCATAAAGTTGCTTCTCGTTTCCTGATATAGATTTAACACAGAGCTCTAGCGATGAAAACAATGCTTATGTATTTTCATAGTATTTCTTACTCTGCTATGTTTAAAAATCAGAGATAATTCCGTATTTAATTGGAAAATGTAATTCCGGCACAAATATAATTATTTTGAACTCGCCTTTTATGAGATAATATAGCTGAAAACCCGTACTTCGTTACGGAGTACATTCAAATTAAATACAACGGTCAATGTATGAAATTAATGCCAAAAATATGTATATATGTATTTATAATAAATACAACGATCAATGTATGCAATTGATGTAAAAAAAACGAAAAAACCTATTTATAGAAAAATCGTAACGGATATTTTTATAGACAAAATAATGTAGAAGAAAATATTCAAATTAAATCTAATAGAACATACTAAAGAATATAGTACAGTTTATATAGTACAGTTTGAGGAACATTTCTTTTACTGTATATTAATATTTTTTGGATAATGTTAAATCGTCTGCCGCATTAGGAATTAAAAAAATTGTCTATTTCGTTGTTATGAACGTGACGCAGAATTAAAAGAAAAGAAGCCACGTGATCACCATTTAATAAATTAAATTCTAAAAAATAAACTTTAAAAATTCACCAAAAATCAGAAAATGGAGGTAAAGATTCGAAAAAGATTTCATTTTAAAGGACTTTTAAGATCTTTCTCGTGATATAAATTTTATAACCCTCGGATTATTATTTTAAATGCAGACTTTAGAGAATGTTACAAAAACAGCTTAAAAATTTAATTTTTAAAAAATCTAAAAATAGTTTTAAAAAAATCTCTCTTAGTGCACCACTACACTATAAGAAGAATCAACATACAAAATTTCAGCCCTTTATGTCCAGCGGTTTCGTCTGTGCGTCATGTCAGTCAGTAAGTCAGTAAGTTACGGAACTGTTTTATATATATAGATTACTGTTTACAAATTGTATGATGTATCAGATTATGCATAGATTTAAAATGAGTCTGGAACAACAGATATACATTAATTCGAAGATAACTGTTGAAATTGTATGGTAGGAAATAGGTTAGTATATATAAGGTTATCCTATTTGTGACTCTAAATTATGGATAGAGAGCTTTTTGCTGGGATGTTCTTGTGCACACTAATCTTGGTGACAGTCATCAAAAATTTATTGTCTTTATATAGAGGACACTTTGGTTGCTTTCATTCATACAAACTGTAGTTTCGTATGCCGTGCAGAAAGCATGCTGGTCCAGTCTGTATCGCTTGGGCAAGCAGTAAACAGTTAAACAGAAAAGTACGAAAATGCGTCAAAATTTTGACTCTCTTTCACACACACACACACATATACGTATATATATATATATATATATATATATATATATATATATATATATATATATATATATATATATATATATATATATATATATATATATATATATATATATATATATATATATTTATATATATATATTGTACATATATATATATATATATATATATATATATATATATATATATATATATATATATATATATATATATATATACAAAAGAGGTAAGCAACGATAAATATTCCTATGTTAATTACCCTGGGTAGTTTCGTTAGAAGTGACTACCTGAATTTTTTTGTCAATAATATCTTTATGCTTTTAAAATTGGAATAAAGTATATCATCATAGGAATAAAGCATGTTGCCATAGGGCAGCTTTATGATTATAAATCGTTTCGAAAATAAGCAAGATTTTTATTTAACTTTAAAATACATACATTTAAATCTAATTTAAATACATAAATACAATAAAAAATCAGAAAACGTGTTCCTTTGGTAATCTAAAGCAGTGAAACATTAGTTAATTTGTACTACTTTTTTATAGTTTTTAATTGAAAGATCTGACTCTAGAAAAATATCAGCTATTCGCGCATTTTGTCAATCTGTCTTTTTCAGAATGTTCTTTTGAATAGATATTGTGGGTTCTCATTAGCGAGTCCATTTCGTCCTTTGTCCATCTTTTAATTTTAAACAACCATCAGGAACACAAATGAACAGAATTTAAATAAACAAAACCAAAAACTTTCGCTAAGTTTCTGATTTCTGGATGAGAATTAGCAAACAACCAGACCGTAAGTTACAACTCTCCGGGAAAGACAATGAAATGATTCAATCTCAGCATTTAACCGGGTCCGTCTCTCTTGACACGGATTTGCCAATGGACAAAAGTTTAAATTATCAAACACCGAACAATGGAAATAAGATAAGTCGCATGCTGGCATTCAATTGTAGAGTCTGTCTTTGAAAATCGAGAAGTTTGTTCCCGTAAATAAGCGCCGTGTTAAAATCTACCGAATGTTCGCCAAGTGATAACGAAATGGAATTTGAAACAGGATTTTATATCGACTGGCGCTTTGAATTATAGCCGAAAGACTCCAGGCAGTGAAAAATTCAAAATTAAACTGGAAATAAGAAATATTTTCGTCATTTCAAACACACGTTTTACTTTTGCACCGTGTGTTTTATAAAATAGAGGAAATACGTTTAATATTTAAACTAGCTGAATACCCGTACTTCGCTACGGAATACAACCAAATTAAATACAACGATCAATGTATGCAATTGGTGTTAAAAAATGATAATAATAATTATAAAAATTCGTAATGGATATTTTTATGGACAAAATAATGTGGAAGAAAATATTCAAATTAAATCTAATAGAACATAAAGAAAATAGTACAGTTAATATAGTACGGTTTGAGGAACATATCTTTTACTGTATTTTAATATTTTTTTGTATAATGTCCAATCGTCTGCCGCATTAGCAAGAAATTTTTTTTTCTATTTCATTGTTATGCACGTGACGATAAATTAATTTAAAGTACCAGAAAAAGAAACCATGTGATCAGCATTTAATAAATTAAAGGTCTAAAAATTAATCTTTAAAATTCACCAAAAATCAGAAAATCGAGATAAAGATTCGAAAAAGATTTCATTTTAAAGGAATTTTTATGATCTTTCTCGTGATATAAATTTTATAACTCTCAGATTATTATTTTAAATTCAAACTTTAAAAAAGTTACAAAAACAGCTTAAAAATTTAATTTTAAAAATCTAAGAAGAATTTTTCAAAAATCTAAGAAGAATTTTTCAAAAACCTTTCTTAGTGCACCCCTATACTGTAAGAAAAATCGCCATGCAAAATTTCAGCCCTTTAGGTCCAGCAGTTTGATCTGTGCGTTGTCTGTCAGTCAGTCAGTTAGTTAGGGATCTGTTTGGTATATATAGATGTGACAAACCATTTATATTTTATTTACTTTGTAGTATTAAAAAATAATTCATCTCGCAATTTTGACTATATTAATTATTGATATTGAGAAAGAGAGGGTGATATCGCATTTAAAAACCATCATCTGTTTTAACAGGTTTTCATTAGTGTACAGACTTTTAACACAAATTATTGTAAAGATAAGAAACTGGCCTGCATCTAATTACTGATCATGTACAGTGTGACAGTTATTAGCCTATATGAAAAAAAAAATTCATAACTTTTGAATCATTGGCGAGATTCAGTGAAAACTTGGTGGTTGAATGCAGGGCATGTTGGGATTTTTTTTTTTTTTTTGAGCATGCGCACTCGTATTGTTGTTCATTTTTCTTTGAAAATGTCGAAATACGGCGTTTCGGAGTGTCTTCAAGGCCTACAATTCGAGCAATAACAACCCGTTTGAGGTGACTGCTGAACGATATGTCAATATTTTAGAAAATGATCTCATCCCTATTATCCAAAGTGACCCAGATTTCAAAAAGAGGAGGTTCATGCTAGACAGAGCACGACTTCATCGGACCAATAGTGTTTGAAGTCCTGTAAGGGAAGTTTGGAGAGTGCATTCTGGCTTTGCGGTACCCAGAGGCCACTAGAATGGGAATCGCTTGGCCGCCGTATTCTCCTGATCTCAATCCTAGTGACTCATTTTTGTGGGTCAATATTAACGACACAGTTTACGCAAATAACCCCAAAACCATCGCTGAGATCAAAACAGCCATTCATGAGGTCATCGAAAGCATTGATGTCTCGGCACTTCAGCAGGGTTTTGCAGAATTTTGTTCTTCGTCTGCGCCATATCATAGCCATCGATGGTAAGAATATTGAACATGTCATATACTAAATCCGATTATCTGTAGTTACTTTTCGAATTTTATTAAAATTTTTTAATTCAGGAGTTTTATAAAATTTGATTACTTATTTCATATAGCTCAATAATTGTGTCCCCCTGTACTTTAAATTACAGTTCAACTACATACTTTAAATGACGTTTACGACAAATTGCTATAGGTTTATTTTCAATAGGTAACCTTATTCTAATATAACCTATTGGAGGAATAAGAATGACATGCATTTCTATAGTAATTACGTGCTTTCAATGCATATCTTTTCGTTTGAACTTATACTACACATGGAAACTGATATCTTGTCATTGTATTAAGGATGATCAATGTAATCCATAACTCATTAAGACACCTAAAAATTTAATCAACGGAAAGGATAAGAATCACGTATTTCTACACTCATTAAACAAGTTCAGTGCTAATCATTTCAGTCGCATTTCGACAAGAAGCCAAAAAATCCTTTGCAACACGTCCTAATGGAGAGATAATGAAGGTAAATGTTTATTACGACGCCGAACTCACAAATCTACAGGAAGAATAAGAATGGCATATTGTTATAAATGCAATACAGTACTTTCAATTAAAAACAGGGCTTGAGGTAACCTAGCGGTAGCGTGTCGAAGTTCAGTGCTGAAGGTGCTCGGATAGAATCCCGAAAAACGCCGTTAAATACCTCCGTATCTAGGCCGGATATAGGCACATTAAATCCGTTGACCGGAAAGTCCCTCTATGAGGTCAGAGAGTGTGGGAGAGGGAACGATCCCCCCAGATGCTGCCCATGAGGGTGCTCGATCAAAATTGAGGTGGCACGTGGCTAAATCAGACTCCGACCCTTGTGGGGTCATTATCAACCAAAGCCGCACCCTTCAGCCTGCTAGCTTATACGGAGTTTGTTTGGAATAAATTCTGGCCAGGAGGCATTATGAACAACAACAAATTAAAAACAATTTCATTTTTACTTCAGCTACGTATCAGGCATGCTATCTGACTTGTTATTGTAATAAATAATTGATATGAATAACATAGAAAATTAATTTTAAATATACAGTCAAAATATTCCCCTCCCCCAGTGTCGGAAGCCTAAATTGAAGAAGGGAACATCAAGACATCTCCACATCCTCCAGAATTACTTAATTGGTAAAATAGTTAATTAGGGCATTGACGTACTTTAGATTGAAAATCATTTCATTTTTACTTCAGCTACTTATCAGGCGTTATTTCTGATTCCTTATTATAGAGCATAATTGTTATGACTAACTGGAAAATAAAATAAAATAAACAGTCAATCCCACAGCTTTGAAGGCCAAAATACAAGAAGGAAAATTTGAGGCATGTAATACAATTAATGACATCTTCACATCGTCCAGAATTACTTAACTGGTAAAACAGATCTTTTCAACAAGTAAAGTTGAGAGCTTTAATATCCAGCCTCAACAAAAAGACTTTAAAAGGTCATTAAAATGCTTCCAACTTTTGAATGAGGCACGCGTATGACAGAAATTAATAATCTACAAAACAAAACTAGTATCGAGTTATTTAATTTTACTTTTATCCAAAACAATAAATTTTATCATAATATATATTACGTCGGACAAATCAATTGAGAAGCTAAAGTAGGCTCTTCCATTTTTAAGGTATATAATGTTTAATGTTTAATGAAAAAAATTAAGAATATAAAAGGTCATTTTATAGAATTGCTTAAGTAGAAATATTTCAGAGTTCTATCTACACAGTTTCTCAAAAGTCAAATAAGTTGGAAAGAGTATAAATCTAACCGTGTGACACTGAACTGTTCCCTCATGCTATATGAACGGAAGTCGGAGACTTTTGGAAGGAAACAAGCATTACTTTAAATCTTCCCCTTGAGTTCAAGCGATCACGAAATGAAATTCTTGCCAAGATTTAGGGCCGTTCCTTGGCTCAAACTTACGAAGAGATAAGGCTTAAAAATGACATCTGAAAATATTGAAATTGTCAAAATGGCAGGAAAGTGATATTTGAAGAACTTTAAAATAATAGATTTTGTTTGTTTTAAGCATTACAGCAGATGAGATCGCCAACTTATTAATTTATATTTAGACTGAACACGCAATATGAAATATTAAAAGAAGACTTTTATGGTATTAGAAATTATTATCAGAAAAAAATTGACAGACTGGAAACTAAATACAAAATAGTAAACTTATTTTATAGTGACTGCCTACGTTGGGAGCTAATTTTTTGACAAAATATTTTTTTTATGGATGTTTTGATCTTTTATGGTAAAAGAGCACTTAAAAATTAAACAATAAACCAAAACTTACCTGTAAATAACATACTTTTTTTATAAATTAGTGAATTTGAAATAAATTTTAATGAAATTTAGCTAAAATGCCTATCACTGCACAAAATTCTAATGCTACTATTTTAATTTCCTTCTCACACATGATACATATGACAGTTATCTTTAAAATGACCTATAATCTAAGAGAAATTTTAAAATGCAAAAATAATACAGACAATTTTATGTTCCAATATGAAAATTTCCCCCGATTAGTTATTCCTTTCCATATAAAAACAGCCCCAATTAAAAAACTATTTATTATACATCAATTATTGTACGTTATTTTATTAACGATAGCATCCAAAACATTTCCTAAAATTTTTATAAAATTATACTCGTTATTATGTGAAATATCATGATAACGGTAGAGATTTCTGCTAAAAAACATAATTCTGAGAAAATCGCATTGAAAGTTGCTTGTCACTTCAATTTACCTACGATATTTTTTTTTTTTAAATAGCTATAACTCTGCTTCTAATTGGTGTAGAATGAAAATCAAAACTTAGTTTAGAAGAGAGAAAAGATTCAATTACACGATTCTTGCAAAAAATAAAATTACCAAAATAGTAAGAAAATGAAGTTTTAAACGTAGGCAGTCACCTTATACAGTTATATACCATAAACACTTACACGTGATTTCAATAATTAATTTTTTAAAATTCATTTCTATGCAAATTCAAATTAAAAGTAACTAAAAGAGAAAAAAAAATAATTTTAAATATTATGATTGGCTTACAAATACAAATAAATTTTGAAAATAAACGATTTAAATACTTTGAAACTACATATTTTCTTAACATTTTATTCCTTAACATATTATTTCCTTCATATCAACCGTGTGTGTAAATTATGGACAACTCATAATATTATTGAAAACATGACATCATAGCCAGTGTAAAAAATGAGGAAACTTTTTCACGATAATATGAAATGTATGATAGTATAAAGTTAAGTCATTCTGAGACTGGGGCTTTAAAATTCAGCAGCCACGTTTTGCAGCCATATTTTGGTAATGTTGAAATGTATGCTATAGTTTCCTTTCATCGGCATTATATTGCTGCTATATTATTCACCTAGCGCAGTGACAGAACTATGTAATAATCTTAAATATAATTCACCTACAATTTACTGATGTGTTTTAAAACATCTTTGCGTCTGTCACAATAGGGCTTTGCAATTTGGTCACAAAGTAATTCAAATGGCGTTGACGTTTTAATCACAACTGTGATATGACGTTCAGAACGTGGTAGAATATGACAGCAGCGTTTCTACGATCATATTTTCAGTAAATGTCATTCTCAAACATGTAATATCAATACGAACGGTTCTGAAGCATTACATATTATTCGGTATAACCGACAGTGATAAGTTTTCTTGCACAAAATGTTAGAAGATAAAGTAGACAATCACCTTTCAAATATTTTCGAAATATCTATAGAAAAATGCTAAAATCACTGTAAAAATATGAAAGCAGTAGATCTTATTTTTCTAAACATCAAAATAAACATTCTTAGAATAGTAAGGACTTAATGAATTACCCTAAAATCGGAGTATAATACGCATTTTTTTCACATTTTAGCCCACAAAAATGAGGGTGCATATTATACTCGTGTACAAAAAAACGTAGTTTTAAACATTGAATAAGCGAATGTACAGCAGCTGTAAGACATTGTCGCAAAACGGGTGCGCGCGCATCTGCATTCCGTGATTCATCCACCCGTTTATTAAGCATGTGTTCATTTTAAACAAACGGAACTCACAGTTCGTATCGCACACGCGTTCGTTTAATAACAGGTCCCTTGAAAACGTGGTAGTTCTCGGTTGTTGCAAGTGCAAAAAATTATTATTTTATTTTATTTATTTCCCTCAACATTTCTTCAATATGGTCCTATACGGCACCAGAACAATTATCCATTGTTAAACGTGAGACGACGGTGAGAATGACATATTATGGGAGGATGGGCAAGTGTCATCAAATGAGGATGATGATGGCTATCTATATTACGACGGCACCAATAATTATGGCATGAACGCAACAACAATAGATGAGCTGTATTATAGTGAAAGTGGTTAAGACTGGTAATTTGACAATATTGTTTGTTTTGAATAAAAATAAAAGTTTTTTTTTCTACTGAATTTAACGTTTTCGTTTCTTTTTATTACAAACTAGCTGAATGCTAGTGTTTCGCTACGGAGTACATTCAAATTAAATACAACGGTCAATGTATGCAATTAATGCAAAAAAAACTGTATATTTATAATAAATACAACGGTCAATGTATGCAATTAACACTAAAAAATGTATTTATAAAAAAGTCGTAACGGATATTTTTATAGACAAAATAATGTAGAAGAAAATATTCAAATTAAATCTGATAGAACATACTAAATAATATAGTACTGTTAATACAATACAGTTTGAGGAAAATTTCTTTTAATGTATTTTAATATTTTTTTGGATAATGTCCAATCATCTGACGCATTAGAAAGAAAATCGTTTATTTTTTTTGTCAATTTATTTCGTTGTTATGCACGTGACGATAAATTAATTTAAAGTACAGGTAGCACTCCTACAGAACGGCATCTTACAACACGGTTTTGGTCTAACGCGATAAGATAAATTGCGGAAACCCTCGTATAACACTGCAACCTCTAACACGGTTTCGCTCTAACACGATAAAAAAATTACTAAAACTTTTGTACAACACTGTATTTCTATAGCACTAGATAAGATGATTTTTGTTTAACACATTTAAAAAGTAAATTATCTTAAAATAATGAACTATAGTGGCTTTACAGGAATTTATTCATGTTTAACTCTATAAAATTACAAGAAGGCCTAAGCTTAGCTTAAAATCTTGAATCATTTTTCCTGAATGCAGACCCTTCCGCCGTAAGAAGTCGAAAATTCAAAAGGGAGCTGCCAAATTGTCTGTCTCCATACCGTGAATCTACAATGACCTTGTAAAAACCAGCAAATAAACCAAAATTACAGACTTTTAAAGAGGATAGAAGGTGCAAAAAATTTAAATGAAGAAAAATGTTCTGAAAGTGAAGGTGATATCGTTCAATCGAAAAAACGTTCTCGTTTCATTGTACTGAACAGTGATGAGGAAGAAATTCGTTAAATTAAGAACGCATTAAATGAAAATAATATTTTTTTGTTTCTTTTCGTCTTGTGTTATACATACATTTATATTTTTAATAAAAATTAAGTTGCTTATATGGAATTTTATATAAAAAATACTTGTTTTTAATAAGTTTTCGGAACGTAACCCCACCTTTTTGTAATGACTCTGTGTCTCATATAACACGGTTTCACACAACACGGCATTTTCTAGGAACCTATCAACCGTGTTATAGGAGGGTTACCTGTACCAAAAAAAGAAATAACGTGATCAGCATTTAATAAATTAAATTCTAAATATTAATCTTTAAAAATTCACCAAAAATTAGAAAATGGAGGTAAAAATTCGAAAAAAAGATTTCATTTTAAAGGAATTTTTATGATCTTTCTCGTGATATAAATTTTATAATCCTCAGATTATTATTTTAAGTGAAAACTTTAAAAAAGTTACAAAAACAGCTTAAAAATTTAATTAAAAAAATCTAAGAAGAGTTTTTCAAAAATATTTCTTAGTACACCTCTACACTATAAGAAGAATCGCCATGCAAAATTTCAGCCCTTTAGGTCCAGCAGTTTGGTCTGTGCGTTATATGTCATTCAGTCAGTCAGGCAGTTACGGAACTGTTTTATATATACAGATGTTATTTTTGTTAATAAATATCTGTGCAATTTTTAAACAAAATATTGAAAAGTTATGGGTGTGTATTAAAGTCAAAATTTCACAGTATTCATATTAATTTGTTTATGAAAATAATATCTTATTCTTAATTTTATACCAGTCAGGTATTTCAAAACTTTCAAATGCACTATTTTTATCTATCGCAGATGTTAAATTACGCTTAGGTCACAGTGAAAATTCTTAATACCGAACGTGAACTACCTTCCCAGAATTCGTTTCAAACCGAGAAAAGACTACAATACAGCATTGTATTATAGAACGCATAAACTAAAATTTTACTTAATTCAAGTTCAGCGATGTATAAACAAACCTAATAATGATGCTGAAGTTTATATTAAGCTGGTCGAACACTATTCGCAAGGATATTTCAATAGAAAAGAGGTTTAGTTGGAATATTTTCGCAGACTTACCTTCTTATTATCGAAATGAAGTTCATGCAAACATTTATATCCCTCGCCAGACAACTTATAGAGATAAAACTTTAAAAATGGGAAGAGAATAAAAGAGAGAAAATTTTTGGAAATTTCAAAGCAGACTCTCGTTAAATTTACTGACAGTAAAAGTTTACTTGAGGCATAAAGTATTATTTGTATCTAGAGCTTCTGAATATGTACAAGCATATACGTCTGTAGCATTAACCTATGAATTATCCTGAATTTTAATGGTTATTTTTTTAATATTATTTTATGCGCTCCAACTTGAGTTTAAGCCAAAAAAAGACATAAATGATGTTATTAACATATACGGTATCCCAATTTATGCTATGTTGTTGTTGTTGATGTTATTGTAACTTATGCCCCCTCTCCTGTTGTCGATGATGTTATTGTAACTTATGCCCCCTGTCCTGTTGTCGATGATGTTATTGTAACTTATGCTCCCCTGTTCTGTTGTTGCTGATGTTGTTATAACTTATGTCCCCCTGTCCTGATGTTGTTGAGGTTATTGCAACTTATGCCCCTTTGTTCTGTTGTCGATGATGTTATTGTAATTTATGCTCCCCTGTTCTGTTGTTGATGCTATTGTAACTTATGCACCCTTGTTCTGTTGCTTTTGATGTTATTGTAACTTATGCCCCCCTTCCCGGATTAAGCCAGACCAGGTCCATAGATGGCTGTGTGTAGTGACGATGCAGTTCCAGTTTACACTGGCACCACAAGTGTTGAGTCCAACATAGCCAAGTGCTGCATCAATTTTGTCCGATCACCCCCAAAGGCGACATATGGAAGACTCGTATGTTCATCCTACCTCTAACAATATGGAACGACCTTTCTGGTCTATGGATTTAAAGTGCAAAAATCCGGCCTAGACACTAAGCCATTCAATGGCCCACGTAGGAATTTGAACTGAGCACCCACCGTCCGAAGCCCCATGTACTACCAATAGGCTGACTAGGGCCAAGGTTGTTCTGTAATAACTCAGACAAGGACAATCATCTTCGGCAGTCCTGCTCAGATGCAAAAATTTTAAAGAGACTAAAATAATTATGTATTTTGGGACATGCTAGGAAAGCTTCCATTTAACGAATATTCGAATATACAGAGAAAATTACTTATGAACTCTAAAGGATACACGCAAATAGCTAATTAATTCAGTTAACGAGTTATTTTGACAAGAAGAAATGAGATCATACATAGGAAACCCTCATACAGAAGATAAGAAAATTTGTGCGTAAAAGAGCGATGACCGTAATAAATGAATGACCAATATCTGAAGACATTAATTTCATCGACCTATAACTTATTATAAGGATTCAATTTTTGACTGTTCATACTTACAAGCGATTACCATAAGAATAGGATGAAGGATTTCTAAATGCAGAATTTGGATAATGATATTGATCTAAGTTTGAATTTTTTTGTCCGTAATGTTTTTGTGTGTTATGTAAAATAACATGTTTTATTCTTCCTTACTTAGTAAATATTTACTTCAAGGGAAGTAATCTTTTTTTTTTCAACGCCTTTCTATTAT
Organism: Dolomedes plantarius; assembly: GCA_907164885.2. Taxonomy (NCBI): domain Eukaryota; kingdom Metazoa; phylum Arthropoda; class Arachnida; order Araneae; family Dolomedidae; genus Dolomedes; species Dolomedes plantarius. The sequence continues at coordinate 92,544,045 of OU015501.1, forward strand.
CATGGTAAATATTTCTTTAGGGAAATATTTTGAGGAGAGTATTTTAAGAAAATAATGAATTTAAAATTTATATAGTTAGTTACTTTTTAATTTACAACAAAAATCGTAGGGCCTTTAAATATGTTAATTTAGACGTCACGTTTATATAGAGCAGCATGACAGATTATACGTCGTATAAATAAGGCTTTAGCCAACCTTATTTTTTGTTGTAAATCACTATTTTTCAATAGCTTTCTTTCTATTGACAACAATCGTAACGCTTTGGGAAATCCTCGTACAAAAATGACCCGGGCACAGTTAGAACGATATAAAGAAAAACGTTTTATGCTACATTTTGTGAACGATATAAAGAAAAACGTTTTATGCTACATTTTATGCTACTGGACAAGCATGCAGATTTCAAGTAATAAATTAAGGAAGGATGTCTTTCATGGAGGAAACAAGCTGAGGCTTTCCATAGAATGCGCTTTGTTTGACCCTCCATGAAGAATTAGGCTGATAAATTTAGAACTCTATAGGTGAAATTTTCTTTGGGGTTATAACTAGCATTGATGTGGGCTTTCCGCTAAATACAAGCTTCATTGACAATTTTAATTGTACACGAAATTTCAACGTAAACTCAAGTCGAGTCTTGAATAAATTTATTTTTTAACTATTCTTTCTTTAATTCTTCCCACTTAAACCCTGATAATTATATTACTTCTAGATTTAAAATGCTCAACTAAAACCAATTTGCTTAAAACGCTATAATTTTGAAAGGTTTTAGGTAAACATGATTTTACAGTATAGTATTGTGCAGGGATATCTGACAAGCGCAATATTTTATCTCAACGTTATAGTTGACTATTGCCTATAGTTTCAACTTCACTAAATCAGAAATAAACAACTTTGAAATACTGTTAAAATAACAGAAAAGGTTTCTTTTACATTTATAGCGTGGTCGCTCTACTGTCATGCACAGTAATAGCCACATTATAAATGGCTGCAACAACAATTACAAATGTGCAATACTTCTAAAGATTTTCGATTAGTTTCCGGTTCAAATAAAAGAATAAATTACAATTCTGTACCTCTTTTCATTTGCTCATCAAGATTATTTATTAAAGAGATTGCAGGAAACACCCTTCCGAAATCCTGACGTAACAGAAATTCAGTCTAAAAATCGACATAAAGAAATTCCAATTACAGAAAAGTTACAGGGGGAATTTAATATATTGTCAGAATGATGAGATACAATTTAAAAAAATTTCAATCAATATTATTTTTTAATCATTGTACGATATCTCCCTATGTTTTTCGAAAAAATATATATTTTGCTCCTTCAAAATCTAAAATATAATTAAAATTTAAAGATAAAATTTTTTCAAAATTTTTCTTTCCATAGAATCAAAAACCATAAAGTTTTAAGAGATATAAAGTTTTAAAAGAAGAAATGCCATCAATTTTATTGCATGTTTTTCCCGTCTGGTGCATTTTCTCTGTATGAATTAGAATCACAGATTTTAAGATATTTTAATTCTAAACTGTTTATTGTACTTTCTTATAATGTATATTATGGAAATATCAGTTTTAAATTTATTTTATGAATAGATACGAGTTATCATTTAATACAGTATTTTCCCTCCATCAACCCTTTAATAATGAAAATGATAGGTAAAATTAATGATTAAACTTCCATCTTATCAGGAATCTCCCAAAAAAATGTTTTCCCGAAAGAGATCTTTTTAGATGCCAGAAATTAAGCTGATTATCATGAATAACTCTCTGTATTTCTCAGCGGATTAAACATTTTGTTTAACATTTTGGCGCAGTGTACTTTTTAGCTAATAGCCTGTTAAGTTTCCAGTATGCAAGATTCAGGCTGATAAACCTTAAGGGAAAGTCTTATGTTGTTAAAAAGTTAATTAAAAAGGTCCTCTTAGAACGACATTGCGGAAATTTCAGTAAATATTTAACTAGGTCAACTCCTGCGTGGCACATCTTAAAATTCCGAAAATACTTTCTTTCCATGAACTGTTTTTACACGAATATCAGATTATCCCAGAATGGACTTCCAAATCAGTAAGTCCTTAATTTGAAAGTCACCATAGAAGGATCAGCCTTAAAATCTGTAGTCTTTTCACTGCCAGGCAGCGCTTTGATATAGTCTGAAATCTCAGAACTGCTGTGCTGCATTCGTTAGTCGAGGTTAATTCAAGAAAAATTCCCTGTCCTGTTAACAACGATAAAAGCGTTCGTTTTCTTTCCTCTTTATGCATTTTTTCCTCTTTGAAGCCACATTTTGTTTTTCTCCCGTAATCTTTTTGTAAGCTTTTCTCTCCGTTTTCTAAAGGTACTATCTTCTTTAGAAATTGTTTTGACGTGAAGTACGCAGCGGAAATTGAAATCTGCGACAAATCCATGTAGTTTTTGAAAAATTTCGTTCCCAACTTAAAAGAGGACGAATATTTTGCATCTGAATTAAGAGTGGTTATTCTATACACTCGAAACGTTTCCTTAGTTTCTTTCAAACTTAAATTTATCCAAGTAAAACATTTCCAATATTTCGCATAAAATAGCAAAGTCATTGAGTGCATTGAGCATATTGTGAAGGTACATAATGCAATAATGTTGGTAAAGGATTTTAGAAAGAGATGTTCGCCTTTCAAATGAACACATATTATATATGTATACATTTGAAAGGCATGCCTTTCATGATACGCATTTTATTGTGTTAGAAATACTGAAGTAAATTGAGATGTCTGACAAAACAATTTGAATTTTTATTTAAATTTTAGCATTATTATGAGCTTATTTTTATGTATAATTGCGATTTTCAGCATTCAGTGTGTTATTTATTGGAATGAAAAAGCATTAATATATTTTTTTAAGTTAAAATTTCAAAGTCCAAAGTGTCTTGTTCAATTTTGAGCGACGTAACCATTATTTCTTTTTCATTCTTTTTCGTACGATAAATAACAAGGGGGCTATATAATGGGAACTTTGTCCGACCTGGATTTAAATTGAACTACAATATAAGCAGGTTTTTCTAATTGGAATTTTTAAGTTAACTGTGGATAAAAATTTACTAAACAAACAAAATGACACGATTTAAAATAAAAACGAAATTTAAACGATTGTCGCTCGGAATGCAAGACAGATTTGTGCCTCCTACATCAGCAGATAAATGAGCTGTCAAGGTCACATGGTGTAGACCAGGCCTGCACAATAGGGCGGAGCGTAAAAAAAAAGTTTTCGATTTTGTTTTTTCCCTAGTGCGGAAAAGTTGGGTACTGGTGGGTAGGTCACGTATGCAAAGTTTTGGGAAAAACAAAAAATATCTTCCGTCTCCATTTCGACCATGATTTTTAGCAGATTTTTACCATACAGTTAAAAATGTGTATTTCCATTGTTTTGTATTCAGCTTTTCGCTTTTTCTGAAATAAAATTCAGAAAAAAACCCAGAACTCACCACGGGGAGGTGGCTGCATTGCGAGTTCCACCCGTGCCGACCATCCAGCCAACCATACCGGCACTTAACTCCTCGCAGTTATTTTGGTTTTACTCCGTACTCGCATTTGGTTTCAAATGATGGCATAGCTTTTCTCGACTCTATTCGGGTTCTAACTAAACCGTTACGCTTATTTTCTCCACACACAGCCGCAGAAACCTCTGTTACTAGTTTCACGAAACGTTCAACACTTTGGGTGTGGCAAGGAATTTTTAGGCATCCCAGGTGTTGAGCTACAGACTCTCCACTGGAAATCAAATTTCTCAATTCAAATTTCTTCTGTCAATTGGGGGTCCTGTCAAATTACATTTCTGCCAATCAATAAGGTTTAAATATGAAACTGGCTCGAAGTTGAGTGACGGAATGTTGTAGTGTCTGATTCCTTCCTTTTTTACCTTTCTTGCTCGTAAAATACTACGTAGTCCAAGTTCTCGAATGGACTGTCTATCGTCTGTGATCATTGACAAGATTATTGCTTCCGGGTGGCCGAAATAGCCATTTCTCTGGATAATGGGATCGACCACAGTCTTTAAATCGTTTTTAAGATAGCGTGAGACGTTTATTGTCTTCCAAATTTCGTGGACCATATGTGCAATATGGATTTTATTTGACTGTAAACCACATAGGTGGGTACACTTTCATGATGAACTCTGCCAGAGTTTGAAGTTGGTTTGAAGGCTCTGACGATTTAATGTATGAACGCTTTATTCCATTTGCAGTTGTTAGCCAACGTGCATGAGACATTTTCCCAGGGTGCTTTTGTGACAAACTTGATGAGCAGTTTCGATTTGTGACAGCTTGACAAATATCCCAAAGCTATCGCTTGTGTGTGCTAAGATACTTTATGTCGATTTTCGGAAATTTGCTCGAAATGTCTCCAAATCTCACAACTGGAAGGTTTTTACAATTTGCCAATGCTTTCCCAGTAGGACCAGAAAATGCATTAGGGCCATTCGTTCCCCCATCCAAATGCTGCACTAAATGTCGGAGTGGCAACTCATTTGCGTGTAACTGGCAGATAAACCAGTGCAAGGGTTTCACAATGGCTTCCCCAGAAAGGCGAATCACGCCGATTTTATAGCCAGTATTAACGACTGTTCCATTGCACCCCATTGCTGCTAGTTGATGAATGTCAATATTCTTATTCTCCATGAATTGCAGCATCATTTGAGAAATACTCAAAGCTGGTGATGAGGTTAGTGCTATGTGTCCAAGGTACTTGCTTCCAGGTTCCTTAATCTTTGTAACATGTTCTTCCAGCACTGTTTTCTGGTACATCTTTCCTCCTACGCTCTCTTGCATTAGAGTTTTGGCCTTCCTTCCATCAAAATTAAGTCACTTCAGTGGTTTCAGCTGTCTTTCATTTCCTTGCTGATATTCTGTCCGAATTTTTTCCCTCTCTCTTCTTAGTTTATGTCTATCAATTACATTTCAAGTGTCTGTTTCGGTAATCATCTCCAAGTCTTCCAAAACAACGCTTGCAATGATGGCTCTAGCCCGATCTGAAACTCCGGTTCTGTCTCAAGCTATAACTACTGCTGGGTATCGGCTTGATCGTGACGTCTTTTTCCCTTCAGATTGAGTCATCCTGGATGTGGATGGGGAAGGCTTCAAGTAATCTGCATCACTATCGGAGTTAAGTGCATCCACGTCAGAATCTAGATCAGGAAATATGAGCCTAGGTAGAGTAACAGATGGCGAAATGTTTATTTTAAGACTTACTGCTTCTGTCTCTTTCTGCTTCCTATCGGCTCGTTTCCTCAGCTTTCAGTTTCTTTTAAGTCAACTGCGTCTATGGAAATTTCCCTAAGTGCCCGTTGGTTTATAAGAAAAATTCTTTCCATTTCAGGGATCCTATTATGCTTTGGGCAAGAACATTTGTTAAACGAAACACACTTACATGAAGAAATGTCGAACAATTTCCGTGAGTCTTTCACGAAGGTTTTAAGCTTCGTTTCTAAAGTTGTTGTTGACAATGTTTTCATGCCAATATATTTCTTTACCTTTCTGCACACAGTATGTCAGCTGCTTCTTCCTTTCTTTATTAAGTTTCGAATTACCTCTGTATTTTATTTAAGAACAAAATGCCGAGTTGAATAGAAAACAATGGAAATACACATTTTTAACTGTATGGTAAAAATCTGCTAAAATCACGGTCGAAATGGAGACGGAAGATATTTTTTGTTTTTCCTAAAATTTTGCATATGTGACCTACCCACTAGTACACAACTTTTCCACACTAGGGCAAAAACGAAATCGAAAACTTTTTTTTTACGCTCCGCCCTACTGCACAACTCGAATTGTGATGAGGTCTGTATTATTTTTATGGAAAGATGCCGCAGCCGCAAGAACATAGGGTAGAGGGGAGAGTGAAAAATATTTGATCTAACAAAAAATTAATTATTATTATTTTAAAAATTAAATAAATTTCAAAATTCACTGCTTATATATGCTTCATATATTTTTTATGCTTCATATATAAGTATAATAATGTAAACAATTCAACAGAAACTAAAGCATATAAAGCGAGCATAGACTGATGAACAAATTAACTGAAAACATACCCTAGCGTTGAAAATTTTTAACTTTTCAATAAAAGATTTCGCAATTGTAACAAATCCTCATATTGAAAACGGACAAATATAACTAAAAATAAATATTTCAACAGAGCTAGATAATTATACGAAGAAAGTAGACAAAAAGAAAACAGAAATCAAGCACTCAGGGCTCTACGCACCATAAGGCAAGATTCTGCAGTAGTGACGGAACTAAACCAGAAATCGAGGTAACCGACTGGTCTCGCCATCAGGGTGCCTAACCAAATCAGTTACCTCAAGTGGAACTTTCTGAATAGGATGCAGGTCTAACCAAAAGACATCCCAAGGCCCCGAGATCCCCACTGAAACAGATAGTTAAGACAAATGAAAAAAACACGGACAACTTGCACTTAGGGCTCAACGCACCATATATGCAAGTACATATACAATCCTAAAGAACACAAATGAAAAGACAGAAGTACAGAAAGACAAAAATGCAAAGATGCTCACATACCCTAATTCAGTGAGTAACAGTTATAGTCAAACAGCAGCCAATTTATACCCTAGGAGTTACGTAACTGTAGCAAAACCACAGCGCCACACCCCATTGAAGTTTTTAACCCACAAAAGTTTAAAGAAAGTATGAAAACAGAAAACCCTATCCTAAACGTCATATAATACTTCATATATAAGCATATATAGACATTGCTAATATATGCTTATATATGATTCATTGCTTATATATGCTATTTCATGCTTTCCTAATGTTATAAATCTAAAAATAATTTACAGTATTTTTTAGATGTATAATATTATATGTCTCAACAAAAGTCGTATTTTGTGCAGGCCTGGTTTCGACTAATTGTAGGCTTAGTGTATCGTGTTAACATAGCTTTTATTGTTTCTCACCATTTTCAAAACGATTACGAAACATAAAACTGTTACGTAAAATGTCATCAACTTTGTTCACCAAAAAAATATAAATAAATAGCATCTTAAGCAGACACTCTAACCTTAGAAAATCTTGGCAGCACTCACCGCTGACCAAAAATATCGACTTCCTCTCAAGTTCATGCCCCAAGGACCCACAACTAACTCAGACATATACTGTCAAACTCTGAAGCGATTGCGGAAGCGCTTGAAGCGACTCCTGCCATTCAAATTCGCAGGGAAGTCTTGCAGACTAGCGGTACGCCGGCAGCGGAGGGATATAACGAGGGATTACAGAACTTTTTTTCACGCGGTGCGACTAAAAATCTAAAACGTTGAAAATAGACCCATGTAAAGAAAACAAAAATAAACTTCAAAAATCGCTGCAAAATGTAAAATAACTACGCTGTTGAGATATGGAAGACCTAGAGGAGATTCCTTATTCTGGGGACGTGCATCATGCGGTGAAACGTACGAAAAAAAATGTCAGTGAAGCATTAAAAGTGAAAGATGCCGTCTCTCACTAAAGGATATTTCAGTAGTGAGATAGATCCTAAACGGAAAAAAAAACAGAAATGAGATGGAAAGAGACAAAGAAAATGCATTAAAACGGGGATAGGAGGGAAAAAATAAAAATTGCAAATACAAATATTTTGCTCCAAAAAATTATTTAAAATACCTTTTTTTAAATTTAAATTTCTATAATTCTTGGTGGGTAATTTTCACTCTCCTGGTGATGTTTTTAGTACCTTATTTATTCCGCTTTCTTAGTGCTCAATTTTGACGTATGTTTTTTCCGTTTGACACTTCACCATTGTGATAAATACATGGTTCTTGAAGAAGCAGACTAGATTATACACTGGGAATTCAAAAATAATAATTATTTTACTTATTTTGCGTAATATTTAAGGATTTTATTTTGTTATAAATTTCCCAATCTTGAGTACTTTTATTTAATTTTTCTCTAGGATATAATGATGTAAAATCAAAGATTTATTATGGAAGATTTTTTGCTTACGAAGGAAATTTATAACAGGGTTAATTCTGCGTTGTGACATATCCAAGAGGAATTACTATATATAAATATGAATACTACAAAAGAAAATATCGAGTAGATAGTAAAATAAATAGTGTCAGACTAGTTTACAGCTTTTTAATTTTAAAATAGGAGATATTTGTGCCTTGTTCGATGCATAAAGTTAAAGATTGCAAAAGCCTTCAACATAAATAGTCGCATGAAAGATACACGGAAGGGGGGAGATAGCATATAGGGGGATAGAATATATACATATAAAGTATATAGTACACACACACACACATATATATATATATATTTAACCATTATATATATATATATATATATATATATATATATATATATATATATATATATATATATATATATATATATATATATATATATATATATATATATATATATACATATATATATATATATATATATATATATATATATATATATATATATATAATGGTTAAATATACACCTCACAGATGAAAGATGATATATATATATTTAACCATTATATATATATATATATATATATATATATATATATATAATGGTTAAATATACACCTCACAGATGAAAGATGTATGGAAAGTCAGGATACTGGTAAGGAAATACAGTGAGAGGTTTATAAAACTTTCAGTAAAGAACTTTCAATTTTCCTTTCAAATACTCAGAACCACATCTTGGTAATAAACAGAAAAAGTATTTCTCGAATAACTGAAATATATCTCCTCCGTCCCGTTCTAACAATTTAAAAATTTCCACATGCCATTCTCAAGCCTTATCACTGACGACTCTTCGTCGGGGGACATTAAATCCTGGCACGATTTTCATTCAGAGATCATTGTTAGAACTTAGAAGAAGATTTAAAGTAATGTCTATTTATCTTTCACAACCATTCTGCTTCCCAATCCGCTAACCTTATCCTCAACAGCTAAAACAGCGCTACACATGCAATGACGTATGAGTTTCGGCGAGTTATTAGAGATATTAATGAATGCATATATATATATATATACATACATACAAAGAGAGATATATATACAAAGAGAGAGAAACTTCTATATACTTTGAGGCAGGCATTTCGGATTTCTGAGAAGATACTATCTTTTATATCCCTAACGTACTTCATTTTATTTTTTCATACCTACAACATAGGATGTAAAGCTTTATATTTTTTTTTCTATTTAGTTTTGCTTTACTTAAGATGATAGTTTTTTTTTTTTTTTTTTTACTTGGTAAATAGCTGTCACTTCCTCTCGTGCACACCGTTGTTACATTCTACAATGGGGAACCACTATCTACCAGAACAGGGAGTTCGATCTTTGTTTCCTAATATTCCAGTTATGAGGGTAATAACCTTCCCTCGAACTGAGTTCCTTACAAATTGATTTTACCGCTTCTCTGTTTGAAAATTTATTTTGAAACCTTTGTCGTCAGGATCGTGCTTTCAACTTCTTTTGCGATAAGAGCTCTTCTGATGCTACAGTTTGAATCTTTATATATTTTTTCTTATGCTTAAAACATATTTAAACATATTTAAACATTATTATGCTTTAAACATATTTTATGAGTTAGTGCTTAGAACCGTATTAATACAACAACCATTAAATTGTAATTACTTATAATTTATATTAAGGATTATAGTTCATAATAACAATTTCATATAAAACAACGACAGCTTGAGTATTATTATATTGAGATTTAAAATGTTCAAGGAACCGAACATATGTCACGTAATATATCTTATGTAATAGTATATTACATAATATACTAAAATGTCTGCTTCAGTTTTAGAATTTCGGGCGATGTAATTATGCCTCAAACACTGTTTAATTAAAAGCTACTACAAAAACTTAATACAAATCATGAATACTTTGGTGAACCATTCAGTAGCAATTAACCTAATAATGTTTGAGAATAGTTTAAGATCAATATGTTACGTTATTATTTCCTGATGGTTAAGTTTGTTTTTTATCTGCCTGATTCTTCCAGCATCTAGTCTTAAGTATAGCATATACGAGTATTTACGAATTAGTAAGAATGACGTAAACATAGTTCATGCATATAGTACGAGTATAAAGGAAAAAGATGGTCAGTAAATGTGTGAGTGTTTCCCATCAAGACTACTAGTAAGACAGATCAATATTTTTTCTTCCTTGTTAGGGTATTGAGTGATATGAGCTCCAATCGGATATATATTTTGAAATCCAAGAGCATTTGTAATTTTTTTAGCCCCATACATTGTTTTAATTTTGATTTCAGGTCATAAAACAATTAAACTTTTCATCATTCCCGAATAGTTGTTGTTTAACATGACCGCTGAACCTTGGCCAAATACATGTCATTATAGGGGAACTAGATAATTCTTAAAAGTATAAAGAAAATTTTTTGAGAAATACTTGTTCTACCATATTTATGGAAATTATAACATTCTATAAAAATACCAATTTAGGAGGGGAAAATAATGTTAGCCGACATGTACATAATTTGAACTAAAAATTCTTATCTTTAAAACCTTCAAAAAACATACCTACAGAAAATTTTCAGAAGAATTCTTTTGATAAATAAACATAATAAGCTAATAACCTTTTTTTCCTGCAGTCACATTTATCATTGCGCTTAAACTAAAATAACCCAGACAAATTTTCTGCTTCTTCAATTCTTTACATCTCAAGAGATCACTTTATTTTCCTTTAGGTTGAAATGTAATCTAATTATTACGCTCTCTAAATTTAATGAAAAGTATGCAACAGACACCAAGCACACATTGTTCCTTCAAAACACGACGGGAAACAAATTTGTTAATGGCTGTTGTGATGAAGCAAATCGATTCAGCAATCAACGGTTAACAATATTATTCCATTCAAAATCCTGGAAGTTCTTTTCAACTTTTTCTTTCCATTTAAACATAACTGACTCCGATAGAAAGCAAAGTCCAATTACGTCATTAACATGCTACGATACAAGGGCGTTCCTTGCTGCGTTATATTTTTAGTTTCGACTTGACTTATTTAAGAATTTCCCTTTGAATAAGTTGCCGTAAAACGGAACTAATTTTTACTTGTTGTACTAGATAAATTTAGACAAGTTTCTTTATTCCCTAAGAAAGGAAAAAAATGGTTCTGATGAAGTTATTTTATGGATTGAAGAATATATTATTCAAGCTAAAACCTTGTTTTCATCAAATATGCTTTCAACACATGCAGTAATGTGTTTAATCCTTCAGCAGGCGCGCCAATTTTTGGAACACCAGCAGGCGCGCGTGGCACAAATTGCAACGCCTCTTTCAACCTTGATTATTCCTTTTGTAATAAACTTTTTATTTTGAAATTGAAAATAATAATTCTGTGTTTTATGACAAGATATAAAATGTTGATAATATTGAGATATATGTATAATTAAAGGCCAAATAATGCAGATGCAATCGCCATATTTCAAAACTTTCCGGTTTATTGGATCTAAGGACAACTGGCGAATGGATTCCTATTATGTGCAAAAACCTAAAAAATATGATATTGTCCATCTTTGTTATATGCGGGACACCGTGTAATAGCTGCATATTTGATCGAGTACATGAACTCCTATATTTGTCGTACTGTAATCCAGTAAAATCGATGGTTTACCACGGTTAAATCACGACTATCTATCAATGGACAGGAATACAAGGGTCAGAAAATCAGACCCTCATTAGAAAGGGTCTAGCTATAAATATAAACTGCTTAAAACATTCAAACCTTACATGTAAAAACAAACCATTCAAAATTACGAAAATGTTGCACTTTGTATACGGGTGCGCCCGCTAAAGGGTTAAAGTAGATGATACATCTACGTCTTCCATCGGAATCGATGTGTGTGGTTCGATGAGCATTTGTTATGTTAATGCATGTTGCTATCTTCTCAAATAATTAAACATTCACTTACATATAAACACATTACATTGTTCAAATGTCTAACACTGTTCCTACTTGCAGAATATTGCACGTAGTGGTGTAATTTATATTAAATAAACTGTATTTTAAAAATAAATATACAATATTTAGTTTTGTTGTATCATAATTCATCGTTCAGAAATTGTTTCGATTTTTATTGAAGATTTTTTTGGTCAGAATTTCCTAAGTGACGACTTCATAGGAGTAACAACAGAAAACAAATTGATTAACTTCTGTGTAACGGTCGGGAGCTTTTAAATCACTCCCATATTCATAATAAGAGTGTTAAAAAAGAGGAATTACGGATTTTCAAAAAGTTAAAAAGATTAAAATTGATTAAAAAATTTACTTACAACATGCTTTCACATTCAATGCTACTTATTTACATGCATTTTTGATTCTAAGTATTAGCGCAAATATGATTTAAATTAACACTCGACATTATTATTAACATTCAGATTTATTTTGCATGCTTTAGTACTATTTAATTAAATAAACGTTAGATACAAAGTATTAGCGCATGTATGATTTAAATTAACACTACACACCATTATAAACATTAGGCTTTCTTTTGCGGGCTGTCAATACTAATTTATTTGCAATCTTGTTATATACAAAGTATTAGTACGAGTATGATTAGAATTAACACTAGACACCATTATTATCATTCAGCTCTCTTTAAGGTACTTTCCCCTCCATTTTTTAACTATATTAGGTACATTCTAATATGATATGCTACGATTTTTGAACTACATAATGACAAGAATCTTGGTTGGGAATCAGGATATCACATGTGATAACTTTCTTTCTCACATATCGTAGTCCCTCAAAGTGAAGACTCATTCGGAACAGCGTTTAAATTAGTGACGGGTAAACGGAAGTTTATTTACATTGTGAATGACAGTCAAGCCAGTCAAACAAGAGTGAAAAAAAATGCGACTTTTGACGAACGTGACAAGTTGTCAGATGGACGACTTAGCGAGATTTTACTGCATACAGCAGCTCTAAAAGAAAACAAATGTCGATTTTTTATTTAGTACCATTATTTCATTTACTACAGTCAATAACATGTATATCCAACTTGGAGAATATATATATATATATACAATATCCTTTGTAGGATTTGGTAAATTTTACATCTCATTACTACTTTAGTAAAGGAAAACATCTATTTCAAAAACTGTATATTGTACATTAAACAGGAAATCAGAAAATTCAAAAGGAAAGAAATAATACAATATGTTTTCTATCTATGTGTTTTACAATATATTGAAAATTTCTCTCTTAAAATAACATACTAAGAAAACGAATGTTTTGAAAAAATTCATGTCAGATAAAGATGAGCGTTTTAAAATAAAAAAAACAACAAGATAAATTAATCTAAAGCTTCAAAATATTGCAAAAAGTTTGTTTATTTTATTTTATTTTATTTTTTTTTGGGGGGGGAGGGTTGAAATAAAATGTATTTCAATTCAACAGAATAGCTTGAAGAGCTATAATATACATACAACAAAGCAAGTTTCAACTTCACTGCCATGCAGAACTACAGAACGTGTTCTGATTTCTGCATTTTAAACCAAACATAATAGACCACGTTAAGGATGAAGAAAAATACTAATAAAAGCTTTATCAGGAGGTGAAATAGAAACAAGTTTAAATGTTACGTTTTGAAACTTCCAGATTTATTGAGTTGAGCTCCCATTTGGATTCGGATAATGCGAAAAATAACAGAAATAAAAAAATGCATTATAATAGAGTCAAGGCTGATTTGGGATAAGTGACGAGGAGCATTACTTACTTACTTACTTACACACACACACACACACACACACACACATATATATATATATATATATATATATATACACATTTATATAAACAAACAAACACACACGCACACACACAAACAGTGTCCTTTGTAAGATTTGATAGTTTTTACACAGCATACACACATTACTACATCAAGTCACGTTACTTCAGAAAAGCATATTTTCCAAAATCTGCATTTGTACATTACATAGAAATTCAAGAAATTCTAAAGGAACATAAATAAATAAATAATGACAATAATTTTCTATCAGTGTGTTTAACAATTGATCGAACATTTCTCGCATACAATAAATATTAAGAAAACAAATGTGTTTATAAAATTCATGTCACAGTAAGATGAGAGTTTCAAAATACAAAAACAACCAGATAAAAGAATCAAAATCTTCAAAATATTACAACAAAGAGAAACAAAAAGTTCTAGGGAGAAATAAAATGTATTTCAATTCGACAGAATAGCTTTGCAAACTAAAATAGAGATACAATAAAGGAAGTTTGAACTCCACTGCTATACAGAATAAAAAGAACGACAGAACGTGTTGTGATTTCTGCATTTTAATCCAAACACAATAGACCACGTTTAGGATGAAGAAAAAGACTGAAAAAGCTTTATCAGGAGGTGAAATGGAAACAAGTTAAAATATTACATTTCAAAACTTCCAGAAGTTATTGACCTTAGGTCCCATTCGAATTCTGATAATGCAAAGAAATAAAGAAAATCAGAGATGCATTAAAATAGAGTCACAGTTATTTGTGATAAACAATAATAATAATAATAATAATATATATATATATATATATATATATATATATATATATATATATACAATGCCCTATGAAATAATTCAGATTCGATAGATTTTACACTTTATAACTACTTTACTTAAGAGTAACATATTTGCAGAAACTCTGCATTTATACATTAAAAATATCAGAAAATCCAAACGGAGAAAAAAAAAGAGTAATTTTCTGTCTATCTGCTTAACGATAGTTTGAAAAATTCTCGTATAAAGGTAAATTCTTCAGAAACAAATCTGATTAAGAAATTCATGTTAGAGAAATGAGAATTTTAAAATACAAATACAACCTGATAAAATAATTGAAATTTTCAAAATTTTATAAGAAAGAGAAAGAAAATGTTTCTGAGTGAAATAAAATGTACTATTTCAATCCAACAGAATAGCTTTGCGAGCAATAATAGAGATCCAAGAAAGGAAGTTTGAACTCCACTGTTATGCAGAATAAAAAGAATTGCAGAACGTATTCTGATTTCTACATTTTAATCCAAAAGTAATAGACCACGTTTAGGATGAAGAAAAGACTAAAAAAAGATTAACGGGGGGGGGGGACAAATTTAAATGTTACCTTTAGAAACTTCCAGAAGTTATTGACCCTAGCTCCCACTAGAATTTTGATAATGCAAAGAATATCAGAAATTCAGAAATGTGTTAAAATAGAGTCGCGGTTGTTTTGCGCTAAAAGACAACCGAAATAACAATACCGATAAAATTTGGTTGTAATATATATGTATATATATATATATATATATATATATATATATATATATATATATATATGTGTGTGTGTGTGTGTGTGTACACACTATGTCCAATGTAGTATTTGGATTCGATAGCTTTTACATATTTGATTGCTACTTTACTTAAGAAAATAACATATATTTAAAACTGCAATTATACTTTAAAAAGAAACCAGAAAATCCAAAAGGAAATACAAAATAATAATTTCCTGTATATATATTTAACGATAGACTGAACGCTTCTCGTATAAAACAAATTCTAAGAAAACAAATTTGTTTGAGAAATTCATGTCACAGAGAGATGAGAATTTTAAAATTCAAAAACAACCTGATAAAAGATTTTAAATCTTGAAAATATTGCAAGAAAGAGAAAAAATGTATGTTTGGGGAATGAAATAAAATGTATTTCAATCCAACAGAATAGCTTCGCGAGCTAAAATAGAGATACAATAAAGGAAGTTTGAACTCCACTGCTATGCAGAATAAAAAGAACTACAGAACGTGTTCTGATTTCTGCATTTTAATCCAAACATAATAGACCACGTTTAGGATGAAGAAAAAGTCTGAAAAAAGCTTTATCAGGAGGCGAAATAGAAACAAGTTTAAATGTTACATTTTAAACTTCCAGAAGTTATTGACCTTAGCTCCCTTTCAAATTCTGATAATGCAAAGGGTAACAGAAATTCAGAGATGCATTAAAATAGAATCACGGTTGTTTTGGGATAAGCAACCAGAAACATAAAAATGTAAAATTTGTTAAACAATACACATTAAATTTAGTCGTATTATCATTGAATTATAAAGTTGGGACGGGATTTTATTATACAAGTTATTTAAATTTCTAATTTATACGAAATGAGACAGTAAAATTATTTCAAAACTTTTCTTTCTTGAAAATTACTTTCGAAAATGCATTAGAACGTGCGGTGTGAAATTTAATTTCGTTTAAAAGTTACTTCATTTTATATTTTGGAATACAGTGTTTCTCTTTTCCCTACAATTCAGTTAACAACATTGAAACACGCTATTAATATTTTTACATTAATTCTAAGAATTTTTAACCTACGTATTTACCGGTATTCATAATCAAGCGGAAATTAATCATTATATTCATGTGTAGAAAGTAAAAGTTAATCTTACTCAAACTCTCTAATCAGATTTAAAACTTTTTTATATTCAGTGTTTGGGCTTGTTGAATTAAATACAACAACATTTGCTCTTAATAACCATTAATATGATACATATGTTCATTTTCGTTTAAAATAAGAGAAAATATTTGCTTTTAATTTAAGGTTATTTGAATAAGGAATAAAAATTTTAGTAATTTCCAGTAAAATGGAATCTATCAACTAATTAATTTAGCAATGAAATGAAATTAGAATTAAATTTTGTGGTTGAAGTCATTTTTCGACAAAAATAATTTTGACGTTAAAATTTTTATGTACTGAAATAAAAACTTTGATGTCAACATAGAAAGTGAGAAATGTCTTACTGATATGTCATACCACGTAACTTATATGAGAGCAGAGCAAATTTGACTTTCATGAGTCAAAAAACAATTTTGAAAGTAATACATAGTAGTGCACTGAAGAGCAATATTTTATTCTCAGTAAAACAAGTATACAAACCATTTACTTAAGGGAGCAGAGCGATAAACATTCTTTAAAAAATATTTTGCTGTAAAATTCGTTAAAAATAAAGAGGTCGATTTCTCAAATGTTGACCGAAAATGTTGTTTATATGATAATTAAACTATCCTTAAAATTTAATATGGATATTTTAATTAGAACGTGTGTTAGAAGTTTGCATATGAGAGTATATCTGCATTTAAAGGATGTTAGTTGTTTGTCTGCATTGGAAATAGTTTTGTGTCTCTTATATTTTCCAATATTTCGCCTTGATTGTACAGGTTTATGTGTTTTTCTCCTAATTTATTTCCACGAGCGTTGTCTTTTATATGCTTAATCCAATAATTTTGGAATAGGTAACATGTTAAAGTTCTGCATTTCTTATATATTAGTAAAGATAACATTATTGCAATACATATGATGGTTAAAAGTATTCTCTTTCATAGTTTGCAATTTTAATTGCAGTTTTTATCCTTCTTTATATTTTCACTACTACAAGTAAGAATATTATCTTAAAAATCTTATATAAATATAAATATATATAAGTAACCGGACAATTTTTTATAAATAAGAAAAATATTACTCATCTTCAAATAAATTTATCTCCTTCAAAATAATCGCCAAAGGAGTCGATACAATTTTTCCAACGTTTCTTCAAGTCATCGAGACACTGTTTATAGGCGTTGGAACTAACTGTTCGCAAAATAAGCGCAACATTTAATTTAATATCCCAGATGTTTTGAAATTTCTGTCCTTTCATGGCCATCTTAAGCTTCGGAAAAAGGAAAAAAAAAATCAGCTGGTGATAAATAACAACTCAGCAACTTTCCGATATGCTTGGGATAAGCAAAGAAAGCTGTAGATTAATTTTAATTGAAAATCTGATAATGAAAAAAAAGTTTGCTCGATTTGTGCCTCGGATTTTGACAGAACAGCAAAAATAAGATCGAAAAATTGCTGTGAAGATTTGCTGTCTACTGCGCAACAGGATAACAATGTTTTAAAGTGTATTATAGTAGGAGATGAGAAATGGTATCTACAATACAACCCAGAAACAAAAGCACAAAGTGCACAGTGGAAAGAACCGTCTTCTCCCATACAAAAAAAAAACCACGGATGTCAAAATCAAAGACTAAGGTGATGCTGATTTCATTTTTTGATTACAAAGGGCTTATTCACCACGAATTTGATCCTGAAAATCAAACAATTAACCAGAATTTTTACAAGGAGATACTTTTTCGATTAAGAAACAGGATAAGGCAAGTTAGAAAGGAACTGTTTGATTCTGGGCAATGGTTTCTTTTACACGATAATGCTAGGCCCCATACAGCAATTTCTGTACAACAGTATCTTGCTAAGCATTCAATTACAGGGATAAATCACCCACCATATTCTCCCGACTTATCAACAGCTGATTTTTTTCCTTTTTCCGAAGCTTAAGATGGCCATGAAAGGACAGAGATTTGAAAACGTCTCGGATATTAAATCAAATGTTACGCGTATTTTGCGAACAGTTAGTTCCAACGCCCATAAACAGTGTTTCGATGACTTGAAGAAACGTTAGAAAAATTGTAGACTCCTATGGCGATTATTTTGAAGGAGATAAATTTATTTGAAGGTGAGTAATATTTTTCTTATTTAAAAAAAAATTGTCCGGTTACTTTATGGGCGCACCTTGTATATATATATATATTATATATATATATTATTTATATATATATATATATATATATATATATATATATATATATATATATATATATATATATATATATATATATATATATATATATATACATATATATATATATATATATATTTATATATATATATATATATATATATATATATATATATATTTATTTATTTATATATATTTATTTATATATATTTATTTATATAGATATATATATTATATATATATATATATATATTGTGAAAAAAGAGAAAAATTACAAAACAGAAAAAAAAATAGTTCAAAACGTTGCAACGTCAACTCAAACAAGAGCACATTCTATTTTCTTCTCTGAGTATAACAACAAAACTCTAGGAAGTAAAACACTATTTTCCGGAATCTAGGGCCAATATTCTAACAAAGGAATTATCATCATCTCACTGATGAACCTTACAATGTTAATGAAGGAAATTCTTTATTATCAAAATTACGTTTCTAAAGGTACAGAAGTGTGTGGTAAATCGCTAAATTGTGTTTAACATACCTTTAAAAGAAGTGGAATATTATGAGAAAGCAGATATAATGAAAAATCCTGGTGTCTCCTTTTTATTCGAACAGAATATGCTGAATTCGTTTTCCATTTTTAAACTTGTATTTATACAACCGTTTGCGCTTTTTATAGAGTCATTTTCCTTCAGTCCCGGGGAATTACTTCTTACTTTTGTAAGTAGATGCATTCCGAGTCGTCTACTTGAGCTCTAAATCCAAGCTTCAGATAGAGATTCCGATTCAATCCATTATCGTTACGTTGAAATAGAGGATTGTGCTACGCAATGTCGGCCTGTAATTGCGAAACTTTATCGCCAATATTAGTCGTCGGGGAAAAACTAGCATTTTTTCTAATACCCGACAGTGACGGGAAACTGATAAGATCTGATGAAAGGTAATTCGTCAAAGACATTCTTTTTCGGGAGAGGTGACATTTCCGGATTAGGATTTTCAGTGTTAGGGTTTATGGGGCTTTTTAAAATGCAGTACTTACTTCATCAAAATCCTTACAAAATGATGAAATATACGTCGTAATTAATTCCAGATACTCATTTTTGGGTGAAATGCTATAGCAATTTAACTCTCCTTTCTCCCTTTTAAGAAATTAATGATAAAGGTGGGTTTTATTTCATACAATCCGAGAACATCATAATTAGATTTCATTCACAAAGCAGGAAGATTATTCTTATGTACGTTAAAACTTTCTAAAGCAGTTGTTAACGTTCTAATTTATATTCTTCCTGCAAATTTTCTCTAACAGTGGATTTATATTCATTTTTGTATGAACTTCTATTTTAGTCATTATTTTAAGAGCACGAAAAAGTCATTCTTTAAATTCCCCAGAAGCAGGAAGTCCGTGTTCTTGAAATCTAACCAGTCATATTGAAACCGAATTGCAAAGGCAGAAACTAACTTATTCAGTGTTGCAGGTAGTATATAATAGCGAATTGCATTGTACGTTACAGTTTAATATATATTTTCTTTTATTAATAAATAATTATTTGAAGCCAGGGTGTTATTTTAACTAGCTTTAAAGCCTTTCTCTGGGACTACTCTTATGGTGGGCTTATTTTTCTACAAATATAGTCCTAGGTTGAGCGTCAGGAAAGTTATTTATTGTTACATCAAAGGCTAACTTCAGGGAATGGCATATTCAGATGTTATACCATGAAATACAGTTAATTGTTGAAAATTTGTGTCAGTGAGTACTGAGTGCTGTTCCTCAAACATTCTGCAAAAAAAAAAAAAAAACATTTTTGGAAATCACTGCCTATTAAAGATATTAAAACCCCAAATTCCAAAGCTTCCAGATGTCCTTACAGTTTTTAAGTCACTTTCTAAATTGCTTTGTATGGTATGATTGATGCTTAGTGCTTTCTCATTAAAATATAACTACTTCTATGACATGCTGAGGAAACCAACCCCAAAACGAACTTTTAATTTACAGATTCATATACCGTAAAATCTCGACTATAATAGGCACCCGAGTATAATACGCATTCTTGATTTTGCGCGAAATTTTCAGAAAAAATTAAAATTCCACTATAATACGTACCCATAACTTTTCATTATTTTATTTAGAAATCGCACAAATATTTATTAGCAGAAATAAAATGTGTAATAAAAAGCAACGAAAACAATAAATTCATTAGGAAAAAAACTTAAATTTTTAATCAAAACAAATAATACTGTCAAATTTTCAGTCTTAATCACTTTCACTAGAATACAGCTCATCTATTGCTGTTCCGTCCATGTCATAAGTATTGATGCCGTCGTAATATATATATCACCATCGTCATCCTCATTTGATAACAGCTACCCAACCTCCCATAATATGTCGTTCTCACTACCGTCAAACGTTTAACAATTGATAATTTTTCTGCTGCCGCATAGGACCGTCTGAAAGAAAATTTGAGGGAAATAAATAAAATAGATAGTAAATTTTTGCACTTGCAACAACCGGGAACTATCACTATTTCAAGGGACCTGTTATAAAACGAACTCGTGTGCAATACGAACTGTGAGTTCCGTTTGTTTAAAAGGACATTCTTAGTAAACGGGTGGGTGTATCACGGAGTGCAGACGCGCACGCACCCGTGTTGCGACAATGTCCTACATCTGCTGTACGTTCGTTTATCCAATGTTTAAAACTACTTTTTTTTTGAGGTGGGGGGATACGCGAGTATAATACGCACCCTCTATTTTGCGGACTAAAATGTGAAAAAAAAAGTGCGTATTATATTCGAGATTTTACGGTAAACGTTTATCTGTAGAAGTCTTTGTGCAAATTCTTAAGAGATATATTATGTAATTAATTGCACTTACTTTAAAAAATGTGTTTCTCAACGTTTTGAAAAGAAAGGAATAGATCGCAAAGCTTTAGTTGCTTGAGATATTCTTTCTGCGCTCAAATCAATGTTGAACATAAATATAGTCATGAATAAATATGTTCAAGCTCAGTTTTTAAAGAAATTAGTTAAAATTTCTAATCCCTGCTTTCTAATGGGAAAGTCACATATTTTTAACTACGGTAATCTCTTAAAGCATTTGATGCCCTAAATTCAGAAATGATATGCAACAAATTTAATTCGATTTTCTATCATTTCATAAATAGACATTAAAATGTGACATCTACACTTCAAAACATATATTACTATGTTCTCGTTACCCACGTTTTGTTGAACTACTGTTCAACAAGAGAACTCATTATAATTTACATTGTTAATGCCAAACCTCAGAAACTGCCGTAAACGATCTTCTAATTTCCATAACTATTCAGTTACACCACATAAATTTTAGAGAGCTAATCCTAATGTCTAACATCCTTTTGGAAAGTCTCCAGTTTCCTCTAGCCCTCTAGCAATTATAAGAATCAGAGTCTTCATCAATCGCGAGCTCAGTTAACACAATGATACAAATATACGGGAAGGATATGCTGAATCATTCACTGTGAAATTAAGATAAGATCCACTCACCGCAAAATAAAACACCTCGCTAGGGAAGGATGCTAAGTATACAACGCTCAAAAATAAAATTACTTAAAGCTCAATTTCGTTGAATACATGCACGTTCTAAATGCGTAGGACAACGAGGAATAAAGTGATTTAAAATTAAAATTGAAGATCAATAAATAACCGTTTAGCGGACGAGATGCTACCGTGATCAAATCTAGGCTTTTGTTAGCTCCTTAAAAAGGTATAAAGGAAAACTTATGTTAATTTCATTAAATGGCTCTTGGTCATTCAAATCAAGACTGGAACATTCTTTACTAAGGAGACAATTTATCTTGACTCAAAGGAAGCGCAATTCCGCCTTTGTCTCAGGAGATCCAAATATCTCATTTGTATTTTGAAATTAAAAGTAAAAATTTCTCTGGAAATTTTAAATATGAATGCGGAATGAGTTATTTATTGCATTTTTTAAGAGAGAAAGGAGTTTTAACTTGATGGCGTGACACTTTTGAGTATTAATTGAAACGATATATTTTTCTTCGAGTAAGAAGCAGAAAAATATAGCGCGAAGAAAATTAAGGGTGAAGAGCATTAAGATTAATGGTTGCACATTCCAGGGGAACATGCTCGAAATTTATAGCCATTCCACCTTTAAAAGCATGAAAATTAATAAGTATTCAAAAATTTCCTCAAATATTTAAGGTTGTTTTGTTACAGAGTTTAAAGTTTGCACTTACAAAACTTACACACTGAACTAAATGACATAGATTTTATAAAGGAACATTTTAACTGAATCACAAAATAATTCACCATAGTTAAAGTGTTTCGTGAGAATTGAAAACTGTATAATGCACCGAAAACCTGCTTAGTTAGAACGTTGTAGTGATAATTCGAGCCCCAGTTGTTCGAATTTTTAGTTAATTTAAACTATGATTAAATTTTAATTTAAACTAAAGTTCCGAATTTTTTTTATCTTCCTTAACTAGACTTTTTTGTATATCCGAATGGATCGTTCAAATAACAGTTATGAAGATTCAAGAAATACTGCAATAGTTTCTGCTAATATGTTTGAAATGATAAACAGCGATCATACTAATCGTTGGTTAATCAAGAGTTCCACTACGCTGTATTGGTAATAAAATATAGCCAATCAAGTATGTATGAAATTCTAAAGAGTAGGTGATACGATTAATTTGAATCAAAATATAAGGCAGTTATTGTTTTTATCATTTTTACAAAATTCTTATAATACGTTGTAGAGATTAGCTCACTTCTACCCAGACTTGGGTGTATATAATTTAAAGTGGCACTCTAAATGAATTTGATACAAACACAGTTTATACATGAAACAATGTTTATTGAGTTCGTTGCACATATAGAATTTGCTTTTACAGCAATAAGCATACGTACTACTTGTACGGAATATATATTAGCATTCAATAAAACTACACTTTGCAATACTCACAACCTAGAGAGTCAAACCAGCAGTTCTGCCACTTAAACTTTGGGCCCCCTAACCACTAGCGCCGGCTAACACCTGGAGCTGCTTACCTCGTAGCTCCCTTAACTCGCTTATCTATCAACCTTAACAAAACCTTCTTCTCTTTAATCAAGCTGCATGGTATTTATACCAAGCGCGTATGCCGAAATTAGCATATCTCAAGCAGCTTCTTTAATTCATTCACTCAAAAGTTCGATTCTTGTGAATCGAATCTTATGTATACCTTACAACTTAATAATGCACCGTACTCCTATAAGCTGCGTTAAATTTAGTTCTGTCACTATAAGCCCTTGTAGGATCAGGACTGTCCCAGGTTCAACGTATGTTGCGGCAGATTACTAATTCGATTCCGGTTCTATCAAGTCGGATATCCATAACGTTTGGAAGTGAGCTTATTTGTATATGTGAATTTTTCGGTGTACTGGTAATTAATAACGCGTTTAGGCATTCGAAATGGAAATTATGGAAACGATTATGAAACTATATCAAAAAATAAATTGAACTCTTAAAGCTTCCCATAAATTCCAATATTTTTATATCGAAATAAAAACTGAGTATAACGGGAAATTATTTTCAATTTACCAAAGACTTCCGCTCCTGTTGAAAGCATGTTTTTTTTTCTTTTTAATGAAGAATGAATGTTTAATCGAAAAAAAGGGTATAACTGTTGAATAAACAGCTAAGGGAGAAAAGTTCAGTTGAATAATTAGCCATCTAACGTGATCTGATCTTTTTATGATAAAGAAAGAGCCATTATTAAAAAACTCAACATCAGAAACATGTATGGTAAAAATCAAATGTTTTACAGATTATGTCAAATTTTGCTTTGGTTTGTTAATTTAGTACAACTATTCCTTTGATTGTTTTATTTATTTATTTTTCAGAAGTATATGGTTATTTTAAGCATATTGCATATACATAGGCGTAGCGTCAGGGGGTAACTTAACTTGAAATAAATTAAAACGTTAATAGAAGTTCAGTTAAAATCGGAAAATTGTAGAAAACTTTTAAGAAAGTTGGTTTTTTCCCGCCTTTTTCATTCTGTGAAACTCAAGATTCGGATTATGTCTTTAGCCTTAACATAGTTTATAACAACTAGTTGGTACCCGTCAAAACATAACGGCTAGATAGTAAATAAATGCACTAATAGACAAATTATACTCAACACATCACTCCCAAATGTTGAAAATCATAATAACGCGCAGAAACAAATTAATGTATTATGCGGCCTCGTGCTTAGTGAGTATCTAAAGCCAGATTTTATAATGTCACTGAAAATGCGCAGAAAGCAATTTTTTTAATTGTAAATTATAGCTAATTAAATAACGCTAAATAAACAATTTTAATCAGGTTTAATCTTATATTTTAAGAAAGATAATTATCATAAAAATAAAAATGGCAGAGAGAGATCTAGAGAGACTCCTCGGAATAAACGTGTTTATCACTAAAACATGTCACTGAGGATGCGCAAAAACAGTGAGTTTCTAGAGACAGATTTAAACGTGCCACTGAGCACGCGCAGAAATCAATTTTTAAATGTAAATCATCGCTCATTAATAGAAATTGCGGTTACAAAAAATAAATTTGAGAAATCTACAGATAACAATCTTTCTTTTAAGACCAAAATGATGTAAATTGATGCAGTAGTTTTCTTTCACGGACTGCCCAAAAAGTCGACTTAGCAACTTAAATATATAGATCAAATGATCCATAACAAAAATTCGATGCTATATTTTTTCCTCATTTTATTTATATCATACTTAGTTTTCTCATTGTATAACTTTTGAATACTACTCAAACATCAGTTATATTGTTATTCAATTTTAAAAAAAATTGTAATATTTCATCCATTTCCGCCAGTCAGTCAATGCGCGGAGAAGGGTCCTAACTGAATTCAATTTGTGCCCCCCCCCCCCCCCTGAAAAAAAAGTTACAAGCACGCTACGCCTATGTACATATATGTTACAGAAAACTCCAGCTGGATTAGCATTTTAGGATGAATGGCTATAAAGTTTCTATATCAACATCTAATATCTATATAATTTAAGAAAACATAAAATATAGCACTGATAACATCTATAAACGCCAAACATAACTCGCTGAATTTAAGAGAGAAAAACACGGTTGTCCATTGCTGCATTTTATTGGATTGACTCAAAGCATAAGAGAAAATTCTGCCCAAAGGCATTCAAAAGTAACCTAGACTGATAAATTTCAGCAATAGTTTTAAAAAATTCAAAAATGAAAATTTTTATATATGTTTTAGGTACAGATGTCAGTAAAGTATCAGAACAGCTGTGCGTTTCATAAATTTGAAATTTTTTAGTATTCAAGTCAACTTCAAAACTCCTTGAATAAAATCCAATTAAGCGACGGACAGAAAACTTGGGAACAACCAAATCATCAAAAGACGTCAGTTGACAGTATTTCAAATTATGGTCTATAGATTTTATACTAAAAGAAAAGAATTTTGCTAGTAAATTGATCTGATACGTGAACTATAGTTACCTTTAAGAGATTTTTTTTCTTGTAATTCTCTTACCCCATAAGCCTTAAATTTTTATCATTTAATGTGGATCATTATGATTGAGAAAAAAAGTACCATAGAGCAGCGGTTCTCAACCTGGGGGGCGCGCCCCCTGGGGGGGGAGTCGAAGAATTTCAAGGGAGGCGTGAGTTAAAAAAATAAATAAAAAGTAAAACTAACTGTAATTTACTGTACTCAATTTTGCTGTCACAATGTAACCGTAACGTTTATTTTTTCCATACGAACACGATAACTGTCGTAATTGAAAAAACGCGATAATTTTCGTACGTCTGGATGTTGAAAGTGACCTGAGGTGTGCTTTGTCACAGTTAAAACTTAATATTAAAAAACTTGTCAGGGTCAAACAGTGCCAACCCTCTCATTAATGTTGTGAAAGTGACTGGTATTGCATGCCAACCTCAC
Source organism: Dolomedes plantarius (assembly GCA_907164885.2). NCBI lineage: Eukaryota > Metazoa > Arthropoda > Arachnida > Araneae > Dolomedidae > Dolomedes > Dolomedes plantarius. The sequence goes on from OU015501.1 coordinate 92,570,585, forward strand.
CTAAATCCTTGATTACCTCAAATATATTTGATCTCTATTGAATTATTTGATTTCATATGTTCTAATAATAATATGTTCCAAATTAAGATATGTGTAATTATATTAAATTTTGTGTATGAAATTATCTATTCTATATTTTCATTTAATAACCAGCTTCAGTTTCAAATTCCAATTGTACTACTTGTATTGAGCCCATATGTTGGTGGTGGTGTGGGGGGGGGAGGCGTGATCTCACATCAGTGCTCAAAGGGGGGCACAGAGACTGAAAGGTTGAGAACCCCTGCCATATGGCATTTTCTCTCCCGTCAGAAATATCTTACTTCATATCACCGATTACATTAACTTTAGGCATATTTTATACTTTCCATCTTGATGATAAATTCCGAAAATCAAATTAATTCAAAACGAGTGGCTGTAAAAGATTAATATCAAAATTTGAAAACGTAAAGATAACGTAAATATGATTATTTTGCTTCGAGCATTTGCTTCGAGCAAAAGTATGCAAAAGGAATATGTGAAAATTTAGCAAAATGAAATAATATTGAAATTCCTTCGTTATAAAGGACAAACTTTTGAAATTCACAAATCACAAATAATAAAAAAGTAAAATGATGACTTAGTATACGCATTTTTAAACTTTTTATATAAAAAAAAGTGTCGTTCATATCAATCTTTTATTCTAAGAAAAGTTGCATTATATTTCTCTAAGATTATTAAAGCATGTTATTACGAGTTTGATCTGGATAACAAATATTCCCGAGCATTTCGAAAGCATTAAACAAAATGCAATATAAAATATAGATTTTGACAAACGTGAAAAGTAAAGGGCATGCAATTTTATTCATATCTGAGCGCTGCTTCAGATGAAAATATTTATCTAATAATAAAGCCCATACCAAAAGAAAATTGTGAATGCAAACGCATATGAAAACATGCATAGGAAATGCATGGGGAAAAAAAAGCGCGTTTATTTACATTATCTTATATGTATACGAGAGTTTCTTTCAACAAATAGAGGAATTCGATGTTTTGTAATCTGCAACTGAATAAGCAAATAATGATTTTTCAAACTAATCCATTTTCGACACAAGAATGCAATATATCTTCGAAGATCTTAATAAGTGTCTTCCGCATCGCAGTTTAACTTAACTATGTTAATTTGGATTTCACTCGCATAGTGTAAGAGTATTACTGAAGTTTATAAAGGACAAAATTAAATTTTAAATAAAGTATAATATAATCTACTTCAATTTAACGCACACGTGTAGGGACATCCGAGTATTGGTAAAAATATATGTCCTTATACAGTTGTAAGTGCAATTCTAAATCTTGAAATCAAGTGTTATGTCTTTGTTAATTAGATTAACAGGACTTTTTAATAGGCGCAGTTGCTGCGTTCTCCTTCGAACGAAAACTCTAAAATTGTAAAATCTTTCGTTCTGTGCTCATGTGTTTCCTGCAGTAAGTTTTTTCTTGTTTAATGTAAAAGTCTCTCTAGGTATCTATAATATTAATGTAAATATTAAGAAAAATTATAAGACTTAACAAATGTAAAATCTCACGATAGATGAAACTAGAAAGTATATATTTTACTTTTTTTAGTATTTTTTTACGTTTTGAATGATTTAATATTTTATCACATTGTTTGGAGACTTTTTGAGGACATTTTGTCAATTTCACCCAAACTACTGAGATGACAGAGATTTGGGTTGTAATGCATTAGCAGTTATTTTAATGTAGTCTTCCTTACATTAAAAAGTTATTTGCCATCTTTTCAGGGATAAAATCTTATGCATGTATAGTCCTCAAACTTTTAATAAAATGAAAATAAAACTGAGCCAGATTTGTTACATAAATAAACTGAGCCAGATTTGTTACATAAATAAACTGAGCCATATTTGTTACATAAATAACAGCCTACATAAAATTATATTATAACATCTGTTGTCAGCCAATGAGTGTGCTCTTTCCTATATCTGCAATATCATGATATTCTATTCAGCAAAATAGCTTTATCAGCATTTATCAATGTTTGTCGATGTCACAAACTGCTACATCATCCAAATATTTCTGCTTGTGTAATCGCATTTGTAATTAGAGAAATGTATACACATACTACACAAGAGCTTACCTATGCTGGATTTTTTTGCACCATCTTTGCAAATAATTTGAAAGTGAGGTTTAAACATTCTATTCATCTGTTCAGTTGAATACTCTCAACGTTCAGTAAAGAGAAACATTAATCAATGACAAAGAAAATAAGTGGCTCTATTTAATGTATGTCAAATTAAATCATGCTAATTCATCTAAACAGGCAGCGTGTCGTCTTACCACACTTTTATGATTACACGTGTTTTAAATGTTATTATCGCGAACTTATAGTTTGTCTTTTGATAACAGCGTTGTAAAATCTCATTATGTATACAGTAGTTTATGTTCACTGAAATCAACAAGCTTGTTTAACTTTAAACCCAAGAGTGGCTCATTATAATTAGTTTTCAAAATGTTACCATGAATATACGTGATATTAATTACTCATTGAATGTGACATGTTTGGAAAATTAAGTTTTATTTAAATTACAATATCGCTTATACTTGCAAAAATATAAAGAAGTACTCACTTTTAGATTGGTATTGCTTTATACGTACTATACTATGTTTGATCAGACAGGAAATTAGAATAACCATTAATTTAAATTTTATTTTAAAATGTTATCTGAATCTTAGATTAAAGATCTGACTAGTCACGCTATCATTAGGAGGATATATATTTGTTCGTTAGCTGAGGTTATGATTAATTAAATATGTCTCATTTTAACGGAATAATTTATTCAGCCCTAGTTCTACGATGGAAAAATGTTATCGAGACTTTCATATGTGCTAATTATTTTAATGAGTGGTCTTAAGTTTCATCCTGATTCTCGATCCATATTTCCGAATCCATTCCAGAACATTTCTTTCCTCCAACAAACCTTATTTGTGTGTTTTAAAAAGCACCAAGCTAATAATATTTATATGATAAAGGATATTTTTGAGGAATTTATGTATAATGAAGTTGAAGTCAGTTATAAAAGTAAATGTAACCTTCATTACGCATCATTTAATTACTAGCTGCAAGAAAACCATAAAAAAATTGTATGGAGTAAGATCACTTACATTTCTGACAAGTTAACTTTGCGATTAAGAGTGTTTTTCTTTTAAATAAAAAAACATCCGGAAAGCCATTTGCAAAGTAGCCCTTTCACAAACGTCGTGTACGAAAGAGAACTGTTTGGTCTTTATAAACTCAATCAAAAAGTTAGGAAAAAACAATTATAAAAAAAATAAACTTGTTATATTTATCTACAGTGATATAGATTCAATTTCAAATACGACAGCAGTTATGAAATGATGCGTTGGAAATATTACTTCTGAAGCGTAAAAATCGAAAGTCTTCAATTAACTACATGAAAAAAAAAAGTTAAGAATCATGGGCCGGTGCTTAAGTTAATCGCTTAGTTAATTGATTCTAAATTAGAAAGGGACTAAAAAATACAGTTACAGAGACATAGCCAGCTGTAACTTGAAAACAAGGAAAAGTTTTCTCTCATCTCGGTAATGAAACTTCTGTCGCTAGAAAACAGCGTTAAAAATATTTCTTACTCGAATAATTTCCCAAGAGGCTTGGTTGTAACAGGATATTAGCTTTTATGCATCGCAGCTACATTTTAATGGTAAATACTAGCATCTTTATTAACGTGCATGTGTGTGGAAATGATAAATATTTTTAAAATGAAGTGCTATTTTTTTATTTTTTTAAGATTCACTTTACACTAATTTGAATATAAAAGCCAAGAATGAGGGAGTAATACCATCGTTAAGGTCAAACATTAAATGTAGAGTGATCTTATTTTCTCGTTGTTTTTGTTCAGGAAAGAAATAAAAGCATCCAAACTCTTATACCTTTAAACAAACAGATTAATATTAAGTCGAAAGCTTACTCTGTAAATATTATTGAAAGAACTTTAAACAAACATAATGCCCAAGTTCTTTAATATACGCATAAAAATTATCTTACTGAATAAACAATTCCGTTAAGGAAGCTTTGTGAATATTCTTAAAAGGATATTTGAAAGATACTCATTAAATTGTTGTTGTGGAAGGTATTTTACTTCAAAGATAAACAAGCAAATATATATTATGTATGCCATAACGCAAAATGCGGCAAAAATTCAAAAACGCAAGTTGAGCTTTCCTAAATTTAATTTCTTCCAAGATATAAATGAAGATATTCGTAAACATTTGCTGATAAACATTTAAATAGTTCTCTACTTGTTTTGCTGAAACAAATATCATTATTATCGTTAATCAACACTCAATGATTGAAAGGGTTGTAGTGGTAACATTTACTTGCTTGATCCCATTATTTTAATGAGATTCATAAAGTACAGAATGTTATATCTCACTTTCCAATAACTAGAGCAATGTTAAAAAATAAGATGTAATACAGCAGGAAAAAGTAAATTTAAATATAAAATTGATTATCTTTTCGTTAGCTTTCCTTTGTGGAAAATCACAATTTTTTTTTTGTTATTTAAATTTTAAAAAAGCCTTAATTGAGGACATACATCTTTTAATTTACGGGGTTTCAATATTCCATTTGATTCTGATCCGTCTTGAAAATGTTAGTCTGTCATGGTTGTTCATTACTTTACTTGGATGTCTCAGAAGTGCAATTTAATATTTATTATAAAGTTTGTGAGCGCAAAAAACATGCTTTTCTGAGTCAGATGTATACGTTTCACAATATGCTAAATTTTACACATTCGCGGCAGTGTTACTCATTTAAGTACCTTCCTCATTTTTATCACAGCATTACCCAGTTTATTTTATATTTTCGCTACTAAGGAAAATTTAAATTATTATTCAACTGCGTGACATATCACATGAGAAATTATCCATAATAAAACGTCACTTTACCCAACCAATATTAGACGGGTGCTAGACATTAACACTTACCGCTTTTTATCGTATGATGAAAATTTATTTTCTTACTTCAAGGGAAATTCACATATAGCGTGTAAAGAAAATTGTAGAATTTTCCCAGTGTTATTTAGCTTTAGTTTATATTTATGAGGTCATCCCATATGGTGTGACTCCAAATTCTGTACTTTACACTGCAAAATGCTCATACATGCTTCTAGATTATGGCAAATAGGCTGGAAGGAGTATTTTATAAATACAATATATGAATACATTACTTTTCTAAACAAATATATATATATATATATATATATATATATATATATTTACATGTATGAAAATGTACCAAAAATAGCAGTTGAGAAGGGGGGGGGATAGAACATTTTTTTAAACAAGAACAAATGAAATATTTCATATCTTGAAAAAGGAATACATGAAATTCTTTAGGCTTCTTTGAGGCGAGGATATTGAAATAGAAAGTAGAAAAAGGGAGGTGAAACCAATTTCGAGAGAGAGAAAAAATGAAAGTAAAATATTGTTAAAACGAAATATATTTCTGAAATACATGTTGTTACATATTTTGAAGTAGCTAGTGTATTTCAATACTTTAATTCGTCCCTTAGAAAGAAATCTCCTCGCAATATATCAATTATAGTTATAGCTTGATTTACACTTGCTTTTAACTTTTAACCCTCAGTTGATTTATTGAACAACACGCTTTTAGTAACTTTTAAAATTTTTAACAGACATTGGGAATAACAGTAACATATGGTAGGTTGAAATCTTAAAAAAATATGATTAATGATGAATGCACAAACATGTACAAGAAATTAAAAACAGCATGCGCTGATAAGTAACGATTTGTGAAATAAAATTTGCTTAACACATGTAAGCAATTTTCTATGTCGATAGATGGCAGCATGTGAAAAACAGCAAAAAGAATGTTAACGCATGTGCACTGCGATATTGTAAGCCAGAGAGAGAGAGAGAGAGAGATGTGTAATGAATGGCGGCGCACGTTTACGGCCAGCCGCTAAGTGTTTCCTAAATGTTCAAATAAAACCTTTGTTATTGTTTTAAGAAAGTATAATGTATTATTGATTTTTCGCTCTCCAGTAACCTGAAGATATCCTTGTTAGCGAAAGAAGAGCTAACACACATTTGCACAAATATAGAACATCTAATGATGTTGTAAAACATGTGAAAAATTAGCTTGAAAAACTTTTTAGAAATGTTTGGCCAAAAAAAATTGTTTAGGTCACAGAATATCAAAAATGTGATATTCAAATTAGGACATTGCATTGTAACCATGCTTTTAAAGATCATGTACTGTATGTAGCAGTTAGAAGGTATTCCACAAGTGATATAAAATGATCACAAGTAACATCTTTTATTCTGACCAGCGAAATTATCTTTGCATCTCTATAAATACACATGCTATAACATATACATTTCGTACTATACTATATCCACACGGTAGCTTTTACGCATGCATGCATTATTAATAAACATATCAAATACTGCAACATAAAATGCTTTATTTTGTGTGATCAGTAGTTCATAAATTTTCCCTTTATTAAAAGATGTGATGTTGAGAGCAAAAATAAAGAAGATTGCTTTTGACATAATAATCTGCCATGGAAGCAAAATATTTCGCATCATCATCACAAAATATACCAACAGTACAAGGTTAGTGAATGTTCAGATATTTGCTTCCTGGGCAGTACCTCGTTAAAGAGATAATGATTAATTGAGAATTAAATGTTTTCCTTGTAAGGATGTTTGCGGCATGTATGTTAGACATAGAATTAACATTGGTTTTTGATGCAGTTTAACAACATGTTAGATCTATGAAATGGGAAGGAAAATTAATTAATATATTTTTTAATGCTCGCAGAATTTAAACATATTCTTTTAATGTAAGATATGAAAATGTCAGTTTAATTCGTAAATTATCCCGAACTGAAGGTACCGGGAATTCACATGCTATATCATGTAAAATATTTCTTAATAATGGCGAAAGTGCGTAATACGTTGCGCTAATATATAATAATGTATTTTCCTCAAGACCCTAAACCTTAATACTTAAACAACAAAACTGACCAAGTTAAAACTTTACTCTGAATATTATTAATATATATTGAAATTTTCAAACATTAAAAATTATAAACATTAACTTCTTTCAAGCTTTAAATAAATTGAAAATTATCTTCCACTTTTCCTTTTTCACAAGAGTGTTAGATCGCTTCTCTCTGATTACACAAAGCAAAACAATTATAAAATAATCAAAGCAAATGAATGAGACACTCGCCTAACTGAAGTGATCAATAAAATTTCCAAAACTGTAGCTCACACTAACAACGTAATCAATTAAAAATGAGGCTTTTTCCGCTAAAATAACGATATGTCAATCAGAAAAAGAAGTTTCTGTGACGTTTATAATATTCAATATTTTATGCAGAGTACAATGATTAAAAAATATGGCTGACAGTTCATAGATCAAAAGTATTTCATATGATTAGATTATCTTTCTTAAAAATGACATTTCTGACAGATAATTTTTCATTTGCATTATCTAAACGCACAAAAAATTTTGAGCAGGAAATTTAATGCAGTTAGAGATGGAGAATATTCTTAAAAATATACATCACAGTAGAAGCTATTTTGAAGCGCGTTCTCTTTTCTGTATTATTATTTAATATCCGATATGGTTCAGGGAATATGTTATGTTTTGGAACTCTTTTTTTCTTTGTTTTGCTTCCTTTGTTTAACTTCCTTTAGGTTTCTAAATTGAATCAATGTTGTGAGTGGAGATGTGATATTTTTTGGTATACGGATAATGATGCTACTACTTATCAGACATTTGTTTGGTATACAAGTTCAGATAGAGAAAAAATATTTAATTTGTAACAAAAAGTGATTTAAAAAATTCATTCTGCAATGGTAAATGAAATTTTCTGGTTTTTTTTATTGTAAAGATTAAATAAACTTGATTCAATCTTTGCATATCTTTATTCATATTTTTCTCAATATTAAGTTTTGTTTGAGTTTCGCATGTTGGTGTTACAATAAAATATCTTACCATAAATTTTGTAACAAAAAAAACTTTAAATAAAAAACTTTGATTGAAAAAAATACAAAGATTCAGTTTTGAAAAAGTATATCTCGATAGCGTATGTACTGCAAATTTATAGATAAAGAGATATGTTATTTTATGCTTGAAGTAAGTCTCTGTATGAGAGAGGTTTTTTTTTTTCTCTATTTTGTGTGGTTCATTACATAGTTTTTTTTTTTATTGAAGAAAACTCTTATTAATTATTTTTTTTAAAATTATGTAACGTAAAATGACGTATTGATAAAAGAATTGAGAAAGTTGATAAAATATTTTATAGAGTAAGGAAATTTGCATAACCCAGAAGGATGCAATTAAAAGGAGATTAAATACAGGGTGATTCAAAACTCCATGAACAAACTATAAGGGGAGGTATAAAACTCAAAAACAAAACAGAATCACTAGGAATGCATGGACGAAAACGCAAACCTGACGCTGGAGGACGCTGCTGATCAACGCTGTAGTTGGGATCCTCTTTCTCACGTGAAAGGATCTTTAATCAACACAATGTCTCGAACAGACATTGGAACAATGTCCAGTAATTCGGGCAGTACCTCCTCCAAAAAAATGCGATATTTCCGGCCATCCAGTGGAGTTGTTAAGTAATCAACAATAGTAAACAATCAATTGTAAGTAATCAACAATAACACCCACCCATACATTCACTGAGAACCGTTGTTGGTAAGCATGTGGTCAGATACATCGTGGGTTGTTGTGGCTCCGAACATGAACATTGTGTTGACTAAAGATCCCTTCACAAGAGAAAGAGGCTTCTTCCATGAACAGAATGAAAGCTGGAAAAGCCGGGTTCTTATTGCATTTGTTCAAGTACCAGCGCGCGAATTCCACACGTAGAGGATAATCTTCAGGCTGCAATAACTGGACCTGTTGCAAATGATATGGATGTAAATGCTCCCTCTGCAATGCGCGCCACACACTGTATTGAGATGCTGCGATATCAAGAGCAGTGGTTCGCGTGTTTGTACCAGGAGTTTCTTCCACTCGACGCAATGTCTCCTCTTCGAAGACAGGTATGTGTGTCGTTCGTGGCCACCCTGTATCATGTCTGTTACTGCAAAATGTCCCGTATTCACACAGATTACGATGCAATTTCCCAAACATTTGGTGATTCGGTATACGTCTGTTAGGATACCATTCGGCATGCAGCCCTTCCGTTGCCGTCAACTGCACCATACACAAGGTGCATGTCCGCCACTTCAACATTCGTAAATGCATCAATGCTCTCCATATGCAATCGAAACTTTAAATGATTAGCCATGAAATTACAATTACAGCGCTGATGAACAGTGACCTCCAGCGTCAGGTTTGCGTTTCCGTTCATACATTCCTACGTGATTCTGTTTTGTTTTTGAGTGTTCTACCTCCTCTAAAAGTGTGCACATGGGGAATTGAATCACCCTGTATGGATTCTGTGCTTATGGAAAGAGATCATGTGTAAAATATTTTCATTAAAAAATTGGTTTATTATAAATCACAAAGTAATATGTCATCCTAGGTAAAAATTAAAATATATAAAATTTTATTCCATTAAACGTCCTAGAACTGCGGGTCAAACGATAAAAAATATGAAGTATGTTGAGATGAATAAAATGATTTTTCAAAATTAGCCAAATTTAGCTCATGTTTGTCATCTAATATAGTTTTGCTAAAAAGTTTTCCAAATGAGGATGCAAACTGGTAGTAATAACAGCACATGTCTGAAATAAATCATGGCATTCATAGGTAACTTATAAATTAAGAGAAATATCATTTTGTTTTGTTTCTTTTTTTTAAATAATGAATTTAACCCTTCAGCGGGCGCGCCAAATTTTGGAACACCAGCAGGCGCGCGTGGCACAAAGTGCAACGTCTCTTCAACCTTGATTATTCTTTTCGTAAAAACTTCTTTTTTTTCAAATTGAAAATAATACTTCTACGTTGTATTACAAGATATAAAATGTTGATAATATTGAGATATATTTATAATTAAGGGCCAAAGAATGCAGATACAATAGCCTTATTTCAAAACTGTCTGCTTTAATGCCTCTAAGGACAACTTGCGAATCGATTCCTATTATGTCCAAAAACCTAAAAAACATTGAGATTCTCAATCTTCGTAATATGCGGAATGCCGTGTAATAGCTGCACATTTGATCTACTACATCAACTCATAATTTTGTCGTATTGCAATCCAGTATAATCGCTGGTTTACCACGGTTAAATCCCGACTAACAATGAATGGAAAGGAATACAAGGGTAAGAAAATCAGACCTGCTTTAGAAAGGGTGTAGCTATAAATAGAAACTGCTTAGCACATTCAAGCCTTACTTGTAAAAACAAACCATTCAAAATTACGAAAATGTTGCACTTTATACACGGGCGCGCCCGCTGAAGGGGTTAACAAATTTGTATACAAATTTTATAACATTACTAAATGAAATTTCTCTATTATCCTATCTACGCATAAATCTCTATGTTTTTACGATCAACATAAAATGTATATTGTCCAGTCATTAGAGAGTATAAAATATTTGTTTGACTGATTGATAGCTTTACGATCCTTTTTTGCTACTCTAAGGTAAATTAGATCCGGACCTGCCGCTGCATGCCGATTCCGAATAGCTACAAACATCCATGTCATCAGTTGGATTCGAACCCCCAGACTGATACCGACCGCTATCGTACTATCCATTCGACCATCGTATGGCACAGAACAGTAGGGAAGCAGGTAACTGCCAGCAAGAAAAAAAAGGATATCTGGACTTGTACTGGACTAAAGCCTCTTTGCTTCTTTTCAAAAGGTCATTATGGAGTGTTCAGATGACTCTAATAAACAAGCAAAAATTAGTAGTTGAAATGAGAATTTATTTATGTTCTTGGCTGCAGAGTACAAAAACAGCGTAACTTTCGATAGCCAAAAAAATCAATTATTAAAAATTTAGTTGTGCACCTGCAGAAACTAACGCTATCCAATATTAAAAGAAATACTTTTTCGTGGGTACAAATATATTTATCAAGCTTGTTTGAAGCAAAAATGAATAGTTGTAATGAGACTGTTTTCATTTATGTTCTTGGCTGCAGAGTACAAAAACAGCGTAACTTTCGATAGCCAAAAAAATCAATTATTAAAAATTTAGTTGTGCACCAGCAGAAACTAACGCTATCCAATATTAAAAGAAATACTTTTTCGTGGGTACAAATATATTTATCAAGCTTGTTTGATCAACAAATTAATATCTGGTTCATTATGCAAGATTTGAAATTCTGGTACTTAACGGTTAAATAATTTTTTATTTATTTAAAAAATAAATAGCCGTAAGAGCATATAAAAAAAGGTAATAGGAAAAAAAAATCCTAAATGGCGCTGAACTATTTATTTAAAATTAAAATAATGTAATCAACATTTATAACAAAGTAGCTGATTTTCAATTTATTAAATAAAACTTTTTAAGCGTTACTGCGATTAAAATAAACGTTTGACAAATTGCTTTTTAAGAAAACATTTTAAAATAATGTGGTAGAAACAAAAGTAATTTATTTTCTTCCCATCAGAAAAGAAATATATATATCAAATATTTTTCATAATAAATAATTTTTTTAATCATCATTCATTATATACAAAAGCATTGCGCAATAGTTAAAGAAGTTTTTGTTTAATATAACTCAGGGCTCCTTACATTAAAGAGAAGTGATTAAAAGTAAAATACTTCTTACAAGATAAACCAATTTTTTTCTTAATTTAAAAAGACAATTAGAAAATATTACAAATAAAAAAAGGATTAACGTTTAAATCGTATCAAATGTATAAATATAGATTTATATTTTTTAACTCGGAGGCCATGATTTCTTACATTTGAAGGGAAAATTTTACTTTCACATCAGCAATAAAAATTAAAAAAACTGGTTTCAAATTTTTTGTATTTAAAATGTATTTTTAAACTATTTCATTCCAAATCAACCATAAGCGGTTTACCGTTACGATCTCCGTTAAATTCTTTAAATGTGTCTGTAAATTACTCGATTAGAGATAGCAAAATTGCAGTTCCAAATAAAATACCAGGACACACTAACTTTAATATTAAAGATTAAATAAAAATAATAAACAATTCCTTTCCTTCAGTCTACAATTCTCCCAATCTACGAGATCATTATAGGAGCAATTTAAATCTATGACAGGGAAAATTTAAATAATTTGTTCAGGAATAGTGAAAATGCTAAAATTTGATTGAACATCATTAAATGTATATTCCATATTGTTTTCTGTTATAGAGGATCAGATGACAGTTTTCCAAATTCTTTCAAAATCAATATCTTAAATTCTAAATCTGTTACGTGGAAGCGTTGAAAAGAAATTATATTATCCTCACAGTTTGAACAATACTAGATTAAGTAAATTAAAATTTACGAGTCTACATACAAGAAGTAGTTAGGTTTCCACCCCCTACAGAAATAGGTGTATATATATATATATATATATATATATATATATAAATAAGAATAAGATGAAAGAGAAAACCAGTAATAGCTCTAAAGCTTCTTGAAGCCAGGAACATCCAACATGTAAAGAAAAGTATGAATAAGGTTTTTGACAGCATTTCTTCATCAGCGGTGTCCAATGGAAACCGATGGATTGTTTCAAACCAATGGATTGTTTCTGATGAGTATGATCTATTAAATAAACACACTCAGACACCGTACAATCCATTATTAACAGAAGAATTTAATAATAAATGAATTAAGTTTGAATAAAAGTACTTAACCAAAGAACACCAAGCCTGGCGCTAGTCAGAGTGGAAGTTAAGAACTTGTAACCGCAAGATGACTGACGTCATAAAACTTGCAACCATTGAGGTAGTGGATACTCAGTTACAGACTTACTTAGGTTACCCTATTTTAAGACTATTATTCCTTTATTTATTTAGTTTTTATTATTGTTACTAATATGAGTTAATTTTATTTTTATTTTATTTTACTTATGATTTTTATTTTTGTTTTTAGTAGTTATTATTTTTATTTTAACCTATTGTTATGTTTAACTTATTAATGCAACCGAACAAACTATTCATTAAAACAAAAACAACCAATTATGTTTTTGGATAGACTTACTGGGTAATTATTACGAGTTAGCAAAGCTTTCAAGTCTATAATATGCTTATTCCTATTGTCTTTAGAACATAGCCTATTTATACGAACTAACTGATTTACAATAATGTTATTAAAAACAGATTTATGTAAACAGGTTAGATAATTTTGAAATTTAACAATATTAAAATTATATTCAGATCTTTTGTCGTATAAGTCAAAAGTAAATTTATTGTTAGTACTTAATTTAATATTAATATCTAGAAAGTTTACATTAATATTATCATGGCTACTTTTAATTAGTTCCAAATTAGGAGGGTAAAAATTTAAGTCTATAGGGTTATTATTTTATTAATTACTATTATATCATCTATATATCTAAATATATTGTAATTGCTATTTTCTATATTATTAATTTCAAAATAATATAAGTATAAATTAGCTAGCATACTTGAAGCATTACCACCTTGTGGTACACCTTTGGACTGTAAGTATATACTATTATTATGAACTATGTAATTATGTTTAGTTACTAATTCTAGGAGCCTATTGAAACGAGTTAGTTTAATTTCGTTGTTTAATATATATATATATATATATATATATATATATATATATGTGATATATATATATATATATATATATATATATATATATATATATATATATATATATATATATATATATATATATAATATTACTCATCTTTCAGTCTAATGATTAAACTTCACTGATAAATGAATGTTACAAGAATTATTGTAAAATAAAATCGTTTACCTGAGAGCGAACAACTAACTATTCTAGTACAAATATCTTCAACATGTTTAGCTGGTCATGTGATATGATTATGTACCTATACCAAACAGAAGGAAGAATCGAGACGAATGAATTTCTGTAACAATTTGCTGACAAAACTTTTCCCGCGATAAATATGGACTTGGAAAGCTGATTAAGACCGTCTTTTCTACGCATTCGTTGATATAATAGAACAACATGGCTGACAATATTTACTGATCGTTAGCGTACGCCTGGATTCCAAATAGCAGTCATAATAATATATTTTGTTGTATTAGAAGAGATTTGTTTCGAAGAATTTGGAAAATCATAGACGTTCTGATTATAACTGATCATCATACTGAACGTAAAATAATTTTAGGGCAAGTTTCATTTTAAAGAACCAATTATTGTCATGTTAGCAACACCAGTCACTAATCTGTAGTATTTCTTCCGTTTAGAAATGTCTCTTTCTAATTATTATACGATTATACAGTACTCGTAAATATTATTGCTACAATATATACGAGCATAGTCATGGCCTTTTACAGAAAAGTACAAACTTTATGTTAAGGTCATAATTGTATACGCTTATATATGTAATTTCCAATTTCTAGGCAAATATAAAGGATACACACACACACACACACACACACACACACACACACACACACACATATATATATATATATATATATATATATATATATATATATATATATACATATACACTTCTTTGCGATTTAGATAGAAAAACAACCATTGTTTATAATCATGTAAAAAGTATAACATACAAACATGCACAAAATAGTCGACAGGAGGTTTTATAAAATACATATGAACAAATGCTGTAATTTTACATCGACATATTTAGAAGACATGTCTAGATCAACGGTAATCATATATTTATATAAGTAATATAATTCCAATACAGACGGCTTATAAAGTACCCTTAATGAAACATCAGAGGGTGATAGTTCTTTTCACAGACTTAATTACGAGGTTGGCTGTTCTACTTTTATACATTCATTCAAGAAAAAAATCGGGGTGATAGTCAGAGAAAATGCATGTCTTGGGTATGTACTCTCTGAAAACGAAAGTACAGAGCTTATTAATATTTTTCCTCATGTAGATACATACATTAGTAACTAGGGAACTTATTACCGTAAGTGTGCTGGAGATGTATGCAATTGCACTATGTAAGCTATGTTTGCCATCAGTGAATAGATTTGTGCAAGTATTAGAACAAGAATATATATTTATGAATTCAATTCTTTATATTAGAGCAGAGATTCCAAACCGGCGAGCAGCGTCACTTCAGGGTACCACCAAACCACACGATTATTTTGGTGATAAACAAAAATATATTACTAGAGCCCACTTAAAAAAATATTAAGATGATATCAAACATTTGTGCTCTGAGCATCAATCGTAAGTCCCACATTAATAAAACAAAACTATTTTTTAGAGATTTCCATAGTGTAGTCCTCTAGTTTGGAATCCTTTGTTAGAGAGATTCAGTTGTGAAAATAAAACCATATAAAAATTATGTATGTGGGAGCTAAAAGTTTTATCTAACTCACCCTCACACACATATGTTTATGTATTATAATTTCGTTACCTATTCTTCAGATTTTTTTTAACTTACGTATTTAACAAAGGACTTTTCAAAAGATATTTAAGCATATATATAAGAAAAATACAAAGGAAAAATAGCTTGAAAAAAAATGGTAGATGCTCATATAATTAAACTGTGACGCTTTATTTACTGAGACGGGAATAAAGTGTAGAAAAGTAAGTAATCTTTATTTGTCCCTTTCAAATAAAACTTACTTTTAAAAATCAAAGAGAATATCAGTCTTACTGCATAATCTCTGTTAGTAATTCCCATATGAATTATTGTCCCCATAAGTTCATAAAATTAAAGAAGTTGTATCAGACTCTTTATATCTTTGTAACTCGCGATAAGGGATTTACTAATTTATAACCACAAAATAAAAACTGTTTCAAATTTTGTGGCGAGATTAAAAGATATTATTTGCAACAAAAAGTTCATAATAAAAAAATAATATAAAATCCTACATATTCTTTATACTCCCATTACTGAACCAAGAATATGCACCAAAAAAAAAAAAAAAAAAAAAAAAAAAAAAAAAAAAAAAAAACTTAAATTACTCTAACTAAAAACTTCAGAAATCTTTTACATTATTCTATCTCCCCGAATATTTTTACGATGATAATCCTATTAAATGCAAGTTTTCGTCAACTTGTACTGTTTGTGTTCTTCTATGAAGATAGTTAAATATTAAAGGTTTATGAAACATTAATAAAATCTGAGATGTTACATTTTGTACAGCATATTTTTTGTATATATTTATATAATATCATTTGTTGTGACATCTTTTTTTCTGTTGTTTTAACATCGGTAGTACTGAAATTGAACCCGACGTGCATTTAAAGTGTTAACATTATAGACATTATTGATATAAATTAATGTAATTCAAAATTTAAATAAGTTTATTATTTTTCCCCTTTTTCTGGAATATTTTATTGCTGAAAATAAGTTTCACTTCTGAATTCGAGAAAGAGACCTATTAAATAAAGAAACAAACAAATCCTTTCAACATTTTTTATTACGAATTCTAAGTTTTCATTAGTAATTACCTAAATAAAAAGGTTTACCAAAATGAAAAAAAAAATATTCTGCAGAACCGGTTACTAGTTCTTTTCCATTTCCAATCTTCCGCCGATGCATAGAAGGAGACGCAATTTATCGTATTGACCCTTCGTTAGTTAACATTTAACAATTCTGCCACAAACTAACTGCGTTGAAAGTTCGTTACTCAATACACATTCTCGACTCGTTCAATAGGAATTCACTATTGCGTGCAGGCCCATCGTCCGTTTTCGCAGAACGTATCGAGATGTGTGGGTGGGTTTCCTTTACCTCAGTGTTTTCCCCCCTGGTAAAGGTGAATTGTTTCCCAGGTTCGTTATTTTTCCTTCTGTTGCACACGCAAACGTTTCTATGAAAGGAAATTTAGGGCCATTCCTTAATATGTTTCGTTGCATCTCACCTTCCTGTAGCGGTTTCACATTTGGAGTGCACATAGCAAATGGGGTAAGATGCATCGGGGAGACTTTTAGTAAAGATTCTAAATTTCAATTAATGTTCTAACGCAATGGATTGTCGAAAATTAATCACAATTCTGAAAGTAATGCTACAGCGAGATTTAAACTTTGACACATTAAAATCAGTTTAGAGACTTATCGTGAATTCTGCCAGTATGCAAATGAGGATTTTTTTTTACCCATAAAATTCTTCTCCTACATTTCTTTAGCAAAAGATAGCTTAAAATTTTTTTGATCAGTTTTAGAAAATTGTGTTAGGAAAATTCGTAGGGGCATCTAAAATATATAAAAAATTCGGTAAAAAAAGAAAGATGCAAGTGTAACTGTTTAAGCCCGATCTTATGTATGAAAGTGTGTGTGTGTGTGTGTGTGTGTGTGTGTGTGTGTGGAGCCCTACGAAGTCCGAACTTATGTAGCTTTTAAATGTGGGGTGACGCTCTTATCAGCGCGCCTTGTTTTGAAACGGTAGCGTGGATGTAAGAGTAAAGAAAGGAAAATGGTGTACGGGCTGACCAAAGCGATCAGTCCTAAATTTTGTAATAAGATACAGGCCGACCAAAGAGATCGGGCCTCAATTGATTTTATTATGAATTACAGGCCGACCAGAGTGTTCGGTCTTTAATTGATAATGTGTTGTTAATAAAGAGATACAGTCCAACAAGAATATATATATTACTTGTGTGTTTTTGTACAATCGGATACAACTAACGAATAGTAACTTTGACACAATAAAATCAGTTTAAACTTTGACACATTAAAATCAGTTTAAACTATGACACATAAAATCATTTAGAGACTTATCGTGAATTCTGCCAGTATGTAAGTGGTGATTTTTTTAAACACATAAAATACTTCTACTACATATCTTTAGCAAAAGATAGCTTAAAAAATTCTTGATCTGATCAGTTTTAGAAAATTGTGTTAGGGAAATTCTTAGAGACATCTAAAATATATCAAAAATACGGTAAAAAAAGAAGAAATGCAAGTGAAGTATTATTTTTTGAAAATACAGGGTGTCAGGGCAAAAAGTATCCAAAAGTTACGACTTATTTTTACCGAACTACCCATTAGAATTAAAAGAAAATTATTTAAATACAAAGAACATCTCACCACGTTTTAATATTAATAGATTTCGACGTGTGCACCTTTTGTAGCACGACAAACATATAAACCAGGGATTCCCAGGGACCCCTTGGTGGTCGATGGAAGTTTAAAAAGGGTCTTGTAGAGTATTGCATTTCAACCTCTCCGTTAATAAAAGAAATTCTTCTATCTCGGCCTGAGAGTCATCAAAGAAACCAGACCACTCAGGTGGCAAAATGCTGACGGCATTTTCCTTTGTTCATCCGATAGACTTGTTCCACAGAACGTTAGGAGGCCTCGGTCATTTTTCTTGATTAAGTCTGTCGTTACAAACCGGGTGAGTTTGACAACCGGTTGACATCACAATTATGAATGACAGGAGACTCCAGGTGCTTTTCATTCGTGAACTATCAGTTGTTAAGCAGCATCCTGGAGGCGCCGTGTGCCTGAACAAAAAGACTCGTGCGGTAACCCCTTCTCATTGACCGAGGCCGGCCCGTTGAGGCTCTTTGAAGTGAAGCTCTTTGAAGTGGCTTTGAGGACAAACTAAAAAGGCGGCCGCTTAGACCCGGGAAATATTTCATTATCGCCCCGGGAAAACCCATTTCCGCTGCTCACTTGTTCTAGATCGTTCGAACTTTCCGGAGAGTGATGCAATATCCGGTGGAGGCTCTCCTATAAAAGAGAATGGACCCCTTGGCCGTGGCTTGCGTCTTTTTGTTCCTGACCCGTGGGGGATCAAGTGTGAGAGCAGCCGGGTGGCCGCCCTTAGAGGTACAGAGTCCCTTGTGACTGTTTGCAGCGACGATTAAGTTCCTGTAGGAGTAAACATACTCCGCTAATTTTGTTCGGAGACCAGTCTTCGTGGAAGTAGCCTTTGCTACCGAAATTTCCAGTGAGGAGTCCCTTGTCCTTATTTTCTATTTTTCATCACTACCGGGTGCGTGCAGTGGTCACCACCGTTGATATTGTTGGGGAGCCCCTTTTCCCATCAGGACGAAGTGCCGTTTCATCATCATTGAAGCAGAGTCAGTTTTCTGCTAGCCTAGCGGACTGAATTGTTCTTACTCCGCCCCACTCCGATTAAATCGAGTATGATATTTCATAAGATTACCGAAGTTTCATCTTGCATCTGTGCAGTGTACATATCTCATCATCATCAATTTTCTCAATAAATTGCATTTGTTTTGTTTAAGTTACGATTGATGTATACCTAGTGTGTTTAGTTCATCTACTGGTTGCAGCTACGAACCTCAGTTCGCTACAGTCTATAGGATTCTAGGGGTCTATTGGGGATCGATGATAATTTTTTCTGTTTTAAAATTTATTTTTTTAGGAATGTAATTATTACAGAATAATTATTGCGAATAGTAAAGTTATGTATAGAAACTTTAAACTTTTGGCTTTTCTAAAGACTGTTATTTTCAAATATGTGCGCATTATTTCTTCAAAACTAATGGTCACAAATTGCTAAAATTTTGTAAACATCTATATCTAGTATGTTTATACAATTTCTACCTAAATATAGTTAAGTACATATTACTAATTTTTTTACAGCAATTTTTTTGTGAAAGAAATCATATCTCAGTCAAATTGTTATCTTTAAGTGTTTTATGTGGAATTATTAGTATTATAATTATGTTATATGCTGTATATTATAGAGAAAAATGTGAGGGGGTTCTATGAAGCAAATCATTTTTTTAAAAGGGGTCGATGTAGGAAAAAGTTTGGGAACCCCTGGTCTAAATGGTAATCCAGTTCTCTCCAAGTGACGAATTACACTCCAAGTTATTAGACTCCCCAAGTTATTAAACGAATTACTTGAATGATACACTTCTTCAACTCATCCACAGTTTCAATTTTTTGTTAATCCTGTCCGTACCAGCATATGTATATGAAGATTACATGCAAAACCAGTATTTCGGGCATTTAGATTTAAAATATCAAGTAGTAGTTTTCAGATAAATAAGATGCTGTTATTCATATTAATAAGAAGAGGTATATATATATATATATATATATATATATATATATGTGATGCCCCGTACCTCACGTCGTGGAGGAGAGGCATAGCACTAATCGTAGGTGTAGCCTGCACGAAGGTGTGATGCAGACGGGCGCAGTGTAGATCCAGAGAAGCACTTACGAACTTTAGGCGAGACAACTTTATGCGAGCCATTGATGAAATACACAACTTCGAAGACTTGCTTTATTTATTAGAAGGCATTAGCTCCAGTGGCCACATGACTTGACCTGACGGGGCGCGGATTACATTACCAGACAGAAGCGGACCGCAGGTCCGACAGCAACGATAGTTACACACCAAGAGACAAAAATCTTCTGTTCACGCAATATTAAATGGGTGTTTTGCGATATTGACGCCAGAGGGCCTAAACTACTTAATATTTTAAATTTGGCGACTTTAGATTCGTGGAGTTCACGTGTCCACTTAAGTTTATCGGGGACTGTACTGCTAGATCCCGCGCTTGTTAGAACCCCGAACTATTGACCTGGGTGCAGGATAAGTGGCCATAAAGTTCTTGTAAAGTGTGGTTTTGACGCTACAGAACCCATAAATACAGAGTGGTTCGAGGGCTCTTCAAGAATTTTGACACTATACTGACATTCGGAATCTCATAACTTCTAACACTCATATCTGGGGATGTTATTGAGTTCAGCTACTTCACATGCCTGTATCATGATCAGCAGGGCTACGATAAATTATCTTATTTTACTTTTAGGTTGCAATTTTGGAAAAAGGGGTCGTGCTTTATTAACAGGATAATTTTAAATACGCTTTAGATATATAATGGTGGGCCGTTATTATCACATATATATATATATATATATATATATATATATATATATATATATATATATATATATATATATATATATATCAATATCTAAATCGATACACATAGAAATATAACGATATCTAAATCGAGACACATAGTAATATAACGGTATATAAATCGATACATATAGAAATATAACGATATATAAATCGATACATATAGAAATATAACGATATATAAATCGATACACAAAGAAATATAACGATATATAAATCGATACACATAGAAATATAACGATATCTAAATCGATACTCATAGAACTATAACGATATCTAAATCGATGCATATAGAAATTTAACGATATCTAAATCGATACATATAGAAATTTAACGATATCTGCATCGATTTATGTAAAAATTACATAAAAAGTTAATTTACAGTTCTGTCACCAGTGGATCCATACGTGGATCCACTGGGTTAATACACAAAATTATTTTGTTTATACACTAATAACTCCCGATATGCTAAGAAACACTTGGAGAGAACTGGATTACCGTTTAGTCGTTTGTGGTGCTACAAAAGGGGCACACATCGAAATCTATTGATATTAAAACTTGGTGATATCATTTTTATTTACGTTTTTTTTTTAACTCTAATGTGTAGTTCCTTAAAAATAAGCCATATTTTTGAATACTTTTAGCACAGACACCCTGTATAGTAAAATTTAAAAGAAATCGGTTTATCCGTGTGTTTTCGATTATTCGTGCTACTTCTCCCCTCCATTACTCATATAATCGGAAGTACGCTGTATCTCCAAGTTGCAAGAGGGATAGAAAGTAACGAAATCTTCCAGGGTTTCGAGTAACAGTCTTTAAACCAATAATTAGTAAGAAAAATATACTTTGTATGCGTTTAAATATACATCATACGACTGTGTAAAAATATAAATTATGACATTTTGCAATATAAATGCGTTTGAAAGGTCCAGTAGCATAAACCAGATGCCAACACTTGAAAGTACTGAAAGTTTAATTGCAGGGTTACTACGATATATCAATCATTTTGCTTATATTTTTCCTACCTAAGCTAACTCTTGAATACAAATCAGACTAAGCTTGAAATGGTGCAAGGTAACTCGAGGGTTTCAGTTGTTGCTCATTAATGGTTTTAAATCACCTTAATTGCAGGTGATCATTATAAGGTGTTAGTTGCGTGTTCTAAAATGTCAGTCAAGTTTCTTTGACGTGTGGATTATTATTTTTATCTTTAATTAGAATTACGCGCTCTGTGAGATTTTAGTACAGCCCAAAATATACAGTTCTATAGAATGTTGACGAAGAATCAAGTCCCAGAAAAAGTCGATTTATTTTAATTTTCCTGTCTTTTGTTGAAAAATATATATTTTCATCGAATATTATAATAATGCAAAGAAAATATATCCCTCCTCATATTGAGATGTTAGTGTATTTAGAGGTACAGATAGCGCGTAAAAAATGCTTTCAAACGAGTCACTCTTTTAGATGCATTTTTAAGTTTAAAAATGCTTTCAAAAAGGGCATTTTTACTCTTAAACGTATCTTTTAATTTTAAAAATTCGTCTTCGAATTTTAGGTTCTGTTCTAGAGGACACTGAGAAGGACAATTGCGCCTCTTGATAGGACCTGAACATGATAAAGCACTAACGAGAATTCTGATTCTGATGTTGTTAAATCAAAACGTCACGTCATTGATTTTTGATCAGACACTCCAAAGCTATATCGCCATTTACAGTACAAACATACTTTTGTACATTAAACAATATATTTTGCCTAGGATTAAGCTAGAGGGGAAACTGTTTTAGGAACTGCTTAATGTCACTAATAGAAACACCAAATTAATATCTTTGATTATACTTTTGTGTTAATGGAAAAAAATAAACAACAGACTCAATATATCTATATATATATAAGAGTTCCGTAACTGACTCATTCATTCATTCACTGACTGACTGACATACAACGCACAGACCAAACCGCTGGACCTAAAGGGCTGAAATTTTGCATGGCGATTCTTCTAATAGTGTAGGGGTGCACTAAGAAAGATTTTTAAAAAATTCTTCTTAGATTTTTTTAAATTAAATTTTTAAGCTGTTTTTTAAACTTTTTTTACGTTTGCATTTAAAATAATACATTGAGGGTTATAAAATTTATATCACGAGAAAGATCATAAAAATTCCTTCAAAATGAAATTTTTTTCGAATTTTTACCTCCATTTCCTGATTTTTGGCTGAATTTTTAAAGATTAATTTTTAGAATTTAATTTATTAAATGCTGATCACGTGATTTCTTTTTCTGGTACTTTCATTAAATTTATCGTCACGTGCGTAACAACTAAATAGACAAAAAAAAATTTTTTTTCTCTTTCTAATGCAGCAGACGATTGGATATTATCCAAAAAAAATGCATATCCCTTACGATTTTTTTATAAATATATATATATAGATAGATATATATTTTACATCAATTGTATACATCGATCATCGCATTTATTATAAATATATATATTTATTTTCTGGCATAAATTGCATACGTTGACCGTTGTATTTAATTTGAATGTTCAGCTAGTATATATATATATATATATATATATATATATATATATATATATATATATATATATATATATTTGAATTTTAAAACAAAAACAAAGAAAACAATATGTTACCCTTTTGATAAGGAAATTCTTTCTTTTTAGAACTGTAGAACAGGCAGGTATTCTACCATAGAATAAATTATTTATTCTGAATGCATTCTTTTTACGATCGACTTACGATATGTAAATTATATCCTATGAAATGCACATATGCTTTAATACTTTATAAAAGATAAAATTATTTGTATTGCATCAGATGTTATGCAATGATTGATTTTTAATCTGATCTATACACGTGTTCACCTATTATCAGCATTAACATGGATACACGAAATACTACCACAAACGCAGAAATCATGTGTCTGGTATCATTAATATTGTTCTTCTCGTTATTAATGAATAACGTGCCGAAAATTTGATTACGAAGCGGAAACGTAATTGATGGGTTTGTTGTCACTATAATCATATCATGAAGAAATATTAATAAATCATATCAAAGAGAAATCGCATACGTTTAAGCAGAACAAACTGTTTCCATTATTGATATTTCTACATTTTCCTCCTGTAAGAGCTTTTGTCAGCTAGTGTGGCTGCTAAATTTGAATACAAAATTACATTTATATTATTATCATCAAACTATTTTGATCAACCTGAATATTTTATTTGAAGTTCAACGTTTCAATGCCATAGTTAGATAACACCTGAAGTTTGGAATTACGAAATTCAAATCAAAGCTTACATTTTTCGCAATATATAGACCTCTGCTTGAATGCTCAGTTATTTTGTTGGTTTTAAGCTGCACGTGAGAGAAAGACAGACCTATCAGAGCACAATGTCTGAATAACAAAGGATTTTTCCCACCATATAATATATTCAGATATGGCCCGAGGCACTTTTAAATGCTCTCGTGTCTAGGCCGAATATAGACATGTTAAATCATTTGACTGAAACTAGCTTCCACGTGGTCAGAGGGATTGGGGAAGGTACGAGACCTGAGATCTCTTTCCAGGGGGGTGGGTGGATGCTCTGTAAAAATGGAGGTGGCACACGGAGTAATATTGATTCACCTGTGTGGGGCTTCCATTTAAGAAACAGTCATCAAATTTAATGAAAGCATATCTCACGACGAGTGCCTTGCCATTAACAAAATAATAATAGATTCCATTATTAAAATAAAAAGGAGCTAAAGGGAGCAAATAATATCAAATATCACGGAAAATTTTATCACTTGGATATTTCGGAATTGAAATAATTAATAAGGTATTTCTCGTACACTATCTATGTTTTGCAACTGATGAAATATTATCAAATTAATTTTTGCATCATATCAGTAATTTTTTTAACGCTAAGAGAGGTATATTTTTATCTAGATTTTTCTCCCGTTACTACAGCACATTTTGAAAGCCATATCTCTGGCCATAAGAGCGTTACAGATTGTGGACGATTTTTGTTCAGAGAGGTCATTAACACAGTTAATATGTAACTGATATTATTACCTGTGTTACATATTAACACAGTTAATATGTAACTGACTTTATTCTGGGTGTCTTGAAAATTATTATTTGAGCAGACACATGTGTCTTCACTCGAATGAGTAACTTTATTTAAACCAAAAAAGTCCTTCCTAACAGTAATAATTTTTTAAATATCTTTAAATTGTTGATCTGAATTCTTCTTTAAACTAGTCGAAATAACGAAAAAATTAAAGAAAAACTATTTACGATTAAGCCAATAAATATGAATATCTTCAGTCAGAGAAATATACGAAACAGTCTGAAATCTTTATTTAACGACATTTTTCTACAATAATTGTTTTTCATTTTAACTATTTTTGAGGATCCGTAAGCTATTAATTTAAATATGCTTAACGCTACCACATGGTAGCCCATATATCACAAGCCATTATGTATTTCTTAATGCCATAAAGTTATACCGTGGACTATCAAGTGAATGGAGAAAAAATGAACAAAGGAGATATATTTGAACTTAAATATACATATTTAAAGGTGAAATGTTTGCATGTGCTTTACATAGCGTTGTTATACCATACAAAACATCTGCTTCCTTCCAGATTCGTTACATATTGTTTAAGAAATAGCTAAACTAGAAGCAAGTCATCATAAATACAAGTTTAAAAAAATTTAGATAAAATAACAAAATATATCATTCCTCCGGTGTTTTAAATCTCACGCAAATTCTAAAACAGACATAACACCTATTTTTATATTTCCAAGCAATATTTCCAAGCATAGAATCTGATATACTTCGCTATAAATCAAACCGCGCTATGGAATTCATACAACAATAATAAAAAACCTAATGAAGCAAAGTCAAGAATCAGAAATATTCAAGAGACAAAGAATTTCTTCCATTTTAATAAGAAATTCCGAATATACTAGAAAGAAGGAAGGGGATGGGGGGAAAGTAACCTGTGATACCTCAATTCATTTTTAAACTTTATTCTTTTCATGACGACTGAATAGAGAAGGGAGTGTAATATTGGACGATGTTAAATCGTTATTACCTTCTGATGAGTAGCATCACGCAATCTAAAGATTTAGGATTTTCTAGTTATAGCCTAATTTCCTTTCTTTAAAGGCAACAGAGAGTGAAATATATTCTTTCACTACGAATTCCAGAAGAAATAGAGAATGTGTATTAACGAAATTTAGAATAAAACGTTTTTACATGATTAAGGAGAACGTTATTTCCTGCGAGCTTCATATCATTTATAAAATTCCGAAGGGGAAAAAAAATGTCCTGATTATGTAAACCATCATTTTAACTACAACGCCCAAAGCAGGTGGGCGTAAACGTGATGAAAGAGAAGGACGGCGAAAAAAAATGCGTTCACAGGCGTCTGAAAGGAGAAGAAAAAATAAATTGCTATTCAGTGACACGTTTTGAAGAAAACTAGTTTTGAAAGTAGCAAAAAGAAAAATACAATCTGTTTATAAATATACTGCTGGTTGATAGTGATTGTATATTTTTCTATGGCTGCTTATCGCTCTGACGGATTATTATTAAAAAATTCTAACAAAATTAGAACCGTTATAAGAATATTTTCTAGCAAAATATTTCGTGAAAAATAAGAAACTCCTAATTTGATAGAAGAGAAAAAAAATGTGGATTTTCCGACAATTCTAATCAAATTCAATATTTTTTTTCAGGGCCCGAAATCCGAAAATAATAATCTTGGAAATTTTGGAGGATTTCTAGAATCAATGTGAACTATGCTATTTTAACGGTTTGACCGTATTGTTCGAAAAGTGATAGATAAATTTATGGATTTACTAGCTGAAAACCCGCACTTCGCTACGGAGTACATTCAAATTAAATACAACGGTCAATGTATGCAATTAATGCCAAAAATAAATAAATAAATAAATAAATATATATATATATATATATATATATATATATATTTACAATAATTACTACAATCAATGTATGCAATTGATGTAAAAAAAAAACAAAAAAAAATGATTTATAAAATTTGTAAGGGATATTTTTATAGACAAAATAATGTAGAAGGAAATATTCAAACTAAATCGATTAGAACATACAAAAGAATATAGTACAGTTAATATAGTACAGATTGAGGAACATATCTTTTACTGTATTTTAATATTTTTTTGGATAATGTCCAATCTTCTGCCGCATTAGCAAGAAAAAAATTTTTTTTTTTTTGCCTATTTCGTTGTTATGCACTTGACGATAAATAAATTTAAATTACCAGAAAAATAAATCACGTGATCAGCATTTAATAAATTAAATTCTAAAAACTAATCTTTAAAAATTCACCAAAAATCAGAAAGTGAAGGTAAAGATTTGAAAAAGATTTCATTTTAAAGAAATTTTTATGATCTTTCTCGCGATATAAATTTTATAACCCTCAAATTACAATTTTAAAAGCAAACTTAAGAAATGTTACAAAAGCAGCTTAAACATTTAATTTTAAAAAATCTAAGAAGAATTTTTCAAAAATCTTTCTTAGTGCACCCCTACACTATAAGAAGAATCGCCGTGCAATATTTCAGCCCTTTAGGTCCAGCGGTTTGGTCTGTGCGTCATATGTCAGTCAGTTACGGAACTGTTTTATATATATAGATTACTGTTTACAAATTGCATGATGTATCAGATTATGCATAGATTTAAAATGAGTCTGTGCGTTATATGTCAGTCAGTTATGGAACTGTTATATATATATATATGAAACAAATTTTAATTCTTTTAAATACTCCTAACATGCTTTTTCCAAATTCGTTTATCTTATTGCAACAGAATACATCCCCTTAACCTTGGATTACGACCTAAATCCAACCAATATAAATATATTTTTTCTCCTAAAGCTGTTGCACGCGCGTACCATTACATAAGCATTATATAACGAGCATCGCAAAACCATCACCCCATATAACGCGACTTAATCACTTGTCAGTTTTTAACCAATTAAAGTTCTGCGCGCCTGTACTCAAGGACATACAACTAGGGTTTGCGCGGGTCTATTTGGGTGTCTGTCTCCGTCCTGGAAACATATCGTAAATTGCGCTGCGGTTTTTATATATTTTCACGCGCAGCATTATGCCTGTTCTCAACTATGATAGTCCTGTAAATGCCGATGTCGACAGAGACCGGAATAGGCCATAATGTACGATTTGATGTCCAGCAACGATGGTGTGTAACTGTATGACGCTCCACGAAAATTCCTGAAAAGTAAAAAATTAAATTGAACTGCGATCGCCTCTTCCTTCCTTTGTGGTGGTGAACTTAAATTTATTCGCCGTGCCAGCCACTCGTTCTTCATGCCAGCTACGACTACCAGTACGAAACTTCAATCCCTTCTTTTGGATACATTACATACACACACACACACACACACACACATATATATATATATATATTGTAGAGTATTGCATTTCAACCTCTCCGTTAACAAAAGAAATTCTTCTATCTCGGCCTGAGACCCATCAAAAGATTTCCGACTTAGGTGGCAATATGCTGACGGCAATTTTCCTTTTGTTCATCCGATAGACTTGTTCCACAGAACCTTAGGGGACATGGTCATTATTCTTGATTTAGTCATCGCCACCGGATGACGCCGCTGATATTAGTTATAAATGACAGGAGACCCCCCCAGGTGCTTTCATTCATGAACTATCAATTGTTAAGAAGCATCCTGGAGGCGTCGCGTGCCTAAACAAAAGGACTCGTGCCTTTCGCATTTTACCGAAGCGGCCCTTTGAGACTCTTTGAAGTGGCTTGGAGGACAAACTAAAAAGGCGGCCGCTTTAGACCCGGGGAAAATATTTCATTATCGCCCAGGAAACCCATTTCCGT
>OU015501.1:92599998-92614998 GCA_907164885.2 Dolomedes plantarius
ATATATATATATATTATATATATATATATATATAATATATATATATATATATATATATATATAATATATATATATATATAATATATATATATACATATATATATATATATATATATATATATATATATATATATATATAATATATATATATAATATATATATATATATATATATATATATATATATATAAATAAATATATATATATATATAAATATATATATATATATATATATATATATATATATATATATATATAGACATACATACATACATGCATGCATACATACATACATATATATATGTGTGTGTGTGTGTGTGTGTATAAAACCCCCTTAATGGCCGTTTTTGCAATGGGGGTATGAAATTTCCGGTTCTAAAGAGGGAGTCGGAAAAATGGGCCCCGTAAGCTAAAGGTTATTCATTCAATATTATGCTGCTGATCAAATATACTTCATGCCTTTTCACAAATGAATATATCAATAAACATTAAAATCTCCACTTTAAAGGAAATAAACAAACCACACTTGAAAATCTAAAGATAGTGTAAATAAATATCTTCTGCAAATACTAAGGTAATTTCTAGAACGTATGAAATAAATAATTTTATTTAAAATACACGTGTAGTTATAATTTTAAAAGAATATCCATTTTTCCTTCTTCATTGTTATCAAATCTATTGCTTTTCGTTACCCGTAACTATTTTCAAGCAATTATTTTTCTCGATATTCAAAAGATATGCGTTAATGTGTAACACAAAATTATGAAGCTAAACATTTTACAAACGTGATTTGAATTTAATGATGATGGTACACAATATCGAGTTAGTTTATTATTACAGAATTAGCTTTTTAATTATTTAAAGTACAATTTAAGTCAATCGATAAAGCAACGTATATCATCACATGTTTCTGCTTATTTTAAAGGACAATTTCCAATTCAAGAAAGAAAGAAAAAGAAAAAAGAAAAAACTCTAATTCGAGTTGACAGAGTTTCAGTATCTTAGGACATCTAAAAAAGATTTAGTGCCTTTGAAATTTTTATTCGGGTGTGCTAAGATTTAAGCTCAGGAACATAAAGCTTATATTTATTTATTTATTTTGAGAATACACTACAGATGAAGTATCCCCCCCTATTCCCCCTGAATTTCGGAATTGAAGGGGAAAGTCAATAATCTCAAGAAATGCACTAGGAAAGAAAATCAACAATAAATGTTTAGAAAGACATCCAGGAGAAAACAATAAACCTCAGTGAAAAGGTGTGTTTATCTACGTTCTGTTATTCATATAAATATAATTCGGAATTAGAAAACAAGAAATTGCTTAGTTGCATATTTCATTTACATATAAGAATGAGAAAAAATGAGTACTGCAATTTTCAAGTTGAAATAAGTGATTATAACTTGTAACGAAAAGTTTATGCATGCAATATACTTTACATAACTAAACATTACATTGATAAATGTTCCAGCACAAATCTGTGTGAAACTCTTGGATCTCAATGTATCTGATTAATGTTTGTTCAAATGTGTAATTGGTTTAAGAAATTTTTAACTAGTTTTCCGTTTTTCTTCGTCCACACCATTATAGCATTCACTATTATTAAACCTGCATGCATATAAATACGAAAACAAATAATAATAATTAAAGTAATTTGTTCACACAATTAGACACATAGATCTATATATATTAATCTATCACACACACACACACATACACACACATACACATACACACACACACACACACACACACACACACACACACACACACACACACACACACACATATATATATATATATATATATATATATATATATATACAGTGGTGCCATGCAATAGAATGTACTGCAATAAACTTGTATTATTAAGTGTAATGTACAACATTTACCTTGCAGATCAGATTTAAAGATGCTGATGTAAGAGGAGGAGAAAGGCTGAACTGAATAATTAAATCTTATTCTTTGATTTTTAACCAAGGTCATCCCATCCCCTAGACCCCATGGGTATTTCAGTATGGGGGAGGGAATTGTAGCTATTTCTCTGTGAGAGAGGTTGGGCGCTTTTCAGTTTCGGATGGCGACTCAAGTGTGGGCAGAGCAAGCTGTCCCGGGAGATAATTATTGAGTGATAATCTCTCGGTTTAAAACTGGATAGTAGTCATAGAATAATATTATACAATTGTATAATAATTGTACATAAAGGTTGTAAATATTATACGCTTCTCGGGTTCTCATTTGATGAGCACGTAACATGGCCTTTGCTGCGCAAACTAGCGGTGGGGTATCTGAAGCTTGCTCGTAACTCGAAGCAATCTGCCAAGAGAATGCTCGCATCTCGAAAAACTCGTAAGTCGAGGTACTACTGTGTGTGTGTGTATGTATATATATATATATATATATATATATATATATATATATATATATATATATATATATATATATATATAGTGCTAGATTTCTAGAAATAGAGGTGCCGGAACGGTAACCTTCCGGGGGGTGTGGGGGGTATTCCGAATTATTGATAAAGAGATAATTCTAAAGAGAGGTACCGGAACGCCGTTCCGCCTCAAATCTAGCCCTGTATTTATATATATATATATATATATATATATATATATATATATATATATATATATATATATATATATATATATATATATATATATATATATATATATATATATATATATATACACATACATACTCACACACACATACACACCAAAATGTACGATCAGTGACATGTCGTTTCTACTCCAGTGGTAAGAAAACTATTGAAAGAGTACACGGACCACCTCCATTAGATCACTGGTAGCAGGTCAGTTGAGGGAAATTTAAGAACTTATAAGGGTTGAACTTCACAAGCATAAGGTTTGAACTTCACAAGCTCTATAAAATTGAAAAACAGTATGTAGACAAAAGTTGACAAAGGCTGGTGACCTCTGAGTAATGGTATGGGGTGTGGTAGGCTGGCAAGAACTAGGACCCCTCATATATTTACAACTTCTCTGGCCTGTGAACACAACGCTGACAGTCTTTCAGAAGTTTTACATTTATTCATGTCATGCGTTCACTCTGATGGGATTGACCTTTTCCAACAAGATAATGCGCCACCACACACATCCGCAGCCATCAAATTATGGTTTGAGGAAAACTCATTCGAGTATTGGAACATGAAATGGTCCCCTTATCCACTAAATCTCAACGTTATTGAACATCTGGGATGCCATGAAATGTACAGTATAAAGCAGACATTATCCATCTATGAGTATTATATAACTGAGGACCGCTCGTCTAGAGGCATGGTGTTCATTGTTTACGGACTTCCTCAAAAACATCATAGATATCAGGCCCCGTCGTGTTTCTGCAGTTCTGTGATCCATAAAGGAATCTATCAGGTATTAGATAGGAATCCCACTTTTTATGGCACTTCATTGTATATATATACAGGTGGTTATCAAAATAATGGAAATACTAAGAAACATCATGAAAACCTTTATTAATACGGCGCAGGAGCACCTTTGTTATGTAATACCACCTGATTGACCTTGGAATTGGATTATTCAAGTCATAAATAGTGGCTAAGAATATATTATACCATTTTTCAGGGTAAATTAATGAAAGTTCCTGTAGAGATACTGTGGTGGATATCGATACCTGGCTCTATTCGTTTATACAGATCACGGTGTTTGGATGACATATAGTCGGAGGGATTGTATAGAGCAAGATAAGATATTTGACTCCTTTTTCATGCTATTCAAACCAATACTTCATAAATTTAGCTATATGTATAGGGGGATTTTCATCCTGGAGAACGCCATCTCCTGCAAGAAACAATGTTTGCACCATAGGACGGACCTGGTAAGCTTAAATTTTGACATAGTCCTTCCCATTCAATCTCTCTTTTAGGTTTACAATAGGGCCTGAAGAAAACCATGAGATGCCATTCTAAACCCTGATAGATCTACCTCCATGACTGACAGATGAGATGAGACAGCCAGAATCTTACGCTTGTGCAGGTGTTCTCCAGACATACGCATGTCCTGTTGCGAAGAACAATGTGAACAATGATTCGTCGGACCAAATGCCTTTTTTCGACATATTACTCGACCAGAATTTGCGCTCGTGGCACCATTGTGGACTATATTTTGTATTGACATCTATTACAATTAGCTTGGAAATAGCTATTCTTCCGTAAATGCTTTGTTTGTGAAGTTCCCTTCTACCTCTAATGGTTGATACCGGAACATGCAGATGCAGACTGAGCTCTTCGGTCATTTTGATTGCAATTATTTTCTTTCTTCATGTCACAATCCGCTTCAATACCTCGTCCGTCTCTTTCACTCAGCTCTCCCTTTCGTCCACTATTCTGTTTGGCAAAGGACGTTTTTCCGTGCACTCTGTGTGCTATCATGACTTTCGATACCAGAGCTCGAAAAACATCCATTAGCCTGGGGGTTGCAGATACTCCAATTTAAACGCACTCCTACAATTTGCCCTTTTCTGAAGGTCTGCAAGATTTGACATTTTACGATGTCCCCCCCCCCCCCAAAAAAAAAGGCACGATGCCCTTAGCTTCATTACTGCTACCTGATAGTAGAGGAATACGTACGCTATATTATATAAAAAAATACTGATGGCCAGACTCGTTTTTTAAGGAATACGAAGCACATTCATAAACACCACTAATATTGATAGGTGTTTCCACTATTTTGATAACCACCTGTATATATATATATATATATATATATATATATATATATATATATATATATATATATATATATATATATATATATATGTATATATATATATATATATATATATATATATATATATATATATATATACATATATAGCGTGTGGGTGTGTGTGAAAACTGATATAAGATGTTATATGATTTGAGCAGTCTTTAAACCTCTTTAGAACTCAATGCTAAAAATGGGAAAATAAAATGAAAATGAAAAAGTTGAATAAAATTAAATTTGAATCATATATATTTCTATAAGAGCTAAGAAAAATGAATTGCCTATCTGTATCTATCCATCAATAGAGCCTAACTATGTTCTACAATAAAAGCAACCCATTTATCATAACACCAGTCCTTATAATTTAAAATTTATATCATGAAAGATACGACATTCAATACACTGTGAAATTTTACGATTATTTTTATACACTCACAGATTTATAGCCAAGAATTTATCAATCCAAGTAAAACCAGAACCAAAGTCCAATATTTCTTTCAAAGAAAACTGAGTGACATTATTTATCATGAAAAGAAGAGAAGAAAGATTGGATCCCTGAACGATGTGCCAGACGTAAAAAAAGGGGGAAGATTCCTTTAGAAGAAATTATCTCTCAAACAAAGAAAAAAATATCGTGTTAAAAGACACTGGTAACTCACGGAGAATCCCAGAAGCACGTTTAGATGATAACCTAGTGAATCGTGCACTGTGTACCTGATTTTGTTTCAAGGAGAAGGTCCTAGTGCATTGACCAACCAAGAAGAAAATGGGAGTATCGAACAGTTCTGGCTACTTTAATGATCAAAAAGAGACTGAAAAAGATGAAAAAAATTGAACGAGAGCTATGGATTGATGATAGTACCGGCTAACGATTGAAAAATAAAACTTTTTTTTTCATAATAAAAGTAAGTTTAGGATAAAAAATATGAGCACCCAAGCTGCTGAAAAATAGAGATTTTCCATATTTTATGAGTAATGCCTTTTTGCCAAAAAACTTGAAAGATTTCAAGTTCAGCTATCTTAAATATTTAAAGACAATCCTCCCAAAATAAAAGCTATGATTTGTTTACATATAAGACATAAACTCTGCTATAAAGTCTAGCTTCCATTTTTCTTTCAGGATGGCTAAAAAATAAGATTTTCAAGTTTTGTGCGGATGCGAGTTTTGAGCTGAAATACGTGTGGATAATAATAACAGCGAGATTACATGATAGAAAGATATAGAGCAGCCAGAATGGCATATTACCGCTGTAAAATAATTTTGATTTCACATTTGGAGATCAATGTCTCAAGGTGTCTGCTTAGATTATTTCTTTTATTATTATTCTTATTACTTGTTCTTAACATTCAGATCGTTAATGATTTCAAACGAACAAAAGGGTCCGAAATCGATAAACACGGCGAAAGTTTTTGCAAACGAGTCTAATTTGAGTACCAGAGATGTAATCCAAAATCCCCACCAGTCCGATTAGTAAATTATGTGTCTTGGGTGTGTTGAGGGGGGGGGGATATTAGTCTATTCGAAAATAGGTCATAAATGTTATTCTGGGTGCTTTGCGGTTTGCGGCTGTAATTAAAAATTCTATCTAAAATCTTAAGTTTGCTCTTCTTTTTGTTTTGAATATATCTTTAAAGGAAAAGATAAAATAGACATCTCCAGCATACAACTAGTCTTGATTCTACTTTTCACCCTTGTTTTGGCTCAGCAACAAAGGCACAATCGCAGTACGCTAAACGGAATGGAAATTCCTGATGCGGAATATGTATTTTGCTTTTAGCACCACCTCTTTTGCTACCTTAATGCAGTTTCGAGATGTATATTTTTGCTTTTAGCTTCACCTCTTTGGCATTATTTATGCATTTTATGGAGTTGTATATTTTTGCTGTTCGTTCTGCCTCTTTTTACTTTATACAGGCTTACTTTATGCATTTGTGTACCTCCAAACTCTTTGACTAATCTGCAGCAAATTTTGACAGTTATTCTCTCTGATCGAAAGGATAATATTTGCTACTTTAAAACGTATTTTCTACAGACGATGAGAAAATTATTATTCATATCACATGTTCTTAACATTCAGATCGTTAATGATTTCAAACGGACAAAAGTGTCCGAAATCGATATACACGACGGAAGTTTTTGCAAACGAGCCTAATATGATTACCAGACATGTAATCCAAAATCCCCACCAGTCCGATTAGTAAATTATGTGTTTTGGGTGTGTTGAGAGGGGGGGGGGATATTAGTCTATTTGAAAATAGGTCATAGATGCTATTCTGG
Organism: Dolomedes plantarius; assembly: GCA_907164885.2. Classification (NCBI taxonomy): domain Eukaryota; kingdom Metazoa; phylum Arthropoda; class Arachnida; order Araneae; family Dolomedidae; genus Dolomedes; species Dolomedes plantarius. The sequence continues at coordinate 92,607,025 of OU015501.1, forward strand.
GTGCTTTGCGGGATTGCGGCTGTAATTAAGAAATCTATCTAAAATCGTAAGTTCGCCCTTCTTTATGTTTTGGATATATCTTTAAAGGAAAAGATAAAATATACATCTCCAGCATACAACTAGTCTTGAATCTACTTATCACCCTTGTTATGGCTCAGCAACAAAGGGATAACCGCAGTACGCTAAACGGAATGGAAATTCCTGATGCGGAATATGTATTTTGATTTTAGCACCACCTCTTTGCTACCTTAATGCATTTTGGACATGTATATTTTTGCTTTAAGCTTCACCTATTTGGCATTCTTTATGCATTTTATGGAGTTGTATATTTTTGCTGTTCGTTCTGCCTCTTTATACTTTATACTGGCTTACTTTATGCATTTGTGTACCTTCAAACTCTTTGATTAATCTGCAGAAAATGTTGGCAGTTATTCTCTCTCACCTAATTGATAATATTTGATACTTTAAAACGTATTTTCTAAAGACGATGAGAACAGGTAATACTGTTCTCATAACCCTTGAGTTTGAAGAGGTCAAATTTTAAAAGACGTTTGTATGAAAACTCGTGATTTAAACAAGCTGCTTGACAAAAAAGAGGAAAAAGGGTCATATCATCGTTAAGTGCGCACACTGCTAAGACGATAAACACTATATGTTTAAAGTATCTGAATTATAATTCCCAGGGGTTTTGTTTCATTGTTTTATCGTGTATCGTATTATTTTAACTCAGGTATGATTCATATAATTTGATTTTTAATCGATTGTTCATTTGGATGGTTCTATCAAAGTGAGGAGGCTCACCTAAAACTTTATGTTCTATCTTTCTCGTTTCTACTTTCCTTAGTCAAGTATTTCAATATCATTTTGGCATTCTCATAAATTTCGACTCAGAGTATTAAAGCCATGAATAAATGTGTGTCCCTAATGCCGCCAGGTTTAGTAAATATTTACTACGCAGGAGTTCTAGGTACAGTCTGTTTTTTTGTTGTGAAGATATTGTCGGTGATACAACGTCGTGTTGCTTCGGTGTAAGAAATTGAAGCAAAAACCACGTTTAGTCTGGAACATCTGACCTCGCGATACAAGGCAAGACTTATAATTACTTTCTGATAGCTACCAAAATGGTTATTACCTAATGGATAAAGGGTTTGCATATAATTGTTAATTCAGATACCTATTATAACTCTATGTGATTTACAGGAGCATAGATGTTCGTTGTATGCTAAGATCATACTTAAAAACAAAAAAAAGGGATGAAATAATTTTAAAACTATGCTTTTATTTTCTTATTGGCACAAGGTAGCCTAATGAACAGCGTGACGAAATTCGGAATCGAGGGTGCTTTGATTGAAACCAAGCAAGCGGCACTTCTATCTACGCCGGGCATGGGAGCTTTGAATCCGTAGGATTAAAAGTCCTCCATGTGGTATGTGGGTCAAAGGAGGGTATGAACCCATCAGATGTTGTCCCCCGGCGTACTCTGTTTAAACTGCGGCATACACTTGGGGCTATGCTGTTTCATCTATACGGTGCACCTATTATAAGAAACGAAAATGTCTCACGGACGATTGTTCGAAAGTTAAAACATTAAATTTACTACTGCATTGGTACAACAATTTTTTTTTCCAACCTTGAATTATCCCTAAACAAATTTAATGGATTCAGTTGTTGGGAGAAAATTAAATGAAACAACATTTGAAAACCTTTGTAACTGAAATTAATGCAGAATGATAAAAAAAAATGCATGTAATACAATATTAAAGAAAGTAAATATTTAAAATAAAGCATTAAAAAATGCAAATAAATATAAATGACACATTACAAACGGGTGAAAATAGCGAATTACTGACTTGTTAATCAAATAAACAAAGAATACTTTTTAAATACCATATTTTGATTTAAATGAAAATTAAACGTAAAAGCTTTAAAACCTACTAATAAAATTTAATATAAAGAATATTATAAATTTTGAAAATCAATTTTGAATCGTTGTAAAATCATTTCCAAATAATAGTTCTAAAAATATTGACAAAACATTAAATTTAACAATTATTTACAATATATTAATTTATTTTCTAAACCTATATAACCAGAGGTGCTTTCAAGAACAAAAATTACACAAATCTTCAATAAATGGCCTGGTTCACAAAACAATGTTTTATTTTTGTCAAGACGAGTAAAAGTAAAGAAAAAATAGCCATTGTAAACATCGGTATTCTTGTAATCCACCTATCCATATATCTTCGATGACAGATACGAGAAAGAACATTTGAATCGGCTTAAATTATTTTTTCGTAATGCTGGCTTCATAAAATGGGCCTCACTTCTTTTAAAATGCTCTAAAAACGCAGTGTAATGGTTTGAAAACATTCATTTGGACCTTCGAAAAAAAAGCAAGTATCAAGGGAATTTTTCGTTAAAGTAATTGACAACTGTTATCAGAAAGATTTAAAAATATACTGATTGCTCTTTACGCGAATTCAGGCTGCGATATTTTCGAATTGTTTTAGAAAATATATCATGTATTAATTTCAAATAACTAGTAAATAAATCAGTTTTTAAAACAGTCCATGTAGTTAATTATTGAATAAAAATGTACTGCGTTGTATCTAACATATATTCTACGTTTATTTTATTTAACTGTGATTATTTACCCATAATAATTGTTATATAAACAATGATTTTAATATGTTTGTTTGAAGCATTGTAGCCATGCAATTAGTGTACACGGATTTAGTATCTGCGCGTTATACACACACACACACACACACACACACACACACAAACATATATATATATATATATGTGTGTGTGTGTGTGTGTGTGTGTGTGTGTGTGTGTGTGTGATGCTTAAATATGGGGGGGGGCGATCGCGTGAACTTAAAACGGGGTTTTTATTTAGGAAGAAATAAGAATTATCAATTTAAGACTGGGAAATCACAATAATGGGAATAAATGCATCGCGGTGAAAATAGATTTAAGGTTTGGACTTGATTTGATTTTCGAAAATCTCCATGGGGAATCTAAAATTAAAGTTATAGCCCTGGGCTTCGCGCTAAAAAATATGCACCGTTAGCAATGGAACACGATAGAAAGTCTACGTGATGTCACGCATAAGTAATGAGCGTCATAACACGTCAGTTGAGCACGCGTAGTTAATTAAAAGCTTGGATAACAAAGGGGTTTAATCTTCAGAGCCATGGTGATTTATGAACGGAGTGAACGTGCTGCCCTTGGGCGCACGTAATTTAAATTGGGTTGGGGCTTAATATACCGTATTGATGGACCTGAGTGTTTTTGAAAGAATATAATAAATTTTATTAACTGATACTGTTGTTGTCGTCACTGTATTGAGTTTGGATTCAACATTTCCTAGCCACCGGACCACCAACTGCCAAGTGATTACGAGATGTTCGGAATATAGCGTATAAATTTTGGGCGTGAAGAAATCGAATTCGATATATATATATATATATATATATATATATATATATATATATATATATATATATATATATATATATATATATACATATTTCTTATTACAGAACTGTCTTTATACGAGTATTTACTGATGTCAGAAAATTCTCCTCAAGTAATTGCATCAAAGGACTGAAATTCATCGCATTTATTTGTGTCGAATTCATTAAATATAACTGAAATGAAGATAGGTAATTATCGGCAATATTTAAAGCATTTTGACTCACCATCGCTAACACAAGTAGCTGTCAACGGTGACACTGTAAATGCCATAGGGAAACGTAATGAGACTAATCAAACGAATAGGTAAATGAGGCGAGACAAGAATCTGTGTACTCTTTACCTCTCCCCTCACATATTTAAAATACAGACAGAAAACTATCTTGTGAAAACAACGGAATTTACTTCTGTGCCAGTTATCTGTTAAAAGATTTGCAAAGGCTTAGCAATACATAAGAACTTGGTTGACATAAGAAATTCAGAAACAACCAACCGCGAGGTAATCATATATTATTTTCACTGAATATGTTTGGAAAAAATTAGAGTTCAGAATATTTTTTCAATTTGATTAATTTCCGCAATTTAATACTGTGCTCTCACTTGACAAACGTTATTATTTTTATCTCGATAAACAAAATATATATTTTACCTATTTTTTTTTTAATTTCCATTCCCTTAGAAAAAATTATTTTACTTTAGTATAATCTAAGAATGATTACATGTTTAGGCAGTTTCATAATAGTTCATGAAATCTTTTGTATTGACGTAGTTAAAGAAATAATGTAGACTTGACGAAAAAGAATATGTGACAGGACAAGCCGACCCACACAAGAAAGAAAATTGATGGTGATTGTTCGATAACCAGTCCAATATAACAAACCTGTTACCTGATATGATAGGGTAGGCGTCCCAAATATCGCCCCTATGACTAATATCACCCACTCGTGTTTCTAAAGTATGATTCGCCCTATGTATGAGAAAATGCAGTAACTTCTTTGTTCTGGGTCTGTACTAACAGCGGCGATAGCGTCAATGCTCTTATCACTGACAACAGAAACTATATGGCGTCTGAAGTTGTTTAGGCTGTTGTCTTAGTAAACTTTGGCTCCAAGGAATCAGAAACCAGTGAATGAGCAGTTCGGTACGTTAAAATTCTAATTTTGCTGATACCATTTGAAAGTGCCTTAAACAGAGACTTTCCTAGCAACGCCTTTTAACAGGTGCTCCTAATTTCGCCTGGTAGGCGGTAAGAGGAACAGAGGTAGGCGATATTAGGAACCGCTCTGTAGTTCACTGGAAATTTAGCTACATAACTTAAACTGGCACTGTTTTTGGAGCTGGTTGATCTCAGGATACCAAAGTAAATAGTTCTTAGGGATGTTCTTTGAGTTTCCAGCTTAATCAGAAACTAAAAAGTGGATGAAATGTCGAAAACGTTATTTGGGACACTTACCCTAATGCTATGATACATAAACATGTTGCCCGATGTAAAAGCTATATGTGGTGCAGGGAAATGTACAACCGATGTCCTTTAAAATTAGTTAATTTCTACGGTAATGCAATAAACAAACACAAATATTTTAGACACATAGCAAAAGAAATCTGCGTGCAATATTTCATGTGAAAACAGTCCGATTTGGATTCTATTCTCTAGATTTTCATTACCTGCATTTAATGTATCTTCTTTATGCGCAAACTTAAACCCATTCCTTTCAGAATTTAACACTATCTACCGTAAATATCAACTCGACAAATACTTAAAGATTCAAAGAATTCCTAACACGGTCTGCCCCTGATATTTGCGAACTACAACGATTGAACTCCGTGATGCGAAAATTTCGATAGCAGTACTGTCTTAACTGTCGAAATGCATTACTTTGTGGAGCTATGGATGAGTCTTTAGGTTTGTGAAAAGTAGTAATGTCATTTAAATGCATATTCGGCATAAAATTTTGTGCCAGATGGCGTGTTTGGGGTAGTTAAAGATTGCATATTTTATGTTCATGCCTGTGTGTTATAAATTCTAAAGCGTCAAGCGACCGTCAGAGTTCCAATGACCTATGAAATAGATTCGAAGTACTTCAGTAATTTTGAATTTGTTACTAAAGTGAACTCTTGGTGAATGATCAGTGACTGGAAAATTCTAGAAATATAAACTTCGCTGCTGATACGCTGTTAGTTCAAACTGTTTGTAAAAGAGGATTTGCACGTAAGCAATTTTCGTTGACGAAAAATATTATAAAATGAAGTGGATTTTATTAAATTTAAATGTTTGAAATTTGCTGCATAACATGCTTTTTTTTCTAAATTTCGGTAAAATACTAATTCAGTTTCATCTTTATTTTTTAATTATAGAAACAAGCGCTATTGAGGTTATTTTTGGTTTTTGGAAAGAACAACCTAAGACGAGCAATATAAAACTGTGACAGTTTCGACTTAATGTCCATCTCTCGCATATACAGGCTGTGAGAGAATGGACTCCCCATTTTAAGGGGACAATTCAATTCCCAATTTTTAGGGGTTTCAATATTTTGCTCTATATACAAAATCAGAATAACTAATATTATTTTTTGCTACATTGAAAACACTTAGAATTCACAAAAAAGTATTTTGTGGAACAGTAAGCGATCTTTTTCAAAAAAATCTTCAAAAATTATAGAATTTTTCAAAATGATCCATGCACATTAATTTTCTTCCAAATTTCTCAGGAATGTTAAGTAAAGTATTTGTCACATAACTGTGCATGTATCTTTGAAACCACAAATATTTTTTTTTTAAATTTATGTACCATGAAATAAAGTAAAAACATGCAAAGACGTACAAAAGTAACTAGCAGATTTAAAAAATAATTCTCATGGCTTTAGATTCATACAAAATAAATTCAATGAGCAATTATGTTTAGATATATATTTATTTGATATATAACTTATATTAAAACATTTAATGTTTTTAAATGATATGGCATTTTGAAAAATGCTAGCATTTTTGAATAATTTTTTTTGAAGGACAAGCATTATTCTGCCAAAAAATCCTTATTTGGAATTTTAAGGGTCTTTAATGCAGAAAAAATAATATTAATTTGTCTGATTCTGTATCAAAAAAATTAGTTTATAATTATCAAGTTCAAAATTTAAAATTAAAAAATTCTAGGTTGAAGTTCACTTGTCCTCTTAAAGGGTAATATAAAACGAAAGAAACAATTTACAGAAAAAAGGTCCATATATACAAAAAGTACTAACAATCTAGTTTTTTCCCCACCCTGATTTGAAAATGACATCACTCAGGTGGCGTCCGTTGTTTCCGATGTATTGCCGAACCTATTCTTTAAAGTTTTCCATTACTGTGTTGGTCATCTCTGGGGGAATGGCGTCAACTTCCTCACGAATAGCAAGCTTACGGAATCGTTGCACATTTTTAGGTGATTCTAATGTTCCGAGGAAAACCAGTTGGTTTCATTGGTAATACAGACCCACGTTTGAAACCCGTCGCAGGATTGCATTACGACCAGGAACGGCATATTTTGCATAGATTCCGAAGCTTGTTCTAAATACCCTCTGTGTTGCGGTTACAGAATCGTCGTTTTTAAAGAGCGCCTGTGAATAACAAAACCGCGATGTTCACCGGACCAACTTGTGGTGTCTACTGACAACTAGAAAATCTGCCCGAGCTGTTGCCACCTTCCTCTCCATCCTACCCCCACCACTCTCTAACCAGTGACTTTCAGAAATGTGGGAATCTCCTCTTCCGCACCTTGTAGTTAAAAATATATAATTAGCTTAAAAAAATACTCTATGGTCTTTTAAATATTTGAGCAATCTGTAAGAGAGATATTGTTACCATGGCGTGTTTAAAACAAAAGTGTCGATGAATCGAGAAATTTGGGAGAGAAAAAAGATCTTGCATGATATAAACTTGATCTGAAATCGTTCTCGCAAAGAACAACTTCTTATACATCCTTAGATAGAATGATTTTTGAAATATTTTACCGCATGGTAATTTTCCTACGTTAAATAAATGTAAAACAAAAAATTTTGATTCAGTAGAGATAACACATCAGTCATATTACACAATCGTACATACATAAACACCGATATAAACACATAGAAAAAGTTCTGCCCCAAATGGTTTGAACTTTCAAAGAAATTTCAGTAATGATCAAACATAAATTTCCAGGGGAAAAAAAGAACAAGAACATGTGTCTTCGATAAAAGGCAAATATTCCAAGCTAAGGGAATGAAATTCTATTCCATATATTTAAAGCTTTTGTAGACTCTTGAAAAGACGAATAGAAAATGCAATGGAATTTCTTAAAAGATCACACAGGAAAATAGTCCTTCAAAGAATCAGGACTAAGCTTATGTCAATCAATTCTGAAGAGACATTACTATAGTAATCGTGCAAGGGGCTTGGAATACAGGCAAAGATTCTAAAGACTTCAATGTAATGGGAAGATATTTTTGTGCAGGAAGAAAATAAAATGTATATTCCAGTAAT
>OU015501.1:92619998-92662498 GCA_907164885.2 Dolomedes plantarius
AATTAATTTCAAGTATCACATAAAAGAACAAAAAACCACGTGATCAGCATTTAAAAAAATAAATTTTAAAAATTAATCTTTTAAAACGCACCAAATATCAGAAAATGGCGGTAAAGATTCAAAAAAGATTTCATTTTAAAGGAATTTTTATGATCTTTATCGTGATATAAAAGTTATAACCCTCAGATTCTTTTAAATGCACACTTTAAAAAGTTATAAAATCAGCTTAAAAATTTAATTTTAAAAAAATCTAAGAATTTTTCAAAATTCTTCCTTAGTACACCCCTACACTATAAGAAGAATCGCCATGGAAAACTTCAGCCCTTTGGGTCCAGTGGTTTGGTCAGTGCATTATCTGTCAGTCAGTCAGTCACTGAACTGTTTTATATGTATAGATAAGAGGGTTAAGTCTCAAAATTTCAACTAATAGCATCTTAGTTTTCATAACAAGCTGAATTTCAGCAAACCATAACAAACATACTACTTTCTGGAATGCTTTATTCCCATTAGTTGTCATAAAATAACAACCGGCGATATCTTTGAGCTAAAATATGACCCGTTCTGTTTTGGCAAAACTGGAAGCAACTTAAGTTCATACCGTAAATAAAATTACAAGGATCACTCATGCGTTACGTAAGTGATAACAACGTAGATAAGTGATAACAGCTTAGTATCAAAGATAAAAGTGACTTAAGATTTAGTAGCAAACATATGTATTCCGACAAATAAAATTACTTGAAAACTGGAAAGGAAAAGGAAAAGTAGCAAAACTTTACACAAAAGAACAATACATTATAAGAATTAAATGAGTATCTGTTCTCAAACAGAACTTTTTAAGAGGAGTCAACAACCTAAGGATAAAACTATATGGCGGCTGATCAAATGATCAAGGTATTACGAGATCAACATTTTGTAATCCTGTTAGAAAAGTTACCACATTTGTCCTTGGTCAATCATTCTTTCCAAAGGAAATAAAAATATACCTTTATTTCTTCGTGGCATATATGAAGTATTTGATTCATGAACAACTCCTGATTATATAAAGAAGCCGAATATTCTACCCATTTTCTTATTCAACATAAGACGACGCCATCTTTAAAAATAACATTGTGAAGTTTTTGAAACGTATAATTAAAAGGGTCTAATGCAGATGAGTGTAGCAATGGGATCATACTGACAATTAAAAAAAATAATGAAAACTTTTGATAATTAAATATTAAATCGGCAATTCTCCTGACACAACAATAATAATGCAAAAACAACTTAATGAGTCAAATCAAAGAGGAAAGTGGAATAACTTCAACTGTCTGAAGAGCTTGTTAACAAGCCTTAATGAATAGAGCTAAATCAAAGAAATGTTGAAGATTTATTTGAAGTACGAAAATACTCCTCTTTTTTACATGCTTTTGACTTTCCATTGCAGCTGAATCTGACAAATATATGAAACTGTTAAATAAAAATTCCTTTATTTTGATGTTCGTTATATATTTCAATCTATGGAGCTGGAAATTTAACAACAAACTATGTCATATATTTTCACATGTATCCATTTATGTATTTAAAGTACATATAGCATAACTTACGAATCGCACCTACCCTAGATTCTACTCGCCAGACAGCTGTTCTGACCGTTACATTTCTATAACGCTCGATGACCATCTGATTTTAGGTGGGAATTGTCAATAATTTGGAATGATAGGAAAAGAACCTACATGTCACCTGGTGAGAGACCGTATGGAAGCAGAATATGACTTCTCTCCACGGTTGTTTCCTCCCTTAAGAAGTTATGCAGTCGTGTTTAGGAATAAACTGATTTTCTCTGTTTTTTGTTCGGATAATTGTAAAGTGTGCCATGTGTTCACTAATAAGCTGAATAAGTTTAATGGCTCTGAATGCAATTCAAACATTACCTTTTAAATCAGTGGCTCCCAACCCGTGGTCCGCAACCACAGGTGGTCCGCGAGAGCCTCGTGAGTGGTCCGGCACCACATATAAAAAAGTTGCCAAATAAATGGGGATTTTGAAAGTAATGTTCATTGAACTAGATGGGCGGAATATATCCGATGACTATAAGGTGTTGAATTAAAATTTCTGAAAAGTTTAACATAACTATTTTATTATTAGAATGTGATAAGTTAGAATGCGAATCCGTTAATCCTGTAACCCTTTTGCCCGAGGGATGTGCTATATCCCCTATACCCCCCGGAAAGTTACCCTCTCAAGTCGGTGTGTGTGTGTGGGGGGGGGGGGGGCTGGGTGGTAGTCCGCACATGGTTCAATTTCTGGCTTAGTGGTCCACAGACTTTCACGGGTTGGGAATCACTGATTTAAACCCACTAAATTACAAGATATAATTTGAACCAATGCATGATACAAATCTAATGATAACCTATGATACAGAATGTAACATGAAAGACAAAATGAGATTGACCGAGGAAAAAAAAATCGGTGCATTTCAGTAGATTATATTGACTAGAGATATAACAACAAATCCGAACATATTACCACATATTTTATTTCAAACACAATCATGAAAAATCGTTGTAATGTGTAAAATAGTCTCTGCCATACTCTTATCATATTTTAGTAAGAGAATGGAAACGATCTAACTTTTCCCAAATGGTAACATTCAACAAGCCTTGGGGTGGGATTTCTTAATGATAATCTTCACGAATCACATTTGATTTTACGAGTTAAATGACACGCATACATATCGCATGAATTTAAAAGCTCTAGTAGTTTTATCTTTGTTATTACAGTCATTCGAAAATGAATAACATAACTTCTCTCATGAGAAATTTACCAGAATAATTCTAGAAATTTGGAAGTTAATGGTGCAAGCTAGAGAACATAAATTTAAATCATCTAAGCCTTCGTTTTAATTCGCTTCATCTAAGACAGAACAATAGCTAATTTTCCGGAAGGAAATTAGTTAAACGACATGAAAAACACTTGGAACAAACAATAAGAATTATGAGAACATCATTTGGAATTACCCAAATCCACAAGTCTTAGTTCTATCTCCTTTATACGCACTAATTCTAGCTTCGCTAAATCTCATAAGCTAACAAGTCATCACACAGTTCCTCGTCAATTTTAGCTTCTATATCTAATATACATGATCAATACTTACGACAAACAGCAGAATAATTTATTGGTCTCGCTCCAGAAGCTCGTAAATTCATAACTGTTGTCTCTTCTCACCTCATCTCCCCTTCGTATTCATAATCAAGCTTAATTCCGAAAGGGATGAAACACACCAATAGTATTCCCCGGCGATAAATGGTAAATGATTTCTAGAAGTTATACATCCATACAAATCTAAAATATCCTAAATAAGAGAATACATCATGCATATTTTGCATTGCAAACACACACAGAGAGGCGGGGAAAGGTTTCTTCCCAAACATAAATATTCCATCGGATTTGGGCGCTGACATAATCGATGTGCAATGGAAATGCGATGCAATGAAAATTTATCGAATAAAGTGCCTCTTTCGGATTGTGACGGTAATGAGATGCAGGGTCGAAGCAGCTAATCAAAGGGTTTTCTTGAAAGAGAAATATTAAGTAAAAGAAATTATTTACCAGAATATGAAATTGGGAGGGGGTAGTTTAAGGTTTTCCCAAAATATTCTTTTCTAAATAGTGATATTGAAAAATTTGAAGCTGGAAGAGTAAGTGCAAAATATATGTGTGTTTCCTGTAGTTTCAAAAAAGATTAAAGCAAAGGAAAGGTTCAAAACAAAGGTAAGGTTCAAAACCATTTATAAAATTATTTTCTAAATAGTGATATTGAAGAATATGAAGCTGGAAGAGTAAGTGCAAAATATATGTGTAGTTCCTATAGTTTCAAAAAAGATTAAAGCAAAGGAAAGGTTTAAACAAAGGTAGGGTTCAAAACCCTTTATAATATTCTTTTCTAAATGGTAATATTGAAAAATTTGAAGCTGGAAGAGTAAGTGCAAAATATGTGTGGTTCCTATAGTTTCAAAAAGATTACAGCAAAGGTAAGGTTCAAAACTTGAATGATACAAATGATAATAACAGATGAAGTACTAACAAAAGAAGAAATAAAATAATGAAAAATAAAACAACCTAATGCAGCTTATTATATAGTTGTAAAATACCTGTTACAAATATGATAACACAAACAATAATATTCGGTTAAAAATAGCACGAATTTTGGAGAATTAAGTTAACATACTTATGGATAACTTGTTTCTCAAAGACAAATTCTCATAAGAGCAAATAATGTCATGTGATTATTAAAAAAGTCATGAGATTATTAAAAAAATTAATCCCTTCAAACATACGTCGTCTGAAATACAACATATGACCGTCTTCGAAGTATGACTTTTCAAATATAAACACATGTATTCTGAACAATTATTAAAAATTATTCTAAACTTATTCCAGTATCCTCATAAAATTTATGATTGACATGCTCCCTTAAATATAAATTAATAGTAAAACAGATAGTGTCAAATCAATCCGTAGAATGAAATGTTTGATAATAATGTCTCGCAATGTAAAAAATTAGTATTAAACAATGGATTGCATTTCAGGGATGTGATCTTGAAGATAAAAAAGACCTGACATTGGACAGAGCTGAAAAATGGAGAAAAACTACACATGAAATGAAACTGAAGACACATAAAATATCAAAAACTCTTGGCATGTGAAATCGAGTTCACAAAAGGGCTGCTATACCCCCCTCACCCCCAAATAAATCAATATATGTAAAACTATATTATTACAGTGTATCAAAAAAATAGGTTTTAGGTCCTTAGTGTTTAGAGATTGTGTCTCCCCCCCCTCGCACAAACACACTCATGCACCTTTAATCCTGGTTACATTATTTCATATAGTACATAAAAAAAATCATGGCGCAACAGTCCGCTGTGGACCAAGGCAGGCGGTGCCCATCTCCGCTTTATTGACCGTGGGTTTGTGGTGCCATTCAGCATATGTCTCAACCAGGTGGTCAACCTGACGTGGGACTCCCAGAGTTTAGTTCCCAATCATGCTTGGCCCTCGTTTTATCGACCCACTGAAGGGATGAAGGCCGAGTAAACCTTGCCCAGTCACAGGATCGAACCCTGGACCTATGGTGTGGCAGCTTGATGCTTTTTACCACTACGCCACCGGGCGTTTCATACAGTACATATACGAAGATATTTATATTACCAACATGCAATGCTACATAGATTCAGTAAAGAATGTTCGTATGAAATTCTTAGTTAAAGCAGCTATAAAGTTCAGTAGACAGATTAGCACAACCTGACCTAACTAGGTACAATATCCTCTAATATATATCCTATATACTCTTAAGTATATAGTTCCTGTACTCCTCATGTTCACAATGATTAATCAGGTGTCTATACGGAGGTAAGAAATAGATTTGGGGCCATAACAATACTTGATATACCTTAAAAAGAAAAAAAAAATGTCACCGCAGAAATTTATCAACTTAGCTCAACTATTATAATTTCCTTTTAAACTATTCGCCCTTTTCTACAGCCCCTTAAAATGTTTCAATGTGGTATGTTTTAAGTAGCTGAAAACCAGTACTTCGCTACGTAGTACATCCAAATTAAATACAACCGTCAATGTATGCAATTAATGCCAAAAATATGTATAAATATATTTATAATAAATACAACGATCAATATATGCAATTGATGTAAAAAAAAACGAAAAAATATATTTATAAAAAAATCATTAAGGATATTTTTAAAGACAAAATAGTGTAGAAGAAAATATTCAAATTAAATCTAATAGGACATACTAAAGAATATAGTACAGTTAATATAGTACAGTGTGAGGAACATACGTTTTACTGTATTTTAATATTTTTTTGGATAATTTCCAATCGTCTGCCACATTAGCAAGAAAAAAAATATTTTTGTCTATTTCATTGTTATGCACGTTACGATAAATTAATTTAAAGTACCGGAAAAAGAAATCACGCGATCAGCATTTAATAAATTAAAATCTAAAAATTAATCTTTAAAAATGCACCAAAAATCAGAAAATGGAGGTAAAGATTCGGAAAAGATTTCATTTTAAAGAAACTTTTATGATCTTTCTCATGATATAAATTTCATAACCCTCAAATTATTATTTTAAATGAAAACTTAAAAGAAGTTACTAAAACAGCTTAAAAATTTAATTTTAAAAAATCTAAGATGAATTTTTCAAAAATCTCTCTGAGTGCACCCCTACACTATAAGAAGAATCGCCATGCTAAATTTCAGCCCTTTATGTCCAGCGGTTTGGTCTGTGCGTTGTCTGTCAGTCAGTCAGTCAGTCAGTTACGGAACTGTTTTATATATATAGATAAAGCCTTTTTCGTATTTGTCAGTTATTCTAAATGTATAATTTACTTTACTTCTTGTAGAAAACTGGTAGACATCTATCTGTCAGTGAATACTTGCATTTTGAGAACCTCGAGTTTCCCTATGACTGTTATTCGTGAAATATTCCCCAGTTTTCTCATGTATCTTTACATACAAATATACATACCAGTCCAAGATGCTCTTTGCTGAAGTACTGTGAAACGGAATAACCGAAAATAAGACATCTCATGATTTAACCAAATGCATTTTATAGCCAGTTGCAATACATCTATGGAACAGGATTTCGAAAGCATAAATATCAAATATATTCAAGTTCTATGTCAAAGCAACAGATCTTTCAGCCGCGAAACGTTGATAATGTGTAAGTCAATAGCATACAGTGGCTTTCTTTTGCTACTAAACTTTTCCCTTTTTGCTATCCGAACTCCTTGGCTAAATTATTGTTTATTACGGTAAATTAAATAATATTTAGCAGATTCAAACAAATATTGATAGTTCTAGAATCCTACGTTCAAATATATTTATATTCATATGTAAAATAATGTTTCAAAAAGAGTAAAAACAGAGAACGTTTCTTGATAGGTACGTCAATATTTTGAAAGACTTTAAATTTACCATAAATTTCAAGTACCCTCGGAATTTTACGTCAGAGCAACAGTTCCTGTAGCAATGAAACATAAATATAGTGCAAGTTTAAACGTACTTTAGCTTGAATTGCTCACGAAACTTTTAAATTTTTCATATGCTGATTAATACCTGCAATTTACGATAATCGTGTAAACTTGAGATGCTATTTTAGAAAACTTTGGTCAATTTTGGAATAATACATTTTAAATGCATTTATAGCGCTTATGAGAAATAATGTTTCTCTAAAAATAAAACTAGAGAAAAAATTTATTTAAAGGCATTTTTTTTAATTTCACTTATAAAGGTATTTGTTTTATTATTATTTTTATTTACTTGAATTGAATTTCAATTTAGCTTTAAAGGATATTTTGTATCATTTTCTGACAGTTACATAGTATATCAAAGCTCGTTTTTTTTCCATAAACTGCTACTATCGGAGCCAGAAAATAGAAAATTCGAGAAAGAAATATTACCTATAAAAGAAATACACTGCTGGCCATTAAAGTTTCAATACTATAAAGGAGGGATGATACAAATGTCAAATTCGCAAGAAGCTGCTGGGATATACAAATGATTAGCATTTAAGCGCAATCGAACGACGCAGGAGGGAGAAACGGCATCTCAAACTCTGTATACAAGAAAAGTTACGCAGCGGGTTTCTCATTCAAAAATCGCTTTTGAATGTTGGTTGCTTGTAAGAAGATCGTGTTATCACTCGTCTAGAAGGGGAAAATTGCTACCAGCACGTGTCGGAATTCATGGTCTATCGAGAGTGCGGTTTATCGTTCCGCGATATTGCTACTCGCATTGGTCGGAATCCAACGACTGCCATGCGAATATGGAATCGCTGGGTTTCGGAGGGTCATACTGAACGCCATGCAGGATCTCAATGGCCTCCCGCCACTAACGCCCGAGAGACAAACATGTTGACAGGTCAGACTTGCTGGATCGTACAGACACATCACGGACATTGAGTCCGGAATTTGGCTTGTTTGCAGCACGACAAATATCCACACGAACAGTGCGACAACGCCTGAAACATCACGGACTGTCTGCACGGTGACCACTACTGAGGCTTTCCTTGACACAGCAGCTTAGAGACGCGCTGCGACAGTGGTGCGCCCAACGACAAAACTGGATACGGGAGTGGCACCACGTCGTCTTTACAGACAAGTCCCGGTTCTGCGTGCAGCATCATGATGGACGTATCCATGTCTGGATGTACCGAGGAGAACGCATGTGGCCTGCTTGCAATCGATATCGTCATACGGGCCCTGCACCTGTTGTGATGGCATGGACAGCCATTGGGTACACGACACGAACACCTTCTGTTCACATCGTCGTAATCTTAATTCCAACGTTACATTTCTCAGATCTTAAGGCCGGTGGCTGTGCCCTTTAGATGAATAATATATATATACATATACGTTATTCATCTAATCTCTAAGAGTTTAGATGAATTTCCAACAAGAGAGCGGACTTAAATAAAACGGAAGCGAAACTAAAAGAACTACGGACCTCCTCGAATATTTAAGAGATTAATGACAATTTTTTTCATTATGTAGAATATGTGTAATAAAGGGGCAGTGAAACATAAAAAATAAGCCGCAACCTTAGCAGTGAATTTTACACAAGCTATTGTTACAAGCATTGTTTCTCTTTCATTACGCTTTTGGAGTATAAAGTATTTTATAAAATCTGTGTGTTTCCAGAAGCAACTTCTATTTCATTTTCATGTAGTTTTTCTTACTTAGGTTTCCCATCATCACTTTGTGATACAAGAATACAAATTTATGATAAACAACATTTAGTTTGTCAGATCTGTATTTGATAATAATGTAAATACCACAAATTTGGAAAAACTAGAATCCTATCGCACATATCAGGAAAAATCGGGAAAACACTTACAGAACATATGAGTTTAGAAAAAAATATATTCTCATATATACATAAGAACAGTATTCATACCTTATCATAAATAAAGTCCTACACACTTTAAAATGAATGTTGCCATTATTTTGAATCCTTGGACTCTAAATGGTTTTCTAAGGGGCAAAAATAAATGTAATAAAATAATTTTTAAAATTGTTCAAGTCATTTATTTTTGTAACTACTCAGACAAACTGAGTTTATTATGAAGTTCCCTGCGCCTGAGTCCTGTGTGAGTATTGAGGAGTAATTAAATTTATAGACAAAAATAAGAAAATGTTTCAATTAATAAAGTACATGTATTATATCCTCCAACACTATAAATGCACCTCTTAAAACCCTCTTGTATAGAATGATACAGATTTCTATTACAAGGTAATTCATGAAAAGAGCGATTAATTGAAACAGGCACTGTAAACGTGCAATTTGTCTGCACCATAATAACTGTAGTCATAAACATTCTAAAATGACGTTGTCCTTCTCATGCAAGGTGAGACATCTAGAATAGTGTCAAAATCTGATTTCCTACAGCTGTTTTTTTACATTTGTAATCAACGAAGCGTGAAAATTTGACTTTCTTAGATTCATATTAATGAGAATATATTTAAAAAATCTTTAGTGAGAGCCGCAAACAAAGCGAAATAATTGTACAACGTTGCTTGCGTATTCTAAGCAAAGAAATTAACAATGGGCTGCATGGCACAAAAGGTACTTCACAACGTTAGTAAATTAAAAGACCCTGAACTGTTGGCTTCATTATTATTATATTATTATCCGAGAAGTTCTAGGTATCTTAGACCGTGTGGAATAAATTGCGCCCGACACGGCCCAATGATCATGATAATCACAACCTTTGGAAGAGGCTTCTTTGTCCGACAAGTGAAGCAGACATTGCTGAAATCGAAGTTCGCCCCAAACCGGCGAGTAATCAATGTTGAAACAATTACAGGCGGGGAACAGTGTTTTAAAACTCGTTGCAATTATCAGACTTTGTAGGGAACAGTCATTTCCCGCACTCTGCGGAAATTTATTGTAGGTGGAAATGGAGACGAAGTTAGGAAATGTGTATTTAAGTTAAAGTACCACGAGAATTACAATATCAGCTGTTGTGGATTTAAGTAGTTTCGAGAGAAATAAACAAGGCCGTTAATTCTCAGATTCAGAAGTTGAATAATTTTAATCTGCCGGTGACAAAAAAAATATTTGAAATAAAATTTATATTTACGCATTTTTCTACAGTTTTAATATATTACATTATTCTGAATGTAGAGAAAAAATAGAAAAATATCTAACAATGATTCTTCTTCATTAACAGATATAGATTTCACAATCAGACATACTAAGGAAATTAATATTGTTAAAGATTAGAATCACTAATTTGTTTTATTTTCGACTATTAAATAGGAAAAATCCCTTCAATTATCTTAACAATTTAGATATATAACCAAGTTATTTAATGAGTACGATGGACCCGATATATTTCTTGCTAATTCATCTCAAATATCTGGAAATTGGTAGGACTACCTAATTTCATCGTCATGAGAAATGCTTAAAGCAAGATTTTAAAACTGATAAAATTTAGGCAACTGGAATTTATATCTACTGAGCAGGTGTTCATATTGTAAATATTTCTACTTCCTTGTTCGCATAGATTTTACTACAAATGCGTAGACTCAAGTACATTTATTGGAAATCCCTGAGTCATTTTTGGAAATTCTTCACAATAAATAAGTAAATAAGTAAATAAATAATATATATATATATATATATATAAAGTATATATATATAAAAGTATAGTATTACAGCTGAAACAATGATTATAAAATCACACACACACACACACACATACATATATATATATATATATATATATATATATATATATATATATATATATATATATATATGTGTGTGTGTGTGTGTGTGTGTGTGATTTTATAATCATTGTTTCAGCTGTAATACTATACTTTTGTTTACTTACTACTAACACAAGGTTGATAATCCTCACATCGCAGTAAAAATTTATGCGTATTTATAGAACTACTAAGGGGAATAAGATTCATTGTCCTCATTTCATCTTCGCTCAAAGCATATTTCCGAAATGCTCATCCCTAGTTACGTTCTGATTGCAGCTACTTTTTTCGTCTAAATTTGGTTACAGCAGCAATCTAGTTACGTTTACTGGGAATTCATACCGATAACAATTCTGATATAACAAATTATCCAGTAACTGAATGATTGGCAACGGGGGATTTGTTGTCAGTGTTCGCACCAGAATAAAAAAGGGCTTTTTGCTGTTATTGCAAATTATATCGCCATTATTATATTTTTAGCTTTATCTTCCTATCGCTTAAGACAGAAGGTAATGATAAAAAAATTGCTTTTTTTTAATTCATGAGGGGAAAATCGTTTCACTGTCGAACTTGATAGGGGTGTGCGGATAAAAGTTTCTCAGGCTATGTAACATTAATATATTTTAAGACATATTAAGTAACAATAATAAGGAAAATGAATAGAGATTTGTCATAGTCTGTCTAATACTAGTTAAGAGTTCTTAATAATAGTCTAGTTTATTTATAATTTTTTCAGTCACAAAAGAACTTGTAATAAATGTTAACGTATTCGATTTAATCTTAACTTCTAAAGACTATACCAAACGCCTTTTGTTTTGCACTCTCTCACACACACACACACACACATATATATATATATATATATATATATATATATATATATATATATATATATATATATATATATATATATATATAATATATATTAATCTCTAAATGTATTTGTGCATATGTCGGTGGGTGGATGGGAGTGCATCAAGTGTCAGGCCATGATACTGAAGCTGTGAATGGTATGATTAACCGTTAGTGGTCCTATCTAACTGAACTACTCCAGGCAGTTCATACGTTTTAATCTGGTTATTAATCACCTGATGGCATAACATATAAACGACATTGTTTGAGGGTGGATAGAAAATTTAATTCAGATGCATGAGCACACATAGTTGCCTAAAGTACCCCAGGCTGCGGGTGAAATCCTGTCATTAGTAGAGGAAAAACAAAGATGAGAAATAATTTCATCAGAATCTCCACTCGATGCTGATCGTACAGGAATTTGAAAACTCAGTCGAGTTATGCGTCATATGCGGAAAAATGTAAATAGCTGACAGGTTATTAGGTTCTCGGGCAGCGAAAAAGAGGTATTAAAGAAGGCGGGGTGAGGCATTTGTTGAAGGCATAGAATACAGACTGTTATATTTCACAATTGATGTGTACATTGTAGATGCGTTTGGGTTAGAATTCCTTATTAAATTTAGTGCATTTTGAGAATTTGATGTCCGATATTAATCAAGAAGTTACATGTATGAATATATGATTTTTTAGCGTGATAATTTCCTAGTGCGATTGTAAATCTGGAACCATTAGTTTTAAAGTTAAAAAATTAGGACTAGCCATTAAGTCATTCTTAGTCAAAAGTGGATTATATATTCAGAGCAACAAAATTGTTTATTTTGATATAGAGGGTAATTCCTAATTAATGGTACAAACTTTAAGGGCTGGTACAGTACACTGTAACAATCTTTTATTGTATAGGAAAGTATGAGGGCAGGTGAAGCGTTGAAGCACAAACACAGGAAATAGGCATGGAAAGCAAGAAAAATTGCTTATTGACAGCGATGCTGGCAAGTGCTGTGTTGACAATAAGTATTCAAAATTACGTCCATCAACAGTAATACATGCTTACAATCGTCGATGGAGCGATTGGCGTACAGTTTCAAAGATGTCAGGTATTTCACGCACACGTGCCACAGCAGCGAATATTCGTGCAACGAGATCCTCAACAGAGTCAACTGGACTCGCATAAACGAGACTCTTCAGATGTCTCTATAAGAAATAATTGAGACTCGATGCATCGGGAGATCGGGGTGCCCAGGGACCGGTCCAGCACGCCCAATCCATCGCACCCCAAAAGTGGCATCCAAGTAACTGCGCACAACACTGCTGAAATGGACTGGCATCCCATCGCGCTGAAACCACAGTCGGTCGGCACTCGTCTATGAGGAAAGTGCTCTTAATACATTCGTAGCGCAGCTCTGCCGTTACCATTTGCACGGCAGTACGTGAGATGCATGTCTGCTTTCTCGGCATATGTAAAGTTTCCTATCACGGACGACATTGCAATTACGAATGGAATGTTCCCGCAGATGCATAACGTTTATACGCGGCAAGCCACCACCTGCTCCTATCGTCAACAGAACCAAGCAATCGCTCTTTTTTGCATGTCTTTTCCTGTGTTTGTGCTTCATCGTTCCACCTGTCCCCATACATTCCTAAGCAATACTGTCCGACCACAGTACGAAGAACCACGGTTGGCATAATACCAAGACGATTATATTCACGCTGTAGGTAAGGCTGCTTAGGAAGGAGGGGGAAAAGTCTCGTATTCTCTCGACATTCTTTAGAATCAGTTACTAACTGCGCTT
This sequence comes from Dolomedes plantarius, assembly GCA_907164885.2. Lineage (NCBI taxonomy): Eukaryota > Metazoa > Arthropoda > Arachnida > Araneae > Dolomedidae > Dolomedes > Dolomedes plantarius. The sequence goes on from OU015501.1 coordinate 92,633,412, forward strand.
GCTTGCTTTTTCCTCGTCTGTTATTTTGATTATTATATTAAAATTAATACATCCTTTACCCAACACGACTGCTCGGAATAAGCCGTTCCGTAGTGATTGTAAACGTATAATACACAATGTAATTAAATTGTGTGATAAAGAAGCACTAGAAGGAAATGTTATTGTTCCACTTTCGCAATCCCCAAAGAGAGCTAGTAAAATGACCGGGATATCAATGTCCAGTGTAAAAAGAATACATAGAGAAGCAAAGGGTGAAGAAACTCCAAAATTTGAATCTCCGAGGAAACGTCAGAAAAAAAGAACCACCGAAAACGTAGCTTTAGATAATTTTGATTGTGATGTAATCCGAAAATATCCACTCCTATAAAACTCCTATTTTTTAAATAGCTTTGCTTCTTTCTTTTTATTATTTTGAAATTATTATTCACATATTCTATCAAAAATAAAGTTTTAAAAAATAACTTTAAAATTGCGGACAAAAAGCAGTCTGAAATGCATTCCGTATTTCATAAACAAACACATCCGAAAATATGACGTTTTCCCCTATTTTCTAAGTAGACTAGCTTTTCTTGCGCGTGCGTAACAGCTTCCAGGGACCTTGCTTCCGTGGTCGGACAGTAAATGATTGTTACAGTGTACTGTACCAACCCTTAAAGTTTGCACCATGAATTAGGAATCACCCTGTAATTCATCTACAGAAATGATTGAATGTTAATATTAAACTTACCAAGTTTAAATAAATTATTAAATATTTTAGTCTGTGTATCGTGAGACATGACGACATTGCATTCTTGATCATAAATAGCGCTATTTTATCCATATTTTTTAATGAATGAATAGCCAAAATAAAGTACTGAATCCCTCATTTAGGACATGTTTGCTTTTAACGTATTCCGAAAAGGGAATTTATACGATATCGAAGTCGAACCAATGTGTCCATCGTAATTTATGGGATAATATATATCTATATTTCATTAGTATCATTTTGCTAAAAGAGATCCTATTAGCAAAATCTGAATGATGCAATTTAAACTCTTCATACAACACAGGATGAAAAATATTAAATACGAGAGTCAAAATTTTTGCCTTAGCGACAAATTTTTATTAAAGGGAACATTGCTAAACCGTCATATATTCTTTAACTACGGAGCTTTCGTCAGCATAAATCTCTCTCAAGGAAGCTTATTAAGTGCTCGATGCCTGTTGCTATTGGATAAGCTGTCATTTAAAGGGGATAATTTTAAATCACTATAGGGTGGATTGCTAATTAGCGATAAGCTCTTTAAACTTTATTGCGAGTGAAAAGAGTCATCAAGTGATTCTTGGTGCCAGAAAAATTAAGGTACGTAATCAACAGCAGGATTATAAAAAGTACTCTTGCTCATGATCTTAAAACGCTTCAGTGACTACCAATTTCTGATAAAGAATGTAGTAAACTTGTTTATAAATACTGAAGGGAATTATCACGTAATTTTACTTACTTACTTACTTGCCTACTTACACATACACACACATACACACATATACATATACATATATATACATATATATACATATATATATATATATATATATATATATATATATATATATATATACATATATATATACATATATATATACATATATATACATATATATATATATATATATATATATATATATATATATATATATATATATATATATATACATATCTATATACATATATATATACATATATATATATATATATATATATATATATATATATATATATATATATATATATACATATAACCTTCCATCGCTTCGCACTGTGTTGTCCAGTGGCAGATTAAGCCTTCTAAAGGCCATAAGCAAAACATAATTTTTAGATCCCCCATTCCTCCTCACTGGACATCATAGCTTTCTATCTGCCAAACACTTACTTTGTACAAAAAAAAAAAATCCTCACATTTGTTTTTCCCTTTTCTTTTATAGCATTTGAATTTTCAATCCCCGTTTAGTGTAGTTAGTCTTAAAGCAACCTTTAAACCCTATTTTTCTTTTAAATTAATTACTAGCAAAGAATTAAAGATTTTTTATACCTTATAATTTTTCACTTTAAAAGCAAATTTAAAATATTAAAGATGAATTAAATATAAGTATTTAAGCTACTTATTAATAAATGCCTTTCTCCGCAAAAATCAAGATACATATTTCAAACATAGTTATGCATTTCTTCCTCTATGTTAAAAATTTTACTTTTAAGGTTGGTTAAAGAATTGAATAAATAGTATTCAACATGCGGAAAAGAGCGAGCCACGTTAGAGTTTCTATCAAGCAATGGATGTTTAAAAAATCCCCATTAAGAAATGTCAATTGTAATTCAAAAATCAATCAACTGGTTACAAATTATTTAATTATGAATACAAATTATCTCTTTTGCAGGAAGTATGTCGTGAACCCTCTTTTTTACACCGGTTCACTTAGGTTCTTTTTCCCTGTGGCATAGGGACAAATAGGGTAGTGCAAAAATGAGTCGTCAGTGAACAAGACGAACATACATTTATTTACAGATTTATATTTAAACAGTTTCGCACATAACATAAAAATTGAAGAAAACTCTGCACTAGGTGGGCAAGCCTGCAATATCTTACCAGACCTCGGCTATCCTACACTCTAATCTAGTTACCGATCAATTAATTAACTGGAGGCGAGACGAGCCTGCTTTTATCTTGCCAGGCCTCCTGAAACTACTCTCAGAGATTCTCTTTCTCTATCTTAATTCTAATTACGAAGTAATTACCTAACCAGAGGTGAGACGAGCCTTCTTAAATCTCGCGAAACCTCCGTTCCCTACCAGAGACGCTCTGCCCCTTTCCTACAGACTCCCCGAGATTCGCAGCACCCCTCTTGGGTTCAACGCCCCCGCAGCCAATCCTCTGATTGGTAGAGGGGTGGGGGAATCACGGGGCACAACATTTTCGCTTTAACCAGCGCTACGTTTCAAACATTCAAAGTAATTGGCCTTATTATCAGATCACCTAAACTCGGGCTTAGAGGCTTATACATATATTCCTCGACTTACGACCCATATAGGGACCGTACCATTGGTCGTAAGTTGATTTGGTCGTAAGTCGAGTTTCAAACTTTTTTTTTGTATATGTTCATGCATGTATTTTTCACTTTCATACATACATACGTAATTTAAAATTTCGGTCGTAAGTGCGAGCGGTCGTAAGTCGAGAGGTCGTAAGTCGAGGAATAGCTGTACTGTAAACTGCTTCTTATCTATCAGATAAATCCTAAGCACCAACAATTATGAATTATAGCACTAGTTTAACGAATACAGCATTTTTATGTAATAATTGTAGACATTTTTTTCAGCCAATAATACGTTTAGTTCTTTTCGCACCTAGGAGGTTAATACATTAAAGAAGAAATTATTGGAAAATTTTTCTTATTTATCAATATTTTTCTCCTACTACAAAGAATGTATATGATCTGCTTTTTAGAAAGAGAGTCTAGAATATAGAGTCAGTAATTAGCGATCTTTAGATGGACTCCATAAAAATCGACCCTCTTGTTATTGTAGGGCGATACGGAAAGAAAACAAAGAATCTAGAATGACTTAGAAACTGAGATTTTTTTGGAAGAGCTTCATTTTCATTTTGGTCAGATTTCCATCGTAAGAAAATCACATCACTTTCATATTTTCCCAAAAAGAATAATAGTAAAATATCCTCTTTTTCGTTTGTTAAGGAATTGTTCACAGGTGTATTGTCCCAAGGGTTTGCAAGTAAGTGGAAATGTATGGTAATGTATTGTAAATATTTTGAACATGACAGCAGCATTAACTACAATAAACATAATTCTTTTTTGGTTAAGTATATATCGATAACGATATGAAAATTCCAAAAATATCGCAAAAATTAATATCTTAATTTATTAGCAGTCGAACGCCGCTATTGTTGGTCAAAATAAGCTTTCCCCACGAGTCCTGCAAAAGAAAGATACACCTTAAAATCGATAGAGATATCGATGCAGATGTAAATAAATACCATTCGGGGCAAAAATGGCTTAAAGAAAGCGTTTGGCTTCAGAATAGAAAATATAGATTTGGAAGTGTAGTAAATATACCCCTTGAAAGTATTTCGTGATGTATTTTGTCAGAGTTTCAGAAGTGTTTCTATGAATAAATAAGTAACGTTATTCATTATTCTGTTACATCCAAATATTCCTTGCTGTTCAGAATTACAAAGGGACATGTTAAATAAACTATTCATTAGTTGATATTTAATGTCACAAACGAATCGAAGCGCAAAACAGAAGTGGTATACATAATTTAACAGGGCTTCAAAAGACCTTGTAAATTCTTAAACTGATAACATTATCTCATTAGACAAGGTTTAGGGTTTCGTCTTTTGTTTTAGAACTAGACGAGTTTGAAAATTATATATTTTCTATCTCGTGCCAAAATATGCTTCTAATTTGAAAAGAAATGCTAATAAAGTTTTGTAGAAAAGTGAAAAATATTCCCCATACCAAGAAAACATATATTTGTTTAATTAATGAAGGGAATTTATCAGAAATATACGTTACGATATCAGCAAAACTCTAGAAACATGAAATGATCATGGATTTTCGGGTTTTCAGTTTTCAGTGCAATATTTACATACATGCTTTTTTAATTCCTGAAACCTGCAGAAGAAGGAAGGAACCTGCAGAATGAAGGAAATTTATCAGAAATATACGTTACGATATCAGCAGAACTCTAGAAACATGAAATGATCATGACTTTTCGGATTTTCAGTATTAAGTACAATATTTACACACGTGCTTTTTTAATTTCTGAAACCTGCAGAAGAAGGAAGAAATCTGCAGAATGAAGGAAATTTATCAGAAATATACGTTACGATATCAGCAAAACTCTAGAAACATGAAATGATCATGACTTTTCGGGTTTTCAGTATTCAGTGCAATATTTGCATACATGCTTTTTTTATTTCTGAAACCTGCAAAGTTATTGTGTAACGACAATCTACGAAGACCTTATAATCAGTTTTCAAATATTTATATATTCCGAGTAATATAAATATTAATCACCATATATAGAATACACATCAAATCTTATTTATAATGGACATTTAAAACCATTTACTTTGAAATAATACATATATTATACTTAATAGATAATAATTTTCATAATAACTCACTGTCTACTGTTTTATTTTAAATGGATATCAGTCCATAAACACCAACTGCAAGTGTGCATTAGTGTTATCTTCTCAGAACATCGAAAACTATTCCTCAGACAAATAACTTCTGTTTTTGCTTTATCTTTTTATTTATATTTATTTACAGTATACACCACTAGAGAGAATCAGAAACTTATTTCCATTATTGTATTCAACTTTAAATCTGAATATCAAATCAGAAAACTTTTATCCCTGAAATGATTATAAAAAGCAAATTATGAATAGAAACCTTCCCAATAGTTCTCTTTGAAATAGACAAAGTAATGAAAGCATTAGACGTTTAAAGTAAATTCCCAAAGCAGTATACATAAATGTTCTCCAATAATTCATATTCATAATTTCTAAATTTTTTTAATGTAATTTTGTTTAGGTGATATTTGTTGAAAGATGCATTTATTTATTTAAAAAAAAACAAAGCATTTTTTTGAATTTTTTTTATTTGTGTTTTAATTTACATAATTATTTTTCGAAATTTATCATGAATAAAATATTTTATTACTGTAAAGAAACAAAAATTAAAACTATCTTGAAAACATAAATTAAAGAATTTATTAAGATATAAATATTAGAAATTTAAATATATATATATAGATATCTAAGAGAATTCCTAATTTCTCAAGCTTTTAAACCTTCTGATTTATTAATTAAATAACAAATTTGATTTTAAATACTATTTCACGATTATTTCCACAGGAAATGCAGTTTTAAACTAGAACCTAAATGTCATAAAATAAGTTTATTAAAAATAATATCGAAAATTATTTTCCATTTTCGTTGAAGGGGGGGGGGGAACTAATTGCATTAAAAGAAAATACGCAGACATAAAACGTCTTCAAAATATTTTACAGTGCATTTTATCACGCTATATGTTTCTACTTAATGGCCGTACAATGGCGTGGAGAGCTATAGTTGCCACTCAAGAGTAATGGATTAGTTCCAGTAAAAAAAAAAGAACAAAAAATAAAGAGTTCTATGAATTTCTGCGTTTATTTCTGCATTGAACACGCGGAATGCGAACAGTTATGCGATAAAATTCGGGCTTCCATAATGTCGACAAACGATACGATAAGGCCGGGGGAAGTTGTTCGCTGACCTTTTGAATAATTAATTTATTGCAGCTATAAAGGATGGTATGTAATTAATTAGGAGAGTACCGTCGTGAGAGGAGATCACGTGACATCTGATGAATGACACTTATGGATGCTGACCAGACAGGATGTCAATAGCAGGAAAACAGGAATGCGTAGATACTTTGTTTCTTCCCCAATTCATTAGTTAAGGAAATAACCTGCGTATATTTCCAAAGGCAGAAAGAAAATAACAAATACTGAGTAACAGACCTGGCAAGGTAAAGATAAAGCTGCTTTTACTGTATTTAAAGGCATTATTAATCTCATTAAACCGAAACTATTCAGACGTATACGCCTTATTAAAGAGTATGCAAATGAATTAGTTTAAAGATAATATTTAATAGGGAAGCCTTCCGTATGCAACTATTATTATTTAGTAACTTACGAGGCTTTTAAGGAGAACAAGGAATGGCTCCAAGTCCACTTCTTTAACCGTAACCGTGGTATACCAGTTTCATTAATAGGAAGTCATGGTTCAATTCCCGAGCAAACTTCAGAGTTTATAAAGTCCATTTTTCCAGTAATACTCGTAGTTGGGAGTAAGTAAAAAATTAAAAATTCAAAAAACTGTTCATTTATTATTTTTTTCGATAAATATATAGGTCCTATAGTCATAAATTATTCCTAAAACCAACTTGAATTCTCAATTGGTTGTACACATGATTGTAGGCGTAAATATGTATTAAATACGCTAGGAATACTTGAAAATAAGGATTTAGCGTATTTATAAAGGGGTATTTATTGAAGTAAATCTTATGTAGAGGTTGGAAAGTTCTGTTTTAATAAAATATATATAAAAACAAGTAAAATTGGTTGTTCACAATCATGCCAGCTATTTGTTTTGTTTTATTTAATTTTTTGTAAGGAAAAAAAAGAGAAAATTCTATGCTTTGTTTAGATTCCTTATCTGGTGTTTACGAGTACTATAAAGAGACGCATACAATTAAATACTAAAATACTATATTCAGAGAGCGATTTAAACAGATTTTAACAACATCGATTTTAAAACTGTGCCATGACAAATCTGTTTTAGAAAAAAGTTTTCTTTAATTTTTGTATGTTTCACGTAGCACGGATATTTTAAGAGCCAAATTAATTTAAGTATATTTTTAGAAAAAAAATATTTTTTAATTCTTTCTTTTTTTTATTCTGCCGTGCAGCCATATATTTGTACATATTGCAATGCAATAAAAGAAGAATTTTTCCAAACTATTCTGTGAGCAAGATAACATTTGATTTAGTATATTGTCGTCCTTAAAAGCTGTTTAAAATCAACCGCATTTCAAAGCTTTAATGTCTGGGGCGGTCCACATCATTTTTATTAGGTGTATTATGTAATAATTGATTGATTTCTTTTATCTGCGTGTTCAGACTATGTTTTGGCAAGAATCCAATAGAATTAAACTCAGCGCCTTAACAACAGAAGTCGTGGGTAACAAGCATGGAAAATTCTCGCCTAAATGAAGTAAGATCGAGAAAGGAAATGTTAAAAGTTCCGGATTTTTGCTCTGTTCTAGAAAACGGTTTTGAAGTCCGTTAGCGTGCAATAAATTTGGGCATTATTTAAAATTTGATCGGTAATAAACGACTACCAGTTTTCTGCTAAAATTTTTGAAGGGGTGAGGGAGGGAAGTATAATCTTACATTATGTTTCAGCTAAATTTCAATATATATGTATAAAATTATGATAAATTCAAGACGTACTTTTAGATTGTCATGCATTTTTTTTTAAAATAGGGTGTGTAATATGTTCCCCTTTGGATTATTCCTTATTGTATGGGGAAAATGTAAGAACCAAGCAAGTTTACCTTCATAATATTAAAAATATTGTACTTTTAGTTTAAAATTTTACTTATCTACATAGTTATGCACATTTTGATAGCTAAGAACTCAGGTGTGACGTAACATGTAATTCAAAATTCTAAAAAATATTGTAGATTTTATATTTTTAACAGCTTCAGACATTTTATTGTGCGTGTTAAGTTATATACTTAAGCTTAGAAAAACTATTATAGTATTTTCAGATCTTGTATCGGTAATTAAATTAATTATGCAAACCTATTAAGTATCTTAGAACATTCATATTACGATTTAATTCAGTCATATATCAATTGCACACATATATATATATATATATATATATATATATATATATATATATATATATATATATATATATAACCATTCCTTTTCACTATACTTTTTCTATAGAAATATCTTTTGCAGCTGTCTTTTTTTTATTTTCGATATTATGCACGCGTTTACCATTTTAAACTGGTGTATATACAGCAAACATTTCTTTTACCTCTGGTGACAAATATCCTGAAATATATATCATGTTTTTAAACAATATCTAACAAATGATGAAGTAAACTCAAAATTATTTAACCTTAAGCAAATTTCTAACTAGATGCCGCTAAATTTGAAAAGCTTAATTCACATTGTTACGAGTTTAGGGCCAACTTGGCGTGCTGTCGCCAACACGCGATGTTTTGGAATCTACGATAAACAAAAACGATAGTTTTACACGTTCAGCGTCTATCATGAGGTAAATGATAAATCCTGTTCTTGGGTCAATAGCAGAGAGATGAATTTGGTTAGAGCTGTGTGGCAACACGGGGTAACGGTTGCTACTAGGTTAAAGAACCAGGAATGGAATATCAATTCTAAAGATAAGTTGGTGCGAGTTTGTTGAGTTTTTCGACAAGTGTTTTTCAGAAGTGATCCCTTGTGAATGGTTTAAGGTTTTTAGTCTCGGCTGACACAAGAGGAGGTCCTTAGAAGGAGGTGAATTACAAGGTCGTATTATATGTTTAATTAATTATTGTATAAATTAATTTTACCTTTGAAATTCCTCCTTATCAACGAAGATTTATTTACGTACTGGAATTGTTTAACTTCCAGTGAAGATTCATTGTTCATATTTGTCTACATTTCTGCAAATTGTAAAAAGTGTACTGAATTTATGTTTTATTTAAAGTTCTGTCATTTAATTAGATGTAATTGACACATTCATATCTGAGTTTGAAAATTCACTAACTAAAAGTATCTACTCATCGCTCGGTTTCGGAACAATATTAAAATTTTTTATGACATACAGACGATGAATTATTTTTTAAAACTTTTTACTAAACAACTTGCGTTATGAAATTTAAAGGCACTAGTTACGATTAAAATCGAATCGGTAATACATTTTCAGTAAAGCCATGAAATATAGTTTCAGTTTCTTTCCGTACGTAATTTACTTACCATACTGATTCTGAGGGATGTGGAGAAATGAGAAAAGGTTTTACAATAAATCTGCATATATATATCCCGTTTATTGACACATGGCTAATTATAAAGGTTAAAAGTAAAAATGACAAATATGTTTATAAAACATTACGTTTAAATGTTACATTTAAACATGAAATACAGGACGATAAAACAGTTTGAAAATAAAAGATTTTCAAAATTTCAATCAAGAAATATATTTTAAATTGAGAATGAGCAGAAAGGGAATAATATATTGATTAATACTGATAATTCATTTGTTAATTATCGTGAATGTTTATTAGTAAAATATTCATTCACATTATTACAAAAAGAAAATTTAAACATCTGGTTTGTAAGATTCTGGAATAAAAAAAATAGTTTTATCAGCAAATGTGAAAATCTTTCTCAAGTATATTTTTTAATATTCATTCTTAGGGAAATTTCGATAATCTTAAAAGTGATAAATATTGCAGGAAAAAGTTTTATTTAAAAACAATTTAAAAAAATTAAATAAAAAAAGATAATTGCAGTCAGCCCTCTTTTATAATTTGGTAAAACCTTTTTCCTTTTAATTGACACGATTTTATTATTTTTCCTTTAACATTAAGTTAATTTATATTTGACAAAATTTGAAAGTTTTTTTTTTTTAATTTTAAGTTAATTTACATTTGACATGAGTTTAATTTGCATAATTTGTAGACATGAAAAACTATACTGTTGCATTAAATAATAGAAATGTAATATTATTTCTGAATACAACTCATTCCTACGGTTAATTTATATAAAAAAGAAAAATAAATATCACATTAATTGCATTGAAAATCACTGTTTACTAAAAGAGAAAGTATTTGTTTTCCATGTTTATCATTTGTTCAAAGGAATAAAATTTAGTTTGTAGTTAATACTAAATTAAACCCTTTTTAATGATGAATATAATCAGTTTTAAAATTGCTTAATAGTGTTAAACAGAAATGCAAAATTCAGGAAAATATATAGCCGTCTTTGTAAGCCATTTTTTAAAGAATTTTAGAAGAAAGTAAAAATTGAGATTATGATGCATGTGATTTCAGTTCCCTCAAATTATATAATTACTTAATAGTTCAAACTTACTTATTCAATGTTAAGAGACCTTACTCCAATAGCATTAATGAATAAATACTTTTGATTTTAAAGCTTATAAAAATCAACAGGAAAACATCTTACACCTTTTTCATAGTTTGGAATGATTATTTTTGTCCTCAGCGTAGAGGAATTTATTGATTCAAGAATATGATGAGCAGAGTAATTAATGACTTTTAAATAAGAAACTTAAAACTCCAGAAAAATAATGAAGCCAACTAATATGACAATTAAAATAAATTATATCATAAAGAAATATTCGTTTTACACAGCTTTGCTTCATAAGTAAAATGTACTTTCGAGAACATATTACTTATTTATTTTCAGGCTAGCTCAGTTTTACAGATGGCCATTAAATCCATTTCTTAAACTAAAGCTCTAATACCATCATTACAGATTACCATGAGCATGGGCGGGAGATGACTGGGCTCTCATCTAGCTTTTACTGATATTAGCTAACAGCATATTCGATAGCGACAAAGTCGTTTTCAATTTTTCGCTTAAGCAATTATAATATTAGGTTATTACTCCTAAAAAAAACTTTGAGCCACTTTGAGTGAAAAATTATGATGGCGAAGCAAGTTGAGATCAATTATGTTAGATGGCTTCTTTTCGGATCCTGTTTAACAAAAAAAAAAGAATTAGGGCTTCACTTTATGGATCGAATGCCAAAACTTGTACAAGCATTAAAAGAGAAGATGAACTTTTCTCGCTTATTACCATTAATTTTATTATATTATTTGGAACGATTCGCTGAAGAGCTTCAAGAGAATGCTAATGTAATTTCGAAAGACAGATATAAATCATTTTTTTAATTAGTTTCAAAATATTTATAAGGAAGTTTAAACAAAGATAAACATCATTTAATGACTTTGAGTTATGAAAAAAAACTGTAAATAATTTATTCACTGAAAATTAGTCATAAAAATATATGCAAATAATTTTGAAAGTAAAAAAGTTCTAATTATAAAGAAAGCGTATAATATTTCATCTTTAGAATCAATAAATATGAGTGAGAAATAAACACTGTATTTAAAAAATATAAAATTACGTTTAATGTGCTAAATATTAAAAAAAGTGTAAACATGAAATTTTTGTTCACCCAAATTTATAGATATTCGAAACCAATCTTACATTGTACTGAATCAGATATACAAATTAAATTAGGATATCTGAATTTATTTTGGTATATTCGGACCAACAATTAAACAAAACATTTCAAAAGACGAAAGACACGTTATTTTTACGGTAAATAATGAGATTCAAAGAAGGAATAAAATTTTATCAAATAAACAAAACTAGTGAAATTTTGGTATTATTTTTTCTTTTAAATCTGAAAACATATGAAAAATAGGATATCAGCTAAAGATAATAGTCGTCCCATATTTCCACCAAATATCGCTAATTTTATTCTTAGCAGTTATCACATATCAAACCCAGTATCAAACCCAGTTTACAACAAGAATAGACTTATAGAGTCTTACAGAAAATAATGAGTCGGAGGAAATCAGTCAGAGGAAAAGTTGTTGTTGTTGCTTATTCCCACTAGCCGGTGTATCCAGACCAGGTCCTAACATGCTTGCGGGCTGAGGAGTGCCGCTCAGGTTTACAAGGGCACCACAAGAGTAGGAGTCAAACTTTAGTCAGTTGCGACCTCAATTTTGACCGAGCATCCCCTGGTGCGAGTTCTAGAGGGATCATACCTTATCCCACCCTCTCTGACATCGGAGAAGGACTTTCCTGTCTACGGATTTAACGTGCTCATAGTTGGCCTTGACACGAAGGTATTTTATGGTGCTTGTCGGTATTCTTACCGAGCATCCTTGTACCTCGGGCACAGATGAAAAGATAGTGCTCACTACCATTTCGGCCATTTATGTGTAAACATCCCAGTGGGATGAACAATGACTTCATAGATGAGCCATATATAACTCTACCCTAACCCTTCCCCTTAAAAATAAAATAAATAAATAAATAAAGTAAAATAAGAAAATATCAGAACTATACCGCAAATCTCTGGGTTAACGATTCAAAAACCAAGCAAACAATCCAAAAGACCTCATGACATAAGACGTTTGCTGCATACAATTTTTGATGTGACCTGTTACAATATTATATTCTCAAAGAAATAACAAACGGCAAACACTACGGAGCCATAAAATACACAATATAGTGATCCCTAGTTAGAGAGAATAAAAAAGAACCTTGAGTATACAACAAAGAGAGAACAGTAGACAGACTGAGGAATAGAGAACTCTATTGTGTAATTATTTTATAAGGTTAACTAATTTGGGAGATAATTCGGTAATTAGAACGACTATGTCTTACTGGGCAGTCAATATTTGAATCCTTGGATTCTATATTAAATTCAGTTTAACTCAACAGAGGAGTCTATACCGTAATAAAATTTATCTGAAAGTTGTGTAATACACATCTTGCACTACAGTTCATAGAATATTGGATAATAAAGAAAATACATGCCATGATATCTAAGCTGTTACTTCCATTTCCTTCTTTTAATTATATTTTTGACGATCGGGAGTGAAATAATTAAATTTTGTCATAAAATTCAGATGCCATTAAAATATATTACAGTTAATAAAAGTATTAAAATATATTACAGTTAATAAATATATTACAGTTAATAAAAGTACATGATAACACTACTAGCATTTTACTTAATATATCTAATTCAGAAAAAGAAAAAAAAAACATTTCATTCGATAACTAATGGAGCATGCCTATAAAGAAACAAATAGTTAACAATTTCAGAGCGCTCAGTAATATCAGTAATTTTGATTGCAACAATAAAATGTAGGGTCAAACTCAAACATTAACAAATAGATAATAATTTCAGAGCGCTCAGTCATTTCAGTCATTTTAATGCACCAATAAATAGTAGAGTCAAACTCAAACATTAACAAATAGTTAATAATTTCAGAGCGTTCAGTCATTTCAGTAATTTTAATTGCAACAATAAATTGTAGAGTCATACTCAAACATTAACAAATAGTTAATAATTTCAGAGCGCTCAGTCATTTCAGTAATTTTAATGCACCAATAAATTGTAGAGTCAAACTCAAACATTAACAAATAGTTAATAATTTCAGAGCGCTCAGTCATTTCAGTAAATTTAATGCACCAATAAATTATAGGGTCAAACTCAAATATTAACAATAAAAAACATTAACAAATAGTAAACAATTTCTGAGCGCTCAATAATTTCAGTAATTTCAATACACCAATAAATTGTAGGGTCAAACTCAAGCATTAGTCGTGCATGTCATCGTAAGCTTCTCGGCCATCAGTGTGGATAAGACGCAAATGACACATTTTTTGATAATTTAAAAAAAAATTCTGATCTAAGACAATAAGTTAGGTATGAGCAGCTGTGTTGTAGATTTGTAGATGATTCCGAGATGCGCCAGATGGTGCGATTGACAATTTTCATCAAGTTCTAGACTTAATTAAAGATTTATCCTTAATTGTTTTTTCTTCACTCGTAAGACGAAATTGTCTCTGAGTCACTCAAAAGATAATAAAATGCTGAAAAAAAATGAAGCTTGAAAAACTTTGAGAAATGACACCACATAATATGAAAATTTTTATAGATATGACCAAAATACTATCTTCAACGCGTCTGTGAACTTCTTTCCGCTTTTTTTTAAAAGTTTGTCTTAGATAAGTTATACAAAATCAAAAACAAAGATGAAATGACGCTTCAAGAGCATCAATTAAAAAATTACAAAAAATATTTGGTTCAGATTTTTGGATAATTAAGATTTTTGAAGTATTTATAAAGCCTAGATACAAAATTATATTTTTTAATGTGAACAGCAGTCTAAAAGAAATCAATAAATGAAGAATATAATGTCATTATCCATTTTGTTCAATTCAGAAAAAAAAATTTAATTAGATATTAATTAGTTTTTATATACCAAATTTTTCTTCGTATCATATGGGGCAAATAAAAATGTCAAATTTTGGTATGAATAATTTATATTACAGAAGATTATCTTCATCATATAGAAAAATCTCCTATGTACATTTAAGTTCATTTAATTAGTATATTTCATATTTGTCTGTAAAGTAACGCTGTAAGTGTTTTCTTAAACATCTCCAATAAAGCAAAATTGTTTTTGCTCCTTGCACAACGAAACTTTAAGAAATTGAATAATATATAATTTTCCATTGATCCAATGAATGAATCAAACTGATAAGGATATGAGAATGAACATGAAAAATCATATTTTTTTTTTCCTTGGTTTATAAAGACGCATTATGTTCTATAAATTATAACCGCATTCAGTAAAAACAATACAGAATGTCATCCAACCATATGATGTATATACAAATATGCACTTATGATTTTTGTCCCATAACAGCTGGGCTGGAATATTTTTTTTATATTTACAATGGTTTAGCAGATGTTTCATAACGCTCGGTATAGCGTTTCGTAGAAAATTCGATGTTTTATCCGCTTTGTGAGTGTTTGGGTAGAATATGAACACACACACACACACACACATATATACAGTGGTACCTATATATACAGTGGTACCTTGGTTTACGAACTTAATTCGTTCCGAGACTAGGTTCGTAAACCGAAACGTTCGCAAACCGAATCAGTTTTTCCCATATAAACTAACGGAAGAATAATTAATCCGTTCACCCCTCTAGAAAATACTTATTTCTACCTGGTTTCTATGGGTTTAGTTATAAAGAAATGGCGAATATAAATTAAAACAGGCTTTTTTATGAAGAACTAAGACATGTTAATTGTACAGTGCAGCCTTTTAGCTTTGTAGTGGATAATTGCTGGTTCAGATGGTTGATTGTTGAAAATGGAGGGAGGACTACAGATGTTATTGCTTGGAAGGTAATGTCACTAGGAAATTCTGATTTTAGCGTTTTTTCTCTTCGTCTACTTTCCATCTGACTAGCTCATTTTGGCAGAAGATTACAAAGAAATTTGTCTTTTGCTTTTCTGAGGAATTTCACAGAAGTTGGACCTTACATTGTAATTTAGAATATTAACTGCTGTGTTGGTCACATATTTATTAAGGGGGGAGGGGGTTAATAAACGCTTGCACTTCGTTCCCCTTGCTGCAAATTTCTTTTATAATGGCAATAGAAACTTTCTCTCTATCATTGTCTTTTTTTAATAAATGCTTTTCCTGGATGGCGTTCACCTGTTGACTCTGGAGCTCAACCAGTTCTGTGGTGGAATCTTCGCTGTCTTCCGTCTCCAGCCTTCCGCCCACATCTTTACATTCGACCTCCAATCCCATAATCCCGCCCATGGACACTACCTCATCTTCAACTTTGACTTCCGCCTCTTCATTATCAAATCTCTCGAAGTCTCTCTCTGGCACACAAGTTGGCCTAGGTTTCTTCCAGACAGACTGCAAGGTATAATAAGAGACTCCCTCCAGGCCTTATCATTAATGTTGATGATGTTTAGGATATCGAAGTGCTCCTTCCAAAAATCTCTCAGTGTTAAATAGGTGTCATCTGTAACTTGAAAACACCTTTAAAAAAACCGAGATATACAGTTTTTTTTAAATTAGAAATAACCTTCTAGTCCATAGGCGGAATCAAAGAAGTTCTGTTGGGTGGTAGAAATTTGACCTTAATGAAGTTATATTTGATGATATCCAGATCATCTTCGAAATTAGGAGGATGAGCAGAAGCGTTATCCATGACGAGAACACACTTCAATAGCAAACCATTTTACCATTATCCTCAAGATATTTCTTGACCGCAGTTACGAAGACCTCAATAATCCACTCCATGAAAATGACTCTTGTTACCCAGGCCTTCGGAATTGCTCTTCACATTACAGGTAGTTTATCCTCCAGCACGTTATTTTTCTTGAATACACACGGATTTTCAAAGTGGTAAACTAAAAGTGGCTTGATTTTACAATCATCACTTGAATTAGCACGCAATAAAAGTGTAAGCCTGTCCTTCACAGGCTTTTGCCCAGGAAATGCCTTCTCCTCTTTGGTGATGTAGGTTCTTCTTGGTATTTTTCCCCAGACAATCCTGTTTCATCACATTTAAAAGCTTGGTATGGCATGTAGCCTTCACTTTCCACAAACTGTTTGGATTCATGAACAAATTCATCTGCAGCCTTTTTATCTAAACTAGCAGCCTCCCCATGTCTAACAACACTATGAATTCCGCTTCGCTTATGGAATTTCTCAAACCTTTTTAAATCCTCTACTTATAATCTTCACTTTCATCCCCATTTTTACTGGGTGTTTTTGCTACAAAATCACCGTGCAACATTCTAGCCTTTTCGCATATTAAGGCCTCACTAATAGTATCACCAGTAATCTATTTTAACGTATCCATACTAGCAATAATTTTTCTACCTTTTCTATAACTTGAAAGCATTTGCTTCGTTAAAACAGCCACTGCTTTAGCCACATAAGCTGACTTTATTGCCTCTTTGTTTTGGAGAATAATGCAAATGGTAGACTTCGCCAACACAAACTGCGTGGAGAGATTAGAAACACGCACAGTATTCTCATGTTTAGCTATTATTTCCTTCTTTTTCTCAAAAGTTAGATTAGGTTTTCTGATAACAATATTACTTGATCTTGCCGTATTCTTGGGAGCCATATTAACGGTTATTTGAACAAAAATGTTTACAAAACAAATTTGTGAAATACATGAGCAGTAAACGTTTTAGCTGTGTTAGAGAAAGTACAACTGGCATGTGGACTATTCGCGAACCGAAGCAAGTATGACAAATGCTTGCATCGCATACCACCATATGGCAGTGCATCTCCGGCGTTTGTTCGTAAACTGAGGTACCACTGTGTGTATATATATATATATATATATATATATATATATATATATATATATATATATATATATATATATATATATATATATATATATATATATATATATATATATATATATATATATATATATATATATATATATATATATATATATATATATGTATGTATATGTATACATATATAGGTATAAATTTCAAAATAAATGCTTGAGAACGTGTGAAAACAATATAATGCAGACTCATATATATTTTAACGTAGAATAAAGCGATGCAGCAGATAGTTTTCCTAGGCAGGGATTTCAAAGTGTATATAACTGTTTTAGTTTCCAAAAATAATACAGAATGCAGAAAATGTGAGCATAAACCATCTGCGTATTATACCGTTATGAAACGACTGTTATGTATATATTCACGGAAAATATAGTTTCTGGATATATAAGCAAAAATGTGTGTTGATTGTTTATTTTAAAACTGAATAATGTATGAACAATTTTAATTTGAATTAAGGGTAGCGAGAACTACTCCTGCTAGTTTGATAACTTGACACAAATTTTATAAATTTAAGATAAAAAAAGAGCAATTTTTTGCTCTTTGGGAATATCTTTATGAAGGTTGCTCAAGTGTTTTAATAATTAAATATAGTTATATACGTAACACTAAAAGCATTTACAAAGAAAGCTATCCATCAATGAGTGTAATTTTATTTCTAAATGTTTCTTTATGCTCATTCAACTTTTCTTTGAACGTGTACTTTTGTATCTATTAAGTGTATGTAGGTAGTTCATGTAGCACGAAACCCTAAAAACCGATATCATTATTGTCAACATTAATAATGTATGGCCTTTTGATGAGCATTTTCACGTTATGTTTACATCGATTGTAACTAAAAGTCACACCACTATGTACGTTTTAGTTGAATCAGTTCTTGTTAAAAGAGAAAATGTAACATAAAAACAATTTTAGCAATATTATGTTAAACGAGATATGTGTGTCACATGAACCTTTAAACAGCATGCAAAAATTAAAAGAACAATAAAACGACATTGCGAGGTATCTACATATCTCGTTTTAACGCATAATTAATTATAAACGCTTAGTTAACGCAAGTATACAAAAATATTGATATGTTACTCAAAATCGGGCAAGATACACATATCCCCTATAACTATAACTGAATTAATTACATTTCAGGACAAAATTCAACTTTCACTGAACTTATTTTGTTTTTCCTTGATCTTTACGTATCTTATTTATCTAAATAAAAAGGACAAAACTACTGTTATTTTTTCAAAATATAACTCAATATATAAAAATAAAAATTTGAGATTTAAAAGAAAATCCCAGATAGTCAAAAATAATCGAATAGACTTTGAATAAGTCAGAAAGTATTCATAAAAAAGAAAGAAACAAAAAGTCCAAAAGCGTGCCTGGCATACAAGCTTTCGCCTTGTGAGTCGCGTTTTGTTAATCTCGATTAGTCTTCAACTGCTTTAACCTTTTACCTCGATTTCCTTACACGCAATTTAGCGGTGTTTTCTTTTCTTCCCTATTCTGTGCCAAATTGGGTTATTTTACATTGAGTCATCTGGGTGCAAAACCTAGCGGTGCTTTTTCCGCCTGAGTCGGCATACTAACGCCCAAACGGGAAAATGGGGAACGAGAATTACACCAATCCGGTTTGCTGATTCGGGAAGTTTTATTGCTGTTCGACGGCGTTATATCGATTTGCTTTTAATTTGTCTTCATGTGATTCAATTTTTTTTTCAATAATGGGAATTCACTTTTTTTTTTCTCTAAAGGATTCACATTTGCTAAAGGAATTCTTAGGATTCAGAGGCCATCAAAGACTCTGATTAAATGAGAAAATAGATTTTGCAGTAAACGGAGATTTCATTAATCACACAGTTGAGTTCAGATAATAAAATATATACTCATTGACATTTTCTTATCAGTTTTTCACAACCACTTAAATATATAGAATTTGAAAATATTAGCTAATAATTTATTGAGTTATAACAAATACATCATTTATTTGCAAAGTAATACGAATCAAACACGTATCAAAAGTGTATCCTTTTTTTCTAAAGGATCACCATTTGGTGAAGGAATTCTTATGATTCCTAAATATATAGAACTTGAAAATATTCGCTAAGAGTTTATTAAGAGTTATAATAACTATATCATCTATGCTGCAAAGTAATACGTATCAAACACTACTATAGTATTTTAAAATATTGATAAAGTCTATAGAATTAATGACACAAAATTAAAATGGGATTTTAAGTTCCTCAAATGAGCAATGCACGTGGAAAAATGTTATTTAACAGTTATTTAAAATTTAAATAAATTATATAGCAGTAATGGACATTAATACTTAAGAAAACTTGTATGTCTCCAAAAATACCTTCCGATATAAAAAAAAAATTGAAATAATGTATATTGAATGCTTTTACATTTTTTATATAGATATTTTCCAAAAGAGCATTTGTCTAATTTAGTATTTTAAATATATCACACGATAAACACAATATGCTCACCTAAATGATATCCAAAGCTGACAAATACAAAGAGCGTGAATTTTAAGAGAGTAAAAAATAATAGCTTTAGAACTCGGGATTTACTGAATTTGAGTCTCTAGATGCATTTGATGAAGGCACATTTACAAAAATGTGCAGTGGTCTCGTTTTACTAGGAACAAAATTAAAAATAAAAACAGTTAAAATATTTGGTTTAAACACAGTGTGAGACTTTCAGTTATGACCATAAAAAAGAGGTCAAGGCAGAAATATTTTTATACTGTATAAATAAATAATTCTTTCATTATTGTTGCAAGTATTATTAGTTAACGCATAAAATAATATAACGACCATTCGGAGGAACTGGGATTCGAGCCAGTCTCTCTGAACTTCAAAACCACCCGAACCATTATGGTGATGTAATGAACAGTTTACTTTAGTGATTCCCCTCATATATGTTAAGGCCAACAATCTGTATATCAACCTGCACAGCTCAATTATTTAATTTATTTTCTATATTAAAGAACATAAAACTCTTTTAAAGAATTAATGATAAGAAATAAAGATATTAAGATGAGATGATGAAAAGATAAGATAATGAGAAGAAAATATTATATGATGAGATTTACGATATATTTGTATATTAAATAATATATTATTACTTTTTTGTATTTTTGTATTTAATTTATTTTATTATTATTCATTTATTATTTGTTATGTTTATTTTTTTTATATAATTTATTTTTACAGATTATTTCATTTGATGCAGCTGAAATTTTTCCATGTGCTACTGAGTGGTCGAGTGTCTCTATAAAGACCACAATGCGTGCCTGCAATGCGTGCAATATGTTGACGCCAATATTCTACCAAATTAACTAAACTGGCGATGTAAGGAAGGACGATTTTAAAACGACTTTCCTGGCATTAAATTACATTAAAAAAACCATTAAACATCGCATATGTAAATGTGAATTTTATATTTCAACAACCTTTAACATAAAATATACATAACATTGTCAAAACAAGGAAATAAAAGTAATAAATAATGGAATAAATAAACAAGGCATCATTCAAAATCAACCTTCTGTTTTATTTCGTTCTTTCTTTCATAAATTGCGAATTTTTTACTATATCACCATGTTCTTAAATATGATATCTTCGTCTTAGTATTGCACAAATAATGAAAAAAATGGCTACTAAATATTTCCTCTGTTTTTGTAAAGCTGAAGGGATCTGTTGACTTTCTAAACAGAAACATTTTATTAAATCTTATGATTCCCCGGCGATCATAATACAGTTTTAAAAAAGCTTTTCAGCTGTAAAGTAACAATATAGAATGCAGAAAATTAATGCTTAGTCTCGCAAATGCGTAATTCAGCGCGGAAATAGAAAACCAGACTACACAATACTCCAAATAAGGTCACTGTACTTTGCTTTGTATACGTTTAAAAATTACAAAAGAACAGAAAAATAAACAAACTTGAAAATCTTATAAAAATAAAATTCCACTTTAGAGACGTGATATTAAAATATCAAGTCTCTGTACAGAGTCTATTTCTTTAAAATAAAACATATAATTTTAATTTAAATTTGCCCATACAATATTAAAGTTATCTTTTTAGGAAAGCACAGATTTACGACATATTGAACAATGAAAAAAAATTACACAAATTTGAGAATGAGCCCACCGTGAAAAGATTTTTCTGTAAACATTTAAGAAAATTCGACTAGTTATTCTGATCCCTTATTGATATTTTTTACAATTATGGGATTTATTGACTATTGGTTAGACAGAGTTACCCAAATCAGGTATGTTATGGACAAACATATCAGGATACTGTAGACCAAGTATTAAGTTTCTAATTTAGATTTTTAGCGAATCATACAGGTTGGTTTGAAAATTCCTCATAATTTTATATAAAAATTTTCTTCATTAAAATTGTAAAATTGTATGTAAATTATTTCACAAGATTCTAAGAAATTCAATAGGATTATGTCGGGAAATTTGTCGATAACACATTTCACATGCTTACATTTTTATCTGTATGAATGATAGGCTTTTACTGTCAAACAGTAAAATAATAGTAGATAATAGTAAAAGGAAGAAATTACACACAAAAATAATAATAGAAGATAACAGATAATAGAAGATAACAGTAAACCGAAGAAATTACACACACAAAGAAGAAATGTTTATTTACAACCAAGACACACCAGTGAGGGGTAGCAGGTTTATTTATTTTCATTTATTTGTTTGTTTTTGAAGCTACCCTTTTGAAACGAGGCGTTTCAGGGAGAAGACAGACTTTTACATCCACTATATTATTTCCATGCTTCATGCAGTATTCAAGCCCGCGACCTAGGGGAGGCAGGCTGATACCTTAACCACTATAATACTGGGCGGCTATCGTTGTATAAGTATCTTACGCTTTAACACTAGAGAGAGAGGAATTTTTTTCTTACTAAAAAAATTGAACGTCGTTGTTTTGACGGTTACAAATAAAATAAGAATTTAAAATATTTAAATGTTTTTTAAATGGTTAAACACTTTAAATTTTGAACTATTTCATACCAATATATAATAAATTAGTATATATTTAGATATATTTTTATGCAGGTATGCCGAGCTGACAACTTGGTATGGTTTATCCGTAAAAATATATGCATGGTTTGTGCAGTTCATATTTTTCAACACCAGTATTCCCGAAGAGTTAATATTTCTGTTATTTGCAAAAGGGGGAAGAGACGAAAAGTAACTATCATTTTTCCGGTATTATTTTAAAGATTTCTACCTGTTTTCTATATTGCCGTCAAATTGATGTCTTTCAGTCTTAATAGGTATACAATACATTTTCTCTCCCTCTTTACAATCGAATATAATTTTGTAAAGGTGTGTGCATATTTCGCTTAAAATTAGAAAAAGTCATAACTTCAGAAGTCTGAGGACATAAACACAGAAATAGCGCTCAATAGTACGACCAGAACCGTCAAAATGACGGCAGCCGTCTTTCTAGTGTTAAAACAACTGCTGCCGCAGGTCTCAATATTTAAACATTATTTTCGATTATTTTATTTATTTCATGATGTAATATAAAGAGACAAGGAAAGTTATATACAAACGACAGTTATATACAAACGACATTCTTTTGTAAACCCTTCGAAGGGAACATCTGTCTCTTAGACAGCTATGGTTTCTTTATTCAACTCTGGGGGCCCCAACCTTCGACCATGGGTACTGTGTGTCTACAAGGGCTTCAGTCAACATCTTGTCTTCAGTATGGAACGGGTTTTGGAAAATGGAACGTGCTCATTGGTAAATCAAATAATCAAAATAATAGTCAAAAGAAATCTGATACACGACTGAACTTGACAAAAACCTTTAATGACACACAAATAACATCAAAAAACATAAAGAGAAATTAAGGGTTTAAAAACCCAATCAATATTACGAGTATAGAATTCGTTCGCCCACAGGAACTCTCATTCCATATCAAAATCTAAATCAAATATATTTTAAGTAGAGAGGGTACGAGATTATCTCAGTCAAGCAGCGCCACCAAACGTCGTCTATAATTATTTACACAATAGCGTTACATAATTGAATCTTTCTCAACACGGGTAATTCATGAAGCCAGACTTCTATGGCTCAGGTACGTGCCATTTGTCTAGAACTGGGGTTTTCAACCTTTCAGGCTCTGTGCCCCCTTTTGAACACTGATGTAAAGTTACGCCTCTCCTACCACCACCACCATATGTGGTCAATACAAGTACTACAATCCGAATTTGAAACTAAAACTGATTATTAAATGAAAATATAGAATAGATAATATCATACACAAAATTTAATATTACTACACACATATTAATTTGGAACATATTATTATTAGAACATATGAAATCAAAGAATTAAATACAGATAAAATATATTTGAGGTAATGAAGGATCTAAGTGAGGTTGGCATGTAATACCAGTCACTTTCACAACATTAATGAGAGGGCTGGCACTGTTTTTCCTTGACAAGTTTTTGAATATTAGGTTGTAACTGTGACAAAGCACACCTCGGGTCACTTTCAACGTCCAGATGTACGACAATTAACGTGTTCATGTTCGTATATCGAAAATACGTTACGGTTACATTGTGACCGCAAAATTGAGTACAGTAAAGGACAGTTAGCTTTACTTTTCATTTTACTTTTCTTTAAACTCACGCCTCCCTTGAAATTTATTCTACGCCCCCCCCCATCAGGTTGAGAACCTTCGTCTAGAACATTTTCTGTCTACTAGACAGATATTCGCACTGACGTATGTTTAAATATCTGACTGTCAGATATATATATTCTTCATACATTTTGTTTAAAATGTAAAGTAAGATTGAAAAATTTTCAAGATTTGAGTTTTTGAAGGTTTTGGGAACGACTTTTGCCAAACCCTGTGGAAGTAGTCAACATGAGGTTCAGTGGTTAAAAGTTTCAAAATCAAACGACAAAAGAAACGAAAGTCAACAGAATTAATATTAAGAATAACATTTAATGAAAATAGAATATGCTCTTAGTAAGAAGCACCCTTTCGAAGTGACAAAAATTTACTTAACGCGGGAATCGAAGTGTTGAAAATCAATGCGCATGCGCGCTATACAGTAAGTGATCTATTTATAGAAATCTCGCGCTACAATTCACTATAGCAGCTGTTAGTAGAATTACATTGCGAACAGTTTATGATTAAAAATAAAAAAGAGTTAATATATTCGAAGAAGGAAAAGTCCGGAGATGATCAGACTGGAACACCCTGTTTTATGTACCTGTTTTGAAACGAAGGCTGAGTAAGACTGATTTTCTTAAATGCCTCTATAAAACTAACCTTAATATAACAAGTGATAATTGGTTCTGTTCAAAAGCAGCTGGTCAAGAATTAAGGAGAAATGGTTTGACGATTATGGCTACGATGAAATGTAATAAACCACAAATACCCTCTGAATTTTTAGTTAGGAACACCTGGGAAAGAGATATCCCAACTATAGCTGCCTCACAAGCAGATGTTCCCACAAAGCGGGAAAATAATCATATTCCCAACAAAGGGACAGGAAAAAAAAATTCGTTCTTGGACATGCATCGCATGCTAAGCTTAAGATTAGTATTTCATTTTATATTGTATATAAAATTTGTTTAAAAAGCTCGTCCAGTGCTCTCTTCTCTCGATATTGGGAGTCTAAAAATGTATTGTTTTCTGCGTAATTCGTTTGCGTTTTTATGTTTTATCTTTTGTACTTTTGTGTTTATATTTGTATTCTTTTTCTATCTGTCTCTATGTCTGGATAGATTTATTTATCGGCATTTGCTGCATTGGAAATTAAAGGGGAATGAAAGGTTAAAAAATAAATTCGTCATATTTCTTCAGATATTAATATTTTGAATGTTGGAAATGCATTTTGCTCAATTGAATGACAAATTTTTAAAGCTAGCTAGAAATGCATGTTGAATAGTTGTACGTTGAATAGATACGTTGAATAACGATTTGATTGGAGGAAAAGGGGAAGTAAACACTTCTCTTTTTCCTCCAATCAGAAATACTTGAAAATTTTAAGGAATTTTTGGAATACAGCGGATACATTTCTTGAATGAGAAATTTATGTCTTCCTTCCTTCTATCTGCTAATACTGTTAAAACTCAAGTCGTCAATAAAAACCAGGATTATAGCATACAACACGCTATATTGAGATTTACAAAAGGTAGCTTGAATTTATGATACTAAAAACGTGGACCATATATCATTTAATCTAAGTTTAAAATATAAGAAAAAGGCATTTTTTCGTGGGAATCATGCAACTGTACTTACAGGTTAAGCAGTATGTTTGGGGGTAATAACGATTCTAAACATTACGATTCTCACTTAAGGCTGTAATAACTATATTGGATTCGTTCAGTTCCGCGTTAACCAATGAAATTTTTTTTTCCAATTGTTGAGAAATTTTCCAATTGTTGCAAAAGATTTTTTTCTAAAACTGTACTCCTCGATAGAGAAAGACATTTTTTCTCAGATATATTTTGGAGTACGTTTCACTATTTATTGCATTACTTGTAAAGAATACAAGAAACGCAGTAAATATTTTCAAATGTGAATTATTCGGGGGGGAATGCGGTATACTGTAATTTAAATATTCTTCCGATGGCGAAATTTATAAAAGGAATAAAATTGCAGAATAAAAACTTTCTTCCTCTATTACGGAGTACAATTAAAGAAAAAAAAATCCAAGTGGATAACATAATAATAAATTTTATTTTGTGTGCAGTTTCCGAAGAGATTTTATTCAATCCCACTTCTGACACCAAAATGTTCCGTTTTCCTGGGTTCGTTAGGATTGAATAAAATCTCTTCAGAAACTGCACACAAAATAAAATTTATTATTCTGTAAATTTTTCAGGAGCATACAGAAATTCAAACAGAAAACACGTAAAAACTATCTTCTATACAGGAGAAAACTCTAAAAACACAAGTTAAGATACCAGAGTTTTCAATACAATACACGCCTAACGCACTTTCAACACATTCAATTCTCAGTAGAAATTGAACTGAGTTCCAATGCCAATGTCAGGTATATTTATAGACTTCCAAAGCGCTCCCTATTGTTCAGCCAGCTAGATACTCTAGAAGCTTCCAGAAATGTCTAGACAGCAAGTTGACGACCAGTTGGCGCCATATCGCCAATGTGGCGATCAAAATAAGTCACCAAATCCATCCCGAATTTGGCGATAACTCTCATATTTGGCTAGATTACCATAGACTCGTAAAATTCGTAACATTGATAATACAGAAAAAAATTTCTTCATAGCTTAACAGTAAGCATAGCGAATCCAACATGGCTACTACCTAGAGGTCTTAATTAATCAGTTTATTTAATACAATCGTATCATTGTAATAACAGATATTATTATCAGGATAAATTCATGTTGATAGAATTAATAATTATCAGGGTAAATTCATGTTGATGGAATTAATTATCAGGATACATTCATGTAAAGAGAATTAATTTAACTAAGCTATGTAGTTAGAATTTACAGACGTAACCCATCATCACTAATTAGAGGAAGTTATGAAAAACTAATGTAAAGACGGAAATGCACTTTATAATTAGAGACTCCTCTATTTTTGTGTCATATTTTTAATGTCGATTCTTTCCTCTGTTTTTCTTTATTATTATTTGTTGGTCGCCTTTCTCCCTTCTGCGAATGTCGTCATGGTCACCTAGTTTAAATAGATGATTGCAAGTTAGATAGTGGGGTGCCGACCTACTTACTTTGAAGAGCAGTATACAGTGGTTAGTAGAACTCCTGATGAGACATTATAGAATAGGATAGTCGGTAATCGGATAATCGGATTATTAAAGTAGAAGAAAAGTTACGAACAAAAAATAGGATTACTGAATAAGTTAAAACTGTTCATTCGAAAAAAAAAGAAAGAAAGCTTCAGCATTAACAAGTCAGTAGCTACGCAAATATTTAGCTCACTCGCACTTGCAATATTCCACTGCTTGCCCATGAAGAAAATGCCATGAGCAAAATTTTTAAAACGAAAATAGTCGTCGATGAAAAATAATTCAGAATCAACTTTAACGAAACAGAGAAAATATACATACATATATATATATATATATATATATGCATGCTTTTTTTATTTATTCTATACAGTAAGTTTCGAAAATGTAAAATAATTTGTGCTAATAATAACTTCACTACATCGGTCTTTACATCTTTGAACTTAAGTTATAACGTAACAATGAGTAACTTAGGAACGACTTGTATTCAGAATGAGCAAGTTTAGTGAAAACCTGTATTATAAAGAAAAATAAACAATTAACTCATCCTTTGAAATATATAATTATAAAATGAAAAGCTTCATTTAAAAAAATATTTTTTGTTATATCAGATTTTGACTGCATTAATATAAGTACTTTTTACACAGCAGCAATTACGTTTTTATTTCAACATTTAATAACATATGAAAATACAAAATATTATAATTAATAATTAGCGTATTCAATTTCAAAGTGATGTATGCCATTTATTTGCATTTTATCAGCGGCCATTAATTTAAAAAAAATTAAAATTATGACCATAGTATTGATTTTGCTTTTAAAAATTAAATCATTTATGAGGTGATTTATTTTCTCGAGATCAAAACATACTAGTTCTTTATTTTTTTTTTTGAAATGACAAAGATTTTTAAATCCAGCTGGAACCTAATTAATGGGATAACTCCGAGATACAAGAGTTTTTTCGAATGAAAAGCAAAAGAAAAAATTCCAAGCAGAAAACTCCAGATTTTACTTTTTTCCCCGGTCACAGATACAATTTTTCCGTCTTGCATTCAAAATAAAAAGAGTTTTCTTAAATGATTAAATATTAGCAATGCTTAATGAGAACTACACAGAAACAAAGGTCTTTTTATTCTCATCACATTAATATTTATCACTTTCATGAAATAATTCACAGAGAGTTGGGAAGTAACACATTGAATAATATTTTATTATTTATTTTTTAATTAGTCTTGAACATATACTCTACCATTCCCACAGAGGCTTTATGGTTTGACTTTTGCATTTTTGCTACTTCTTGTATAGTTTTCCTACTCTCTATATTTAATGCTTGTAATGCAAGATTCAAGATCCTGTAACCAACAGAAGAAAAAGTTAATTTCGTGTGACCAAATTCAACCTAACTGATGGACCCCAATAATAAATGATAAAGACCCCAATGAGCAGTGTCACAAACAAGATCTTAAATGAGTAAATATTAGTAATACTTACTGAGAAGTACATATAAACAAAAGGCTTTTTATTCTCATCACATTAATACTTATCACTTAAAGAAACAATTCACAGAGTTTGGAATTAACACATTGATTAATATGCCATTATATATTTTGTATTTAATCTATTCAGTCGATTCCAATGTAATGGCCTATTGTGCTTGAACAGGTCTCGGAGTGTCCCTTGCTCACACATCCATTACGAAATTCCTTAAACCATCTG
>OU015501.1:92667498-92682498 GCA_907164885.2 Dolomedes plantarius
CCCCAACCACTTTGGTGGGAACTGAAAAATGCCATTCCGAACGACAGTCGCATGCTACAACTCCGCTGTAATGGGCGTAGTAACGCGCCTCACTTGCCTATTACCTTTTTGCTGGTGGTAATGGTTAATATTTGTTAATTTAAGATAAATGCACAGACCCAGTTTATTGTGATCTTTTGATGTTTCTGTTTGTGTTTGACTTATTTGCATAAACGTCTCAGTAAGACGTGTGAGCGCCCTGTTTCGGTTACTTTGTTTTTTACATGGAAAAAAAATCCAATGTCCCTCTAATCCTAATGCGCAACAGAAATTTATTCCCTGCATTACTTCTTTTATTACGAATTATGACGCACCACGGTATATTTGTGGTTTCAAAGAAGATGCACAGTTTTGTGACAACACTTTAATAACAATGGGAAGAAATCAGAAGAAAATTAAGGCAGATGAGCCTTTTGAGAAACTCTAGCGATTTTTATTTTATTTTTTTAAAGAGTTCTTTTTCTTCCCCAAAATACATATTTGTGAACTGTAAGTGCATTCAGTGTAGTAAAAAGCAATATTAATTAATCTCGCTTTGTATAAAGATTAAAATATTGAAAATTAAACAAAAAAAAAGGATGAAATTCCCTTGACCCCATAAGGTGATATCGGGCCTTCAACACTTTTAAAAAAAAAAAATCGATATTTAACACTATATACAAAATGGAATAATGTATATATTTTTTTACTACATTCAAGACACTTAGAATTTTGAATAATTTATTCTCTGGCAGAACAAGACCTGATTTAAAACAAAAAAATCTCAAAATGATAGCATTTTTTTCAAAATGCTCTATGCGCAACTTCTTTCTGATTCCTTCCAAATTCTCAGTAATTTTTTATTGTAGTGTTTGTCACAAAAACTGAGTATAATTCTTTAAAATAACATACATTTTCAAAATTGTAAGACAATGACATGAAGTAAAAAGAGTACCAGAACACCAAACATAACAGGCACATTGATATGAATATATATATATATATATATACACTCTGTCACAAAAAATATATGCACCAGAGAGGAAACGAGCTACTATCACCCGAAACTTTAACATGTAGCAGTGTATGAGGAGATTAAGCAAATGATTACAAATTCAGAATAACAGACCGTTTTATTAGACGATAGACATGAAAAGTGTTACCAAATCAGGTAAGTAGTAAATTCCACCTCTGGTAGCTATACAATCCGGAACACGGCGTGGCATCGAATCAATGAGGTCACCTATGACCTCCTGCGGGAGATCATGCCATCATTTTTTGCAAACTGGGCAGTTAATTCACCACTATACCGGGACGGCTGCAGTTGCCTTCCAAGCACGTCCCAGACGTGCGCTATTGATGGTGAGAGGTCTGGTGACCTGGCGGGCAATGGGGAGTACGTCAATATCTTTGAACACATTGTTGGGAGAGTCGCGCAGTATGTGGACAGAGCGTTGTCTTGCTGATAAATGGCACCTGGGCGACTTGATAGCATAGGCAGTACAACTGGCGTTGAAAAATCGTCCCCGTAACTGTGTGCCGTTAAAGTGCGTTGAAGGACGACTAGATGTGATCGCTTGTCCCAAAACAAATCCGCCCCACTCTGTCACAACCTTGTGTAATCGCCGTATGCCTCTCGACAACAAAGTGCCGTATCAGACCGGTGGCCTGGCCCGCCTGGACACGCGTATGCGCTGGTCATCAGCATTAAGACGACTCGGTGATCACTGCTGAAGATCAGACGCCTCCAGTCAGTCACACCTAGTTTCCCCGAGGTCGGCAAAAATCCAATCGACACTGCCTATGATGCGAGGTCAGTGGTAGGCGTCTTAATGGACATCGGCTCCTTATACCTGCGTCTGAATGTGTCTCTGAAGGGTTCCTTTGAATCCACTGGAAGTCTGAAGGTGTTCAATGGTGCGAACCGATTCTAGCGACGCTGTTGGTGCGGACGTGGCCGCTCTTCTGATTGCGCGCTCTCGCACGCCATTTGTGTTCCTAGGACATCCTGACCCTCCGCGACGGTAGACTATTCCTTCCGTGATCCATTGTTGCCAACACAGAGCAACGTACCATATCGCGTCCGACCGAGGTGGTGGCCGATACGCCTGTTCGACCAGCCTGCTTCTCTAAGGCCTACTATACAGCCCCCTCTCAAGTCCGACAATTGTTCGTACTGTCGCCGAGTTACGGCTCGAGATGCATATCTAGTCACAATACCGTCCATCCAAGTCAGATTGTTTGAATACCCTATGCACTAATCATGCTTTTAAACTCTCCCAATTGCGCATCACATATGCGCATAGGCGCGCTTACCCTTGTCTCATTGGTGTCGAAATTTTAATCATTTGCATATCTCTTGCTACATTCCTGCCAGTTTCTTGATAGTGGCTCGATTTCTTCTGGTTGCATATATTTTTTCTGTGACAGAGTGTGTTATATACTATACACTATATATAATATATATATATATATATATATATATATATATATATATATATATACTATATATTCCTCCTCATGGTGCACCCTGGTTCCCTCTAAGTCTGTGTATGTATATTAGTGAAAAATGATCATAATTAAAAGCCTTCATTTTTTACAATGTTCTGGCAAATATAAGATATTCGAATACAAAGCTTGGGGAACCTAGTAACATCACAATCATCGCATCACCATTTTAGGGCTAGCATGGAATCGATGTAGATGCCACTCTAGTTAATTGAAATTGCCGACAGCAGAATGCGGAGCTTGTTAGACACAATAATGTGGGATTATATACCGATTAGAGTGAGAATTTCAATCTTTGATTTTATCACTGTTCGTTATAAAAAAAAGGAATGTGATTATTTTTAATTTTTTTATTTATGTAAAGGTAGACGGTATAAGCACCTATAAGATATAAATAGCATTTCTGATTGGAAAGGCTACTGAAATCTACAAATGGTATAATAAATAGATATAAATATAAAAATAAAACAATTAAATAAAAGCCATTAATAATATCCTTTAAATGAGTAAAATTGCAATATGAAAACGGAATCAAACAGCATAGAAAAGTATTTAGAGGAGAACTTATTTTTAAAAGCTCAATTCCATTAAGTACTAAATTAGTCTTGTAGTTTAGGACCATTCCCATATGCTGTTCATAAGTCATAATGAGATTATTTGGTATCCTCCTCCCTGAAACAGAGTTTTTGTTTTATTTCCTCATGCAGTGCTAACTGATGACAGTATACGACTGAATGAAATATATTTATATAGTTTATTCGTTTATTATATAGTTCTTTCGTAGTCAGTAAAGGAGTTAGACATAATGGTATATAATTCATTTCCATGTTATCTCCAGGCATTGATGTATGGGCTTAAATTGAACACAGACATGAGTTTTTTCTCCTCTTTTTTTATCACATTTTCAGACTCTTTTTTTCCCCTCAGTTTTCAAGAAACATGCAATTTAAATGTCTTTTTCAAATTATGTTTTAAATCCTGTTTTCTTTATGCAGCAATTTTTAATTATCCCTACTCCCTAGTCCACCTTTCCCTTTTCACGAAATATACCAGAGAACATGTTTTGGTGACCAGTTTCATGACTGCGAGGACACCGATAGAACAATAGGGATATTTATTCACTTTTTGCACGGTTGCTTTTAATTCATAATCTTCCCTTTATAGAGGGCGCGACAGAATGCACTCCCAGATTACTGAAGGTCACTGGTAAGGGGGTGGGGTGGGCCGGTGCGGGAGGTGGCAACATTTTGGGCGGATTTTCCAATGTCAGTAGACACCAGGAGTTGATCCGGTGAATATATCGATATCAAGGAATTCTTTAAAAACAACGATGCTGTAACCTCAAGATAGAGGGCATTTAGAACGTGCTTCGGACTCTATTCAAATGATGCCGGGTCCTGATCGAAAAACATACTTGCCACTGGTTTCATACGTGAGAGAATGTTGGTATGTATTACCATGAAACCAAATGGTCTTCCTCTGAAAAGAGTAGAGGAAAACTATTTTCAAAACTTAGGGGGTAAAAAAAACTAGATTAAAAGTACTTTTCGAAAATATAGGCTTTTTTCTGTAAACTGTTTCGTTCACATATTATTACCGTTTGAAATCTGTAGTCCATTCTGTCGAACCCTTTAACTCTTAACCACTTCTAAGTCTACCATTTGGTTAAACATACTGATTCTCACCAAATCTTTAAAAAATATATCTATAATATCTTCCCCTCATATGTTGAAATCAAGGGAAACTTATTTTTCTTAAACCATTTTAGAGATTAATATAAAACGAAAATGTAAGTTCAAAATAGGTGTCCTAGATCAGCTGTGAGTAAACGGCTAGTTCTTTATTTTTACGGAGATTTAATTAAAGACAGAGAAGTCTAATGATTTTCCTGAATTGATTTAATATATACGTTGCACCCTTTAAATACTATTTCCATCTTCAATTTTTAATCAGTCTCACACGCAAACATTTATAGTGTGCGTTGAGAATGTGAGGGATTTAAAATAGATATATAATGTATGTCAATAATATCTCCAAGAATATCTGAAAAACTCCAAGCAATCACATACATTTAAAACACCTGTAATTAACAATTAATATATGTTCAACGAGCACAATATGGCTTGAAAAACGATATTCCCCAATTTACTTTCATTTACCTTTGACAACTGATTTCAGTTAAACCATATTGAAAAGAGCTATTTAACACCTTTATAAAAAATGTGTATATCATCTACTACACAGTTCTCATCATAATAAGAGATGACAAATTAGAGACTCAAGGTGTGAAACCCAGTCTTACCTCCAAATCTGTAAATATCTAACGAAAAAAAGTTAAGACTACACTGCATTTACAAAAATTTAAAGAAAAAAAAATGGGTGTAAAGTAGACATTTGGTGGTGAACTTTTGTCTGCTTAATCAGCAAGTAGAACCTAGCAGAACTAACAATCGTATACGTCAACACTATGTTCTGGTCTCACTTTTTAATTTTTTTTATTCCCAAGAGAAATTTAAAAATTTAAGAAAATAGATTCTTATTAATAGTTTGATTAACATAAATAGACCAGTCTTTATGATGAGTGATGCATAAAATAGTACCTTAATTATTACAGTGACTTTAGAAAAAACTTTGTGGGCAGAAATATATAAGAATATATCTTAATAATTTCCAGTGTTAAAAAATATATATTCCGAAAATTTTAAAGCAATCAATCAAGCCTCCTGAGAATATTTAAACATTCTTATTAATTGATCCACAATGCACATATTCTTAATTATCTTTAATATCAGTGCTGAGAGAATGAAGAATTGAACAAAAATATTGAGTCTCGTAAAAGATAGGTAATCCATAAATTTCCAACAGTTGGGCAGCAAAGCAAGCATATTCTTTCCAAATACGTTTTAGCACTATCTAATGTTACAGCCATTTGATTAATCCAATCTACCATATGATTAATCCTTAAGCCTAACAAAGCCAGCCTCCAGCTGGTGCTTCGTCTCCAGGATACTGAATGGGGTCGATTTCCTACGTATCACGTATATACTGTCAATAGCTCGTATGACGTATTGCAGTTGGCTATGTTTTGCCGAGCAATACTTTTTTTTCCTTTGCTTATTTATTTATTTATTTTTTTACTTTTCTAGTATTGATATGGTACAACCAGCAGTATGTAGGTAAGAAATAAACGAAATGAGATGTAGCGAGTAAAACAAATTTGTCAATAATAATATGGCAGAACAGGCAAAAGTTTGATATTAGTTTTATGCAATTACTCATTAATTTGCTCTCGATGTCAGACTTCAAACTGGTGTTAAAATTGCCAGATATATTGCTTTAATATTTCAGCATCTAATTTGATGGTTGTTTATGTGTGTATATATATATAGTCTCAGCATATTACATTAAAGTATTTCGATGTTCCAAAAATGATGTCTCATTAATCTAAATTCTAGACTAACTAAAACGTTTCTGTCTTTGCTCGATACCGTGATATTAAATTTTTGTCATACTGAGAAAATAAATTAATATTTCCCGTATTCATTTATTAAAATTTATTTTTAAGTAAGTTTCAATGTCTGAAAAATAGCAAAATATTGGCATGTTTGCTATTAAAATTTACATGTTTGTACTGATTTGAAAAGTTGAAATAAAACTAGTATAATAAAGTTTACTTGAAGCCTAATCTTATAAGCAATTGATAGTTTTCTCAATTTCCATATCAAATAAATTTTACGGGATTTATGTACACTGGTGTAAGAAATTAAGAGAATTTGCAAACTTGGTCGATTATCTCTAGAACTACTGTACAAATTTTAATGAAATTTGATATGTACATACATTGATACTATACAAAACAAATAACCATTCAATAATTGTAATGCACACGCATGATCGTGAGTAACACTCGTTGGAGTCAGAAGGTATGAAACAGCGGTTGCAGAATAAACAAAAAAAGGGTTAATAGATGGGTTAATAGGGGGTATGGTCCCCTCTTACAGATATACAGGTCTCGCAGCGGGATTTCATGCTGAAATAAGGCAGTTTATCATTTCCTGTGGCAATTGGTCCCACTCGTTCAGCAACGCTGTTTTCATTCCCTGGATGGTTCTCGGAGGGGGGTTTTGAGTTGCAGTTGCCTTTCCCAGAGCGTCCCAGACATGCTCTATAGGGTTAAGGTCTGGAGATCTGGCTGGCCAATCCATCCGGCGAATATCCTCACTCTCTAGAAATTCGTCGACCAGAACAGCTCTATGTGGCCTCACGTTATCGTCCATTAAAATGAACTCAGGGCCAACTGCATCCCTGAAAAGACAAACATAGGGCTCCAAGACCTCATCCATATACCTCACACCAGTCGCAGTACCTCTTTCAAAGATATGGAGAGGTGTGCGCCCATATTACGTATTTGACGTACAAGATTTGCATTTTTGACTAGAAGTAGTGGTTTTACATTCAGTTCAGTTCTTTTCATGAAATTCGATAAAATATGCAAATTCTCTTAATTTATTTCACCAGTGTATTTAGTAATCTTTCGAAGATATTGTAATATTCTTAAGAGACATCTTTCTTAATATTGATCCTGTGATACTTTATTTATAGAATAAAAGACGCATTGATTTTATCGATTATACACTTTGGTATCGTGTTCCCAAATTTTATAAAAATTACACAAGCATTGAGAATGTGGTGAATAAGTTATACAAGGATAACTATTTTTTTCTCTTTAAAAAAACCCGTAAGAGAATCTTCAGGAAATTTCTGCAGTCTTTCACTCCTCAATTTGTAAGTCAAACAGATAAACAGTTCATTATATAAAGACACTATGTCCCAAAACTTACACTAATGTTTACAGAATATAGCGTCTTAATTCATAATCCGTATAAAACCCAAGAGAAATTGGAGGATTTGTTTTGCTTTCCTTTACTCACCAATTTCCAACTCCAAGAGGAAAATTATACTAAAATTTTCAGAACATAGGGTCTTCGTTTATAATCCGTACAATAATGACGTGTGGATCATCTTCCAATTACAACCCACGCATCAATATGTTATGGATCATTATTAGGGAAACGAAAATTTCGCATTAAAAAATATATAATTTTGCATTCATTCGCAAAAAAATATATAAATTCAAAAATTTCGCATTTGTTTAAAAAAATTACAATTTTACTTACTTGGATAGGTAAGTATCCAAATTCTTAGTTAAAAGCTAAAATTGTAGTAGTATCAACATTCTGTTCCCTGTAAGACTTTGACATCTGTCATTAATTACTATGTTGTACATATTAAAATATCTCAACATTTATTCTGTTAACGGGACAGCAGAGACTTTGTATAGCTTTGTATAGCCTTTTCAAAGTTAAGGTAGCAGTATTTCACCTGCAATTAATAGTGGTGTGTATAACATCAACAGGGAGTCTCTTGGTTGACTACTTTAAGTAGCTGAAATACTTTGGCGGTCAAGAGACGTTTTTAAATCTACTAAATTGATCCACAAAACTTCAGGGTTCATTTTTACAGTTAGATTTTTAGGTTCGACTCCGCTAAGGACATACTGAAATTCGGAGGAGAGTGAAATTTCTCAGTTAAAGACCGTGGATGGTCTAAGTTAAACAATTATGATAATAAATTATTACTATTATCACATAATTTCGCTTAAAAAGCCGTTTATCACCGAGTTTTCGCCGAAAAGTAGTAAAAGAATAATTTTCGTATTTTTTCGGTCATATCGGCAAATTTTACATAGATTCGCATTTATTTCGAAATACGAAAATTGCGTATCCTTAATCATTATGCATTTCGTATAATTCAGTGCGTTCTTTAGTGAAAGTATACACACAGTATACTGTAAAATTCTGCGAAGTTGACTCATTACATGGGGCTTGGGGTGCCTTGTGTGGATGACAGATCTATATTGTTTGTCTGGCATCCTCGAGCCCCACAGCAATGAAAAATGTCACAGAACTTGGGAAATTAACCCTCAGCTGCGTATTCAGGTTTTGCTACGTAGCGACTGGTCTTCAGTGATTCATGGGCCGATCCGCGAAAGCGGATCGGGCCGAGGTGTCAAACGAGTTGACTCCTTACATTGCTAATTAATCACTATTTACACGTAATTTATAACTTATTGCTTGCATGAAAAGATAAAGCAATAACTCGTCTTCTGACGTATGATATATTAGCTGAAGTCTTGTGAAAAATAACATACATTTCACAAACAAGTGGCTGTCATATTACGAAGTGTGAGTAAATCACGTTTTATGGCTTATAGCATCATTATGGCAGCTTACACATACAAACAAACAACCGTAAATTATAAATTTTATATATATATATATATATATATATATATATATATATATATATATTATAGTATATATATGTGTGTGTGCGACATTATAATTTTGAATCTCGTCTATTTTCTATAATTCGTTCATCTGTTTAAGACAGGCTGCTTTTCTCAGAATATCCCACCCAACAGCAAATGAACATCTACAAGTCCCAGAAAAATACATTGAGACAGATAACCGCAGCAGAGGGTGAAAAGTGTGGGATAAACACCACTAGAAATCTGAATCAGTTGATAGAAATATAGAGCCGTGCCGCTCCAGAAGGATTAACAAAACCCCGTCTCTAGTCACCTAAATCCTCAGTTTGCAATTTCTCAGAGATAATGGCTGCAGGTGCCAGATATAAAGCGATTCAAGGTGTCAAATAATGCCATAAAGATAAAATGCACCCAATATGATTCGAAGAATTGCACCAGCCCACCACCCACGAAAATCATCTGTGTTTACGTAAACAGTCGCTGACTCTTTTTGCACAGCCCTGGCTAGGACAGTAAGACACGCATTATGTTGTTATCTCTATATGTGAGCACTTCTATGTTCCACGTCATGCTAGCAGGACGCTCTGTTCTCCGCCATCAACTCTACAGAATTAAAGAACTTCAATTTTAATAGAACTCTGCCTCGTCATTGTGGATTTTGTGTTATTATGGAACGTCATGTGGTGAAACGTGACATATATATATATATATATATAATATATATAATATATATATCATATATATATATATATATATAATATATATAATATATTAATATATATATATATATATATATATATATATATATACAGGGTTTCTATAAAAAATATCGGGAACAATTTTTCTTGACGTGACTGTACGTCGGAGCGAGCTCGAACCGTGCATGCTCTGTGGTGAGCTATGTGACCTTCAAGACGTGCCAAGCGCCAGTCGCCTGCGAGCGTACATTCAGGCTAGATCGTGTTTATAGTGGACCCATGTCGAGTGAATCGGTGCAAGTGCACAATGAAGCGAAAGATTGAACAGTGGTACGCCCTCAAAATTTTATGTCGGATTGGGGAAATCGTGTACGGAGACGTTGTTCATGATTCGTCATGTGGCCATGGATGAAAGCATGTCATAAACTGCAGTTTTTAAGTAGCAGAAGCTCTTCAAAATGGTCGAGAAATTGTCGAGCACGATCCTCGTGCTGGATGGCCGTCGACCTCAAGAACCGACGACATCGTGCAATGTGTGCGTGAAGTGCTGAATTCACACCATCGGTTAAGTGAGCGCATGGTCACAGATAAAATTGGCATTGATAAGATGACAGTGCACAGCATTATCACTGAAAATTTGGCGATGCGAAAGATCTGCACTGAACTCGTCCCAGTGCACCCAGCCACACCTGCTCCAAGGTCGCCGACAACGTGACGATAAACGGCATCGTGACGATTCCCCAACCCTCTTACAGTCCCTACTTGGCACCAGCAGACTACTTTCTATTCCCAAAAGTGAAATCCTCCCTCAACGGACACCACCATGGGACCCTAAGTGCCGTCAAAGAAGCTTGCACGTGTACCCTTAAGGACGTTAAGGAATTCGTTTACCAGAGAGCCTTCGAGTCGTGGAAAATCCGCTGACAAAAGTGAGTCGACGCTCAAGGGATGTATTTTGAAGACATTTGAGGAATTGTAGCAATATTTAAAATAAATTTATATTTCGAAACTTTTCCCGGTACTTTTTATACAAACCCTGTATATATATATATATATATATATTATATATATATATATATATATATATATATATATATAATATATATATATATATCAGTTTAATATTAAAAATATTTAATATATCATTAAAATGTATTCTATAACAATTGCAACTCAAAGCACAGAAATTACAAACATTTACAAAGAATTTCGATCGATACATTATAGATTATTTTCTCGAATTTAATTGTTTATGAAACTTATTTGTTCTCATGAGCTACATAGCTACAAACCTATACAACCTTAATAGATGCATCAATCACAACATTAGAAAAAAGAGCACGTAATGGAAATGTATACACGTAGAGCCTAACAAATTTATTTTAAACGAAAAATAAGGAAAAAGTAAATAAATAAAAAAGAATCAAGAATTTAACATAAATTCACTCAGACGGACTGAATTCGAGAATTAAAGTAAAATATCATCGTGATATTCGGAGAAAAACCCTTAAATTTAATTCCGGAAAACAGCGATGAAAAATTGCATTGAAGCTTTTTGTTCATTCAATCACCCTTTACGACCATTCATTTAAAATATGAAAAAAAGTATTGAAATATGATTACTCTTTTCAGTTCCGTCTGATAAGATTGCAATGTCCAATTCGTTCTTCCATATAATAAGACCCACAAAAGACGAAATACTAAAATCCTGGAATTACCTTTTGATGTAAACGGTAAGAATAGTAAAAAAGGGAAATTAAATCCGCGATGAAGCGAAAAATAACAGATGGATAAATATATATTTTGCTAACCTATGTCTTATTAAGTTGATATATTTACTCGAATATACATTCGGACATTATTATTTGTATATAACAATTTCAGCAATTCTGAATCGCTAACATCAAAGAATTACGATTTAACTACAAGATATAACATACAAAAAAATATAAAAAAATGCTTAAATATATTAAAATATTCTTGATATTTTATGAACATAAAAATACATTTAATTTATGAAAATGTTTTGATAATGTGTATTTTTTACATATTTGGTAACCTAATAACGAATTCTTTAAAGCAAAACTATAGAAACGACAGTGTTAACGTGATAATGTTTTTCTTCTGGAATATATATATATAGATAAATAAAAGTAAGTGCGCTAATGCTAAAGATAACATATAAATCTAAATTACATTAATCAAATATACTTTAAAATGTCTTTGAATTTTTACAGAAAAATGACTATATATATGTATATTTATATATATATATATATATATATATATATAGTAATGCACAAACTTAAGATTTTTTGTAAGGAAGACGATACATAGAGAAAATTTTGAACTAAAATCAAAAACATGAAGAAAAACCTATTTCAAAAAATAAAATAATGCAATAGAGTTAAATAGTGGCCTTTTGAAGTAAACTTTGTGTACAAAATCATTCAACGAATGAATCTTTATGAAAGTGAGATTTTTAAGATAGAAGCAACTGGACAATGAACCCTAAAAAAAAATACCGTTAAATTCAAACACAGCAGACTATAACATTGTATACGATGTGTACAAATCACCTACCACAAAAGCGAAGATCGCATCACGTCCATCTCTAACTCGTGCAGAGAGTTTACTAACAAGAGTACCTGAAACCTAAGGGCATGACTGCTGTATGAATAGACGAAAGACTTTGTGTAAGTGATAAATGTTTCGCCTACGATGGTAAGTCCAACTTATTTTTTACCATCTCAGTAACCCTTGGAGATAATCTTAAAGAAAAACATATTTTCCAGACGTCTCATCTGTAGCTGATAGACGTTTACAAAATAGCTTTACAGACAGCTATAGCAGGATAACAATTTTGCAGACACACGAGTGAACAACAAAAGAAAATCGATATGTATCTTTATCCCGATTTTAAAACTTGCCTAATACTGTTCAGCTTTGAGCAAGCAACAAAAAATAAAAGTTAGCTCAACTTTCCAAAGAATATACTATTTTACAGCAATTGTATTATATCTTCATAAGTATAGCAGAAAGATTTCTTTTAAGCCGGAGAAATCAAAATATCTATCCTAAAGTAAGATTTTTTTAAAATTTTTTTTCTGAAAAAAATAATTGTTACATCGTAGAAGGAAAAATTCTTATCGGGATTTCTACAGCCATTTCTCATGGAGGAGCGAATTACGGCTCTGCACTTCCTGTTTCAAGAAATTTTTTGAGAAAATATGGCCGTCTATTATTGCATTTTTTAGTTTTTTAGTCTCCCGTCCGTACTGCCCTCGGAAAGAAGGAAAAATAGCATAAAAAGCCTCGGTATTTAAAGGGGAAGGTAACATGAAAAACTACGTCCAGAAGGAAAACGCATGCCCTAAATAAGGTACGGAAAAAATTGCAAAAATATTCTGCTGACAACCTTGCTGCGATGCGGTATGCTGGTTTGAAATGCAATAAGGGTGCGTAACATTTTGCTCAGGTTTGAGATATGAAATGAAAATATAAATATCTCTATCACATCTAAACATAAAATTGTAAAATTTCAGAATCTTATGGGTTTAATTTTAGTTGTAAGTTCTGATACGATATTAAATCTTAAAAGCATAGATTCGGGAGCATTTACAAACGTATAATATTAATTAAACACACTTTAGAAGGGAAACGCATACCATAAATTAGACATAGAAAAAAATTGCTAAAAATTCTGCTGACAACCTTGCTGCGATGCGGTATGCTGGTTTGAAATGCAATAAGGATGCGAAACATTTTGCTCAGGTTTGAGATATGAAATGAAAATATAAATATCTCAATCACATCTAAACATAAAATTATAGAATTTCGGAATCTTATGGGTTTAATTTTAGATGTAAGTTCTGATACGATATTAAATTTTAAAAGCATAGATTCGGGAGCATTTACAAACGTATAATATTAATTAAACACACTTTTGAAGGAAAACGCATACCCTAAATTATACGTAGAAAAAATTGCTAAAAAATTCTGCTGACAACCTTGCTTCGATGCGGTATGTTAGTTTGATATGCAGTATGGGAATGAAAATGGTGCTTATGTTTGGAATATGTAATAAAAATATAAATATAGTGAAACTTCTCTAACCGACAACTCCTATTGAATGGCCACCCTTCATAAAGGCCATTTTTTTTCGGAACTCTGACTGACCAAAAGAGAGACGTTTCATTGGATATCAATCCCATTTTAACATACAATTGAAAAATTTCAGCGTCCTATGGGTTTAAATTTAGATGTAAGTTCTGATATGATTTTAAATTTCAAACGTATAAATTTGGGACGACTTACCGGCAATCCCTATTCAATGGCCACCCCTCAAAATGGCCACTTTTTTAGGAACTATGAGTGGCCTCAAGAGAGAAGTTTCACTGGATCTCAATCCCATTTTAACATACAATTGTAAAATTTCAGCGTCCTATTGGTTTAAATTTAGATGTAAGTTCTGATATAATTTTAAATTTCAAGCGTATAGATTCAGGAGGACTTTCAAATGTAAAACATTAATTAAAAACACTTTTATTTAGTTTAGAAGGAAAACGGACGCCTTAAATAACGTATGGAAAAAAATTGCAAAGATAATCTACTGACAACCTTGCTGCGATAACGTATGCTGGTTTGAAGTGCAATAAGGGTGGGAAATTTTTCTCAGGTTTGAGATAAGAAATGAAAATATACATGACTGAATCCCATCTTAACATAAAATTGTAAAATTTCAGGGGTATCAATTTAGATGTAAGTTCTGATATGATATTAAATCTCAAAAGCATAGTTTCGCTAGCCTTTACAAACGTAAAATATTAATTAAGAACACTTATATTTGGTTATTATATCTTATTCACAAAGGATACACTTGATTATAGCTAATATGTAAATTAATGGACATTTCCTAGCAGAAAAATTAATATGATCGCAAAATAAGGAAAATGTTGATGAGTGCGAAAAAGAACGAATAAATTTTCAAATATTGGGTGGTTTTTATTTTTTAAATATATTTTCTGGAGATAAATATCAAATAATATATATGAACATTAAAATTATCGTATGGGTTGCCAATAAAATAAGAATAAGGCGTCTTATAACACACCGCAGGAAAAAAGATTCTCAGCAAATTTAATACTAACTACGGTAACCTTTCAAGAAACGGAGAGTTATTGGATAATCTATTCTATTTAATCTCATCGAGTGTTCTTCTAACTGACAGAAGACAACATCAACTAGTCAAAAATTCCATGCAAATATGCTTTTTAAAGACATTTAAAGTATTGGTCATTATTTCTAAGAAAAATAAGCTTAAGGTAGATATATTTACATCAATTCGAAACGAAAATATTTAAAAAAGGGAGAAATTGCAAATTACCTGTCTATGTCTAACCTCCCCCCCCCCTCCTTTAGTTGACACTCACGCCCTACGCCCCC